>CM021102.1:775060715-775478659 GCA_007115665.2 Sequoiadendron giganteum
CCCACTCTCTCCCTCTCTCTTTCTCCCACTCTCCCCCTCTCTCCCTCCACTCTATCTCCAACTCTCTCCCTCTCTTTCTTCCACTCTCTCTTTCTCCTACTCTCCCCCTCTCTCCCTCCACTCTCTCCCTCCACTCTATCTCCCACTATCTCCCTCTCTCTTTCTTCCACTCTCCCACTCTCCCCTCTCTCCCTCCCACTCTATCTCCCACTCTCTCCCTCTCTCTTTCTCCCACTCTCCCCCTCTCTCCCTCCACTCTATCTCCCACTCTCTCCCTCTTTCTTTCTTCCACTCTCTCCTTCTCCCTCCCTTTCTATCTTCCACTCTCCCCTTGTCTCACTCCCACTCTCTCAAAAACTCCTATACACTAAGAAAATGAAATTTATATAACGCGAGCGTGTTTTCTAGTCCACTAAAACAGTAAAAAAATCTATATACCCATGATTTGAAGGCCCACAGTCTGCATATTCCCTTGGTTCTGTGCGTGCTCCGACAAAAAATATCTTTTTGATGATGTTGTGAATTGTGCAAGCATCTTTTTCACATTCCATCACCTTTTCCATGATCTTTTTACCACCTTTGCATGAAATAGCAGAGTTTCCATGTTGAAAGACATATAATATCAATTGAAGTTTGAATTCCATTGAAAACTGATATACAATTGAAGTGTGGAAGGGAACAAGCTTTTGAACAAGTCAAATTGTTGTGGAGTCTGAAGAAAGAAGAAGCTAAGGCTACATAATTGGGTTGAACTCCTCCATTTGAAAGTCTAGTTTTTAAGGTATGTGAAGTCTTTACAAATTTTCTTTCATTCTATTATGGCTTGCTTTCATTTTTTGTTTGTCATTATAACCTTAGGTTGTCAATGCACATTTTAAATTACCAGATTATATACACAATTATTTACACTTGCAAATTACCATCTTACACTTGCCAATTATAGAAATTTAGAACAATTCCACTCTCTCATCCTTTAAGACAACTCCAAGCCTCTCCCATTCATCTGAAGGGTCCAAACACCTTCCAATACCTCTACACAAACTGATGCAGTACAAAGGAAGAAATCAACACCTTTCTTGACACACTTATTCAACTATATTTCCCTTCACAAAACATTTGATTCGTATACTCAAATTAGCATTAAGAATTCCCAATTCCTTAAGGACCTTCAAAACACCTTCAAAAATCTTGAAAATAACTGATTACAATCAACTAGGCTCCTCAAAACATCAACCAATGATTATGTCATTCAAAAGTTGTTTAGTTCTAGGTCTCAAAACAAGATAATTTCTAGGTCTTAGGACCTTACCCACTCAACTAGGATTCCAACACAAAAACCCCCATTTTTCAAAGCAAAGAGGGAGGGTGTATAGAAACTCCTATACTCGGGCCTTCCCAAACCATTCTAAAGCATCAAACATCTTCAAAATACCCTACACAAGGTCAAAAGTTCATTACATAGACCATTCCTTCAACAATTGATGGGGAGTCTTATCTTTCAAGAGCAATCTTGCTCTTCCCAAGACCTATTCTCTGGTCTTCCTATGGTATTCCTCTCTACCCTACTCAGGGATCCCTCCTAAACCCCTCTCACCTCATAAGACTCTCCACCAATTTCAAATTCTTCACCATTGCTCTCAATTCACCACTAAGCTTTTGTGGGCTCCACACTGACCCAAAGTGTCCTAACCACTAAGCTTCTATGGGCTCCACACTGACCCAAAGTGTCCTAACCACTCCAGGGGATAGGAAAGGGTATTCTCACTATCCCCTTGTTGATTTGACTCCTCACTAATCCATCTCATAGGATTCTTTCACATTGTACCCATCGCTTTCTTGAAAAACCCAATTTTAGGCCTTGTAGCCTTTTGCCCAATTAAGCCTCCTAGAACCCGTTTTCTTGGCTTTTCTCAAAAAACGGTGTTAACAATCCCCAAATATTTTTATAGATTCTTTCTAGTGGTACCATAGGCTTCAATATTTACCAATTTTTTAGTCCCTTTGGCGTCTGTACATATGAGTGTCCTCATACCCCCTATTTTCAAGGGTTTCTAGGGTTCTGGCTCCTTTTTCCAACTTTGAGGGCTTCAATGACCTCCTCAACTCTCCTCCTTGCACACACATGTCTGGAATACATGTTACCACACTCTTTTGCTCTTGATTGGCACAAACCAGTCCATTTAGTAACTTTCTTTACTGCTGTCCTCTCCAAGCCACTAGCCAGAATGCACTCGCACTCGCCTAGTTCTTGATGAATTCACCATGTCCCCTACAAACCAAGAAACCACACACCATATGTACACTGTAAAAATAGTCCCCTAATTGATTCCAAGTGGCCATGGTAGCCTTTCCATGAGAATTCAAGTGGGGATCATTATTTCCAAAAATTGGCCTTAACTGGCTATGAGACCAAAAACTCTAAAAACTTGCAAAACAGAAAGCAATTGAACTAAATGGTCAATATAATGCTTCACACAGTAATTAAGTGACACAATTGAAAGACTCAAAGCATTAGACATGTCCTTTCAATCCATTCTTGACTAGATGAAGGCACAAAAATAGAAATTCAATGAAATTTGCACTCTTCCAACTCACAAATTCCCCTTCCAAAACTCCAAGTCATACAATAGATTTCCCACATGATCAATTAGGGTTTTTCTGACCTTATATGCCTTTCTCCCATGTGCTAGGACCCTTCGGTCAAGCTTAGAGAATCGTTAATGCCCGTTTCCCACTTTTAGGACAAATTGCCAAGTCTACATGGACTAATTTGCCTAATTTTATCATTCAGGCTTCTCCAAACTTCAAGGCTCTAGACTACCCTAAGTTTGCCTTAACTCACACATAAATGAAGCCTTCAATGACATATATTTTTCAATTATCTTGAATGGATACATTTTTTAGGAAGTAATATTCATCTCATCACCATGGTATAGATAAAATTATCCGCCATGCCGAAGAAAAAGACAAAGAGGAAACTAACAGATGAAGAGAAAGAATCTTTGAAAGAAAAGGAGAGATTTCAAGTGGTGGCATATCGTGAAAAGAAGAAATTGGAAACGATTGATGAAAACAACCCGATTGTAGAGGAACCTCAACCGTCAAAAAGAGAACAGGAATTGGCAGCACAAAAGGCACGAATGTGAAAGCATCGTCGTAAGACAGATTCAAATACCGTAGTTGGAGACACACCCTCTACGACAAGTGAATATGAAGGGAAACCATTAAGCACAAGCAAATATGGAGGGACACCATCTAGCACAAGTGAATATGGATGGACACCATCTACTGCAAGTGAATATGGAGGGACACCATTTACCGCAAGTGAATATTGTTGGACACCATCCAACACATTTCAAGTTGAGAGTACACCATCACTTGAAATTGACGAAGAGGGTATGCCATCATTCCCATGTGATCCTCAAGGTATGCAATCTATCCCACCTCAATTAAATATTGATGAAATTCCTAATGTTGAGATGTATGAACCTAGGAGAACACCACCAAGAATTTTGCATAGAAATCCAAAGTATTTGATTAATATTGATGATGATATTTTTCAGCACATGGAAGGTAAGATTTCAACATGCACTTGTAGAAGATATGCTGATAATATTTGGGAATGATTCTTTGAAAGGCTAAATGAGACTACAAGATGTCAACTATTTGTTGAAATGATGTGGGGTGTAAAGCATAGGAACATCATGAAGACTCTTGGATTGAGAACATCGAATGCATCGAGTGAAGACACTATTGTAAAGAATCTAATGGATGCTTATGAGGGTGTGGGTAAGACCTCACGCTCAAAGGATAGTAATGTCACCTGACGTGTCATTACATCGACTTTGGTAAGTTTTCAAACAAAGATAGCTTGCCTAATTAAAAATACTAGTGAAAAAATGGGAATTAGTAGAAAGACTTTATCAAGAGCCATTCAAAGGCGGCAAAGAATTGAGAGCAATGATACAAATGAATTATGGGCATTCTCGGGGAGACTGTCATGAAAAGATAAAGAATTTGTCAAAGCCCTGAGAACACTAATTGAAGAGTATTGGAAGAATAACACAAGGCCATCTCCGAATCAAAGGGATGTGGTAAGAAGGAGAATCGGTAGTCAGAATCATGAGCCACATCCAAAGCATTTTTTGGATATGACTCAAACCCAATTTTTTCGGAAATTTGAAAATGATTATCCTCAAATTAGTATTTCTCAAAGATTTTTTGAACTACTTAAACCTTTTTATGTCAAGATAAATCACACGCGCACTATTTGTTGTTGTAGACTACATATTGAATTTTCTAACCATTACGATGTTTATCGTTCTATATGTTTAGATTTGCATACTAACGATGTTTTGCAGGATTGTGGCATAGAAGCCTCACCAAAATCTTCAAGAGAGTTCTTATCAAAAAAATTATGTGAAATAGAGGATGGCCAAATATTCTATAGGACAACATGCTTGGATGGTTCATGCGAGCATTGCGGTGGCTTCTAGCGTATGCCAGTATGTCAACATATGGAAAGCACATATGAGGTGGACCAAAAACTAGTAGAGTTCGGGAAATATAAAACAGTGGCATATGCTACAAAAGATGGGTCTCAAGCAAAAAGGTGTGATTTGGTTATTGAGAAGATTCCAATGTACAAATTTATGACCACATTTCATGACAGTATACTATCTGAGTATGCAATGCATACCCATAGAGCCCGATGGCTGGACACATAGTTCAAGCTATGCAAGGACACCTTTCTAGTTGGAAGCATAGTATCCGTGGTTGACTTTGTAGAGAACTACACTCTACAACCACAACATGAGGTGCAGTCATAGTATTACAACTCCACACAAGTTTTGATATTTGTGCACATAGCATTCATTCATGCATCTGATAGTACAAATGAGAAAAGGAAGGTATTGAGGGAGTACCACTTTTACATTAGTGATGATCACACACATTCTCCAGAGTTCGTGCAAGGTTGCTTCCAGATGTTCTACAGTGGTTTGGCTCAGAGGGGCATAGAATATGATCAACATATAATATGGTTTGATAACTGTGCAACACAATTCAAGAACTCACGCATGTTCTATTGGTTGTGCAGGATGCATGTCATTACAGGTGTTCAACATATGTGGAACTTTTGTGAGGCTGGACACGGAAAGGGGGAGCATGATGGTGCAGGAGCATGCGTGAAAAGAGCATTAGCACGTGAAGAGTTAAAGTATAAAGATAGTGCAAATTTGACAGATGCAAAATCAATCGTCGAGTGGTGTAATTCTTTGATGGGTCTAGGTAATGAAGGTACGTCTTCAGTTCGTAGATTTTTTTGGTTGATGGATGATACTAACATTGCACCATATGAAGACTGTTGTACACTAATAGGATCGAGTGAGGTACACTCTTTCCTTAGCTCAAATACAGGTTCATGGAGTATTGATACACGAAAGATGGCATGCTTTTGTTCTTCATGTACAATGCAA
Source organism: Sequoiadendron giganteum (assembly GCA_007115665.2). Taxonomy (NCBI): domain Eukaryota; kingdom Viridiplantae; phylum Streptophyta; class Pinopsida; order Cupressales; family Cupressaceae; genus Sequoiadendron; species Sequoiadendron giganteum. Next base: position 775,066,193 of record CM021102.1, read on the forward strand.
GACTGGAATGATTGTGAGTCAGGGGAGTGGGTTGACAAATGGTTCACAAGTTATCTTAGCCCACTTCACATGTATCGCCCTCCAATAGCATTGGAACTGACACTGATAGAATCATCGGTGGACTTTGACCACATATCAGATCTAGTTCAACTAGGTGATATATCTACTTTCTTAGTTGTTGAAATTTCATATTGTTAGATCTTACTTTGTACTGTATTCGTAATGTTGACAAATTTCAAGATATTTTTTGCACATATCAATGCAGGGCATGTTTATGTTGTTATTGCAGATGAAGACAATGAAGAGGGAACAAACTATTACTTGTGTCATTGTGTTGAGACAAAAAATAAATCGGAGGCCCCAGTTATAGATGGAGAAAACATCGAATACCCTACAGGGTCAGTTGTGGTTACTGGAACATGGCTTAGAAGGTACCCACATTCAAGTGTTAAACATTGGCTATTTCAGGACTTTGACATGCATCGTAAGATTCTTCATTACTCGAACCTTGTCATGGCATCCAATGTTCATTTGACCAAATATGGGGGTAGACCTTTGAACAAGACGTTATGGAAGGTCCGTGAGTCTGACCATGAGGCAATACTTGACACAATAAAGAGTAGAGCAGACCCGGATGGTTCGTTGGATTAATTTGTAAGTATATGCACATTGGTTCTTATTAATTTATACTTGTATGCACATTAATTTGTTTGATGCCAATTCTATCATCTTCTTTTACAGTGATTGGTGTCCCCTTGCAAAAAATGCAGATATATGAGCCATCCAAGAGAATGTCAACCAGAAAAGCAATGCAACATCCTTATTTTGATGCCTACATGCAACATCTGTAAGTGCCTTCCATCTATTTTTATTTCATTTCCATTTTGGATGCTCCTTATTTTTCTCTTTTACTTTGCGTATTTGTAAGTAAATTACTAAGGGTTGATTGATCTTTCGTTGCAGAAAATGTTGATTTAAGAGCCATCAAAGAAAATCTCAGCCAAAAAAGCAATGCAACATACTTATTTTGATGATTTTGACAAATCTCAATTTTGATTTCAAGCCATTCTAAGAGAGCATCTGAAGTTTAGCGAGGGAATCTCAAGTTACTCATTTAAAGTTAACCTCATGATGAGCACCTATGATGTAGACATTTAAAGAGAATCCTGAATGTATGAGTGACATTGTAAAAGATCTGAGAGAACGAAGTGTCAGAGGCATTGTAATAAGATTTAATTACATAATGAGATATAATCAAATATTGTAAGGTTGATGTTCATGTTTGGTGTAGTAGCACCTTGTTCTGTAAATGCCTTGAGTAGGAAAATTTGCAAACTTTGAATTTTGAAATGTAAACAATGTGAAAAAGGTCATATAAAGGTCATGTAAACAATTTGTACACATTTTTCTGCAACTCGTGTGACCAAGCGGATTGTTCCAACATGTCCGAATAGGTATTTTTACACTAGGCATGGTCTCTTTAGTCCCCTCTAGAAAAACCTCTCTCGGTTTTGGCTATCTTGGAGTGGTTTTCTCATGGCAACGGATTTTCACTTGATGGAAAAGGTGTCAAATTCAAGCAATGCAAAGTTGCAAAGTGGTGCAACTTTTGCTCTGCAACTCATGTGACCAAGTGGACTATTCCAACACATCCGAATAGGTATTTTTACGCTATTCATGGTCCTCTTTCACACCGAAACACGTGGAATCACTCTGAGCTATGTTCCACAGGATCGATCCCTTAAGGGTCCAAAGTGCAAAATGGCTACAAACTTTAGCATACTATTTCTCGGATACCGTGACACTTAGAAACTTCTCATCTAATCCTAAAAAAAGGTTTTGGGGCCCTCTAGAAAAACCTCTCTCGGTTTTGGCTATCTTAGAGTGGTTTTCTCATGGTGGCGGATTTTCACTTGATGGAAAAGGTGTCAAATTCAAGCAGTGCAAAGTTGCAAAGTGGTGCAACTTTCGCTCTGCAACTCGTGTGACCAAGTGGATTGTTCCAACACATCCAAATAGGTATTTTTACACTAGGCATGGTCCTCTTTTGCACCAAAGCACGTGGAATCGCTCTGAGCTATGTTCCACCGGATCGATCCCTTAAGGGTCCAAAGTGCAAAATGGCTACAAACTTCAACATGCTAGTACTTGAATACCGTGATACTTAGAAACTTCTCATCTAATCCTAAAAAAAGGCATTGGGGCCCTCTAGAAAAACCTCTCTTGGTTTTGGCTATCTTGCAGTTTTTTTCTCATGGCGGCAGATTTTCACTTGATGGAAAAGGTGTCAAATTCAAGCAGTGCAAAGTTGCAAAGTGGTGCAACTTTTGCTCTGCAACTCGTGTGACCAAGCAGACTGTTCCAACACATCCAAATAGGTATTTTTACGCTAGCCACAGTCCTCTTTCACACTGAAACACATGGAATCGCTCCGAGCTATGTTCCACCGGATTGATCCCTTAAGGGTCCAAAGTGCAAAATGGCTGCAAACTTCAGCATGCTATTACTCATATGTCGTGATGCTTAGAAACTTCTTGTCTGATCCTATAAGATTTTGTTGAGCCTTTCTACAAAAACCTCTCTTAGTTTTGGCTATCTCAGAGTGGTTTTCCAGTGGTGGCGGATTTTCACTTGATGGAAAAAGCATCAAATGCAAGCAGTGGAAAGTTGTAGAGTGGTGCAACTTTCATTCTACAACTTGTGTGACCAAGCGGACTATTCCAAAACGTCCAAATAGGTATTTTTATGCTAGGCATCATTGTCTTTTGCATCGAAACACATGGAATCGCTTTGAGCTATGTTCCACTGGATCGATCCCTTAGGTTGGAGGAGTCTTAAGTTGCAAATTTGTAAGTTGCTTAAAGCAACAAATTTGAAATGATATTGAATGGCCCACTTAGCACTCATTGCATCTAGGTGATGCTCATAGAGGTGAGGCACCAGGCCTTCTCGGGAGGTCACCCATTCCAGTATACTCCAGCTCAAGCGCTTAACCACGAAGTTTTTTCCCCAAGAAGGCACAGTGGAAAAGCCAAAATCCACTGTACTTTTGATGAGTGGAAAGGAATTCCTAAGAGACATGAAGGAGGAAGGAGTTGTCTATGAAATCATGTTGAAGCCAAAGGAGGAGAGTCACCTAGTCGGCTACCTATGACAACATAGGTGAAGTAACTGTTGGATCAGTTCAGGGATATCATTTGTGAAGGCACACCAGCTACACTACCACGTAAGAGGGCAATTAGTCATCAAATTGACTTTGTACCAGGAGCAACATTGCCTAACAAGGCTGGATACAAAATAACACCAGAGCAGAACAAGGAGATAGCAAGGCAAGTTCAAGAACTTTTGGACCAAGGGTTGATCAGGAAAACCATAAGGCCATGTGTTGTTCCAGTGGTGTTGGCACCTAAGAAGGGACATAAGTGGAGAATGTGTACTGATTCTAGGGCCATAAATAGGATAACCATTAGATATAGGTTTCCTATTCCTAGGATAGAAGACTCAATGGAATGTTTAGGGGGTGCTAAGTACTACTCCAAGATTGATTTGAAAAGTGGCTACTATCAGATTAGGATGAAAGAGGGAGATGAATGGAAGTTAGATTTGGTTGAGGATTTTGATTTTATGTTATGTTGAAGGGTCTAAGCTTTTGAAAATACTGATTCACCCCCTTCTCAATCTCCAAGTGTGATAAAAAAGGATTTGGTTCTAAAGATTGAGAACCTTTTGGGATCCCAACAGATGAAATAGAGGGAAGAAAGGTGGGAATGGGGATGTGGGAATAATTTAGTCTTTGAGATGTGGTTCCAAAGATAGGGAACTGCCTAGGATCCTGAACTTCGAAATAGAGGGAAGCAAGGAAGGAGTGGGTATACAATAATAACTTGGATTTTATGAATGGTGTGAGTATCCTCTCAGGACTTGCAGACCTAGAAGAACACCAAACAAAAAAGGAGCTAAAAATAATGAGAGTGTCGAAATCCCAAGGAGAATGAAAACCCTAGGACTAAATATTAAAGGCTAAAAAAATAAGGGAAAAGAAAGAAAGAAAAACTAAACCATAAGCATAAAAAATGAAACAGAAAACAAAGAAAATAAAGAAAAAATGGAGTTCCCTATCCTTTCTTGTCAAAAATGTGGGGTGTGTATGCAAGGCATAACAAATGATGACTCTAATGTGAAAATTATTTAATAATTTTAAAGTACATAACACTTAAAATACATAGAATATCTAGTTTACATTCACACATGAGAATATGTGAAAAACATGGTTCAAACAAGTAGCATTACAAAGGTCCAAGTTGCAATGGAAATTGATCATGTGTGTAAGTGATGTATTACCTTTCATAAATTGTTGTAATCAAAATGAAGCAAAATCTATCCAAGCTACATAAGTCAACTTACACCTTTTAATGTACAATGATATCCTAGGCATAATTCTACTACCAACCAAGCATTTGGGTTAGTGTAGGATCATGATTGGACAAACAAGGCCTCTAAGTGGCAATGAAAATACAAAAAAATAGACTTAAGAAAATTATTGAATAGTTTATTAACATAATTTGAAAAATATGTAGGAACATAATTTGTAGAAAATTGAATGTAGTTTGTAGGCTACTAGGACTTTTCTGGAAAAAAATATAATTTGATTTGGTAAAAAATTAAAATTTCAATGTAGTAGTATTTTAAATTTTGGAAAAAAATAAAAAATCAGGTGATTGTATGGCCACCCTAAGTATGAGAAAAAATAAATATATTTTTTCAAATCTTTCAACATAAGTAGAGGACACATGCCCAAATGTGACGCATATTTTTTGTAATTTTTTTAAAAGTAAATAATTAGTTGTGAATTTTATAGTAGGAATTTTTAAAAATATTAAAAACAATTTGTTTGTCCACCCTAACATGGTCAAAATTTATAAAATTCACATTTTTTTTTAAATTACATTTTGTGAACCATAAAGTGTGATGCATCTTTCAGATTCAAAAAAGTGTAACCATTTAAAAATAGATTTTTTCAATTAGCCCATAAATCATGACTTTACACATAGTGCATGTAGAAAATCAATAAATTATCTACTAAATTAAAAATAAAGCATATCTTATATTGGTAGAACTCTAAAAAATTTCTAAATAAATACTTTTCGTTTCATAAAATCTGGATAAAAAAAGGTCATCAACACGAAGGGTGAATTCATGAAAAGAGAATGAAATCTCTAAATATGTTGGCGTAGTTGAATTTTCAGGTTTGACACCCCAAGCCAAATCCCAAAGTAATCTTGAGGAAAAAATGGAGGGAAAAAAATTATGTGAAAAAAAACATATATCCATTTTATGTCTTCAAATTGGATAGCTATTTTGAAAAACAAAGCGGATATCCATTTTTTTGAAATGAGTACCCATTTCTATGCCTTCAAATTGGATGTCCATTTTGGAAATAAAAACGGGTGTCCATTTTGGAAAACAAAATGGGTGTCCATTTTGGAAAATAAAACAGATGTCCATTTTGGAAAACAAAACGGATGTCCATTTCTAAAAAAAAAATGGATATCCATTTCGAAAAACAAAATGGATATCCATTTCGAAAAAAAAAATGGATGTCCATTTCGAAAAAAAAAAATGGATGTCCATTCCGAAAAGCAAAAATGGATGTCCATTTCGAAAAGCAAAAATGGATGTACATTTCGAAAAAAAAAATGGATATACATTTCGAAAAAAAATATGGATGTCCTTTTCAAAAAACAAAATGGATGTCAATTTCAAAAAACAAAACGGATGTCCATTTCGAAAAACAAAATGGATATCCATTCTTTTAAATGCGTACCTAGTTTTATGTCTTCAAAATGAATATCCATTTTGAAAAATTAAACAAATATCTATTTTTTAGAAATGGGTACCCATTTTTTATGTCTTCAAAAATGGATATGTAATACCCCTCCATTTTGCTTCTTGTTTGTTTTGCTTTATGCTATGTTTGGGATGCAGCTACTATGATACTAGACACACCTTGTTGTTTGTGTTTTGATTGCTATTATTGAGTGACAATGATTATTGTGTGATGTGGTTATCTGATTATTGTTTTACATGCATTATGGATTATTGATGTTAGTAGAGTTAGCTTGAGATATTGTATTATGTGATTATTGATTATGATGTAATGTCAGTCTTTGATGAGTGGATTGGTGAAGAGGATGGTTTCGCATCACTCGCTTGCGAGCGCCCTACGAATCCATGATTTCTTCTTCACGGTGTGTATTATATGCTGGATATACTGTATTATGTCGTTTACTTGGTTTCAGGTTGTAGGTACATCAAATCGACTCCACCTGGTCTCACAGGTTTGAGCGTGTTGATCCAATGGTTAAGTTGAAAGGGAGATAGTAGTTAGGTAACATATGTCAGGTCTACGCCCTAGCCTTAGTGTGTCGATAGTCCTGTTTTGTGAGTCATGTTTACTTGATTTAATGTTATTTGATTTGATTAGATGCATTATTGTTAGTTTAATGTTTAGATAATTGCATTGGAAAGAGTAGTGATTATTTTAATATTAAATTAAAATTATGCTTTGATGTTTGTTTAAAAGTTTATAATGAAATTTAATTTAATTAAATTTTAATTTATTTAATTAATTAAATTTTAATCTCAAAAGGGTTAAATTTAGTTATTAAATAATTAAAATTAATTAATTAAGTTTAATTGGATTAAATTAAATTAAATCATGAGAAATTGAAAGGAAATTGAAATTGCATTTTAAATCCAATTTTGGGTTTTCGAAAATTAGAAAAGAAAATAAATATCTAATTCTCTACTTTGCATGCAAAAGGGAATTAGGGTTGGATTAGATATTTTTGGTTTTATGTGAATGCATGTTTTCAAATTTTTGGAGAGAGAGAGAAGTTTTGGAAGGATTCATATTTTTCAGAGGATTGAAATTTTTTGAAGAATTTGCACAAGAAGGATTTGAATCAATCTTTGGATTTTGGAATTGGATTCATTGCACGTTTGAGGAAATTCTTGGAGGAGGCTTGTATCAAAGAAATTTCATCTTCTTCTGTAGCTTCAGATTCTAGGTTTTGTACTTGTTGTTCAATTCTATTTTCAATTTAATGGTTTGTGAAAATTTGTTAAATTTACTGTAGAAAACTATTCAGTAAACAAAACCCGTAGATCCATTGTTGAAATTCAATTTATGTTGTGCTTCAAACATTTAGGATTTAATATGGAAATATTACCTTTGAAATCATTCAGATCTGTGCTTCAAACTCAAACCCCCGTAGAAAACCTTCATTGAAAATTAAACAAAATTTAGATCTGTACAAGGTTCTTTGTTTAAATTATTCAAAATCTGAAAGAATAGATTGGAAGAAATTAAATTAACATCCTTTGAATTTTGAAAGACATTCTGGAAAATTTAATTAATTTTCTTATTACTAGTTTTTTTAATAGTTTTCTCAATTTGACTAGTCTTAGAAATTCTCATAAATATAAATATATATATATTTATATATTATATGAGTTTGCATATATTATATAAATATATATATATATATGTTAAATCTTTTATCAAACTATAAAATATTTTGTTGTTGAAAATTCCATTCTCAAAATCCGCATCTGTATTAATGGCGGATATTCTTTTTTTGTTTGGGGTTCTGTGTTTAAAAAATAAAATTAAAAATTAAAAAAAATGAAAGAAAGAAATTTAAAATATATATATATATATATAAAAAAAAAAATACATCCACAAAGTGGACGGTGGTCGTGACCCCACCGCCCACATGTAACTGTGGGAGGGGCGTTGTAATGGGACAGCGCGCCGACCTTTATGGGGGACGCGCTGTCACATGATAGAGCCGCCCCCACATATTTACTGTGGGTGTGACCGGGGGTACAAGGTACCGTCGGCACCCCCACATACCTTGCCTTTCACTTTTATGTCAAATCCGGCCCTTTGTAGTTCATGATTTTTAAATTGTTTTCTTTTCTTTTTTTTATATTTTAAATAAATTTTGGTTCTCAAGTACGAATGACTATGCATCTGTCCACCATCCGAGGTAGCTCAGAAATCGTGCATTGTCTTTTAGATTTTTTTTTTATATATTAAATATATTTATATAAATTCTATATATAAATATTATATGGTTAATATAAGTATTTATATATATATATTTATAGGTATTTATATTTTTAGGATTAATTGTGATAGATTTTTCCAGAATAAATTAATTACTCAGACTGGTAATTTTATTAAACAGAGTTTCTTTTTCTTTATTTGTATAAGATGCAAGCATGACTTTTAAAATAAAGTGTATATTTAAATTACGTGAGTATATTTAAATATTCATGGAATATAATTTTATATATATATATATATTTAAGAGAATATATATATATATATATATATATATGTATGTATATGATGATCAGTTTAGGCATAGTAACACATGCAAGTAATTAGACAACAAATTAAACTAAAATTCTTATTGAGCATGATTGGATAACGTTGCGAAAAACATTTATTTTAGTGATGAAATTATTGTGTTTCAATGAAGATTTAGAATGATAGTATTTTATTTTCTACGGGAAGCATTAAGTAGAAATATGGATTTAAGATATCCAAACATAGTGTTTTTCTTTATCAGTGCATTATTATATTATTTTTCCTTTTAGTGAATGCTTTGGGAACGGGTAATTGTGTTATGCATTGATAAGTCTTCCAGTGAATGTGGGTCATTCCCATGTTAGTTAATGTTCGTTTTCCTTGGGTAGTACTTTGTGAGTTTATTTTCCTCCAAGTGTTGGAGTGGGATTCTTTACTGTCGTCTCCTAGATTAGGAAAGATTGTGTTGTTCAGTTCTATAACACTTGAGTCACCCTTGGAGTCTAGATTTGAGTACCATGTTATCCGTTAGAGAGGAGTGGCTTTTGTTAGGGGTCGGAGCCCAAAGAGGTAAACCGGGTAACCTACAGAAATGTTTTTAATAAGTGATAATTAAATTAATGTACTTAGATGACTAGGATGCATTGACATTAGCCAAGATAAATTAACCTCACTCGTAGACACAAGGGCTTGTCTAGACTCGGGATGAGTGAGAAGGCTTGGAATGGCAAGGTCAACTATCTTGTCCATACAAAAGGTAGTTGATTCCGCATGAGTGAGTATGAGGGCCAGCATTCGGTTGAGGTCACCAGGATTACTGGAGCCTATGAAGAATGCCTAGAGGAGATCTCATGACGCACCTTGCGATGACACTCTATCTAGGATAACCTTGAGTTTATGTTGTGTGTATGGATTCTTTACCACACTTGATTATAATATGTCTGGAAGCAATGTAGCCATGTTAGTGTTAGATTTATATTGTGCATATGTTTGATTGAGTCAATATGTGTCAGTATGAGTCTACCTTTGGTTAGAGGTAGTAGATTTCTTATCCATGTTGCATTTTTACTATCTCCTAGCATGGGGGGTGGGCCTTCGAGTACCACTAGGTTGGGTGGAACATGCACCAAAACCGTTGGGTCCCCCTTGTTCTTTGGTTCGTGGAAGTGAGACATCCAGCTGGACAGCTCGCAGATCTTGTTATTCTTTTCTTGCACTGTTGTAATTCTACTTTTAATGAGTTGTATTTACCCCTCTTGTTGTTATGAGGTGGATCTTGTAATTATTATACTTATGTATTTTGACTCATTCTAGGAATGAGGATTGTAATTATGTAATGGATTTATGAAATGGATATTCTATTCTTATCTTGTATTTACTTATGTTGAATGAATGTTATTACTTGAGTTATTTAATGCAATGTAATTTAGATGATGTATGTTATTTGGGATTTAAGTAATCTCGGTTATGTAGCCTTAGGGGAGGTTGTCAATTATAGGTGAACATGTATGTTTAATTCACTTTAATAAAAAAAATTAGTACGCTTTTTTAGTGAATTGAAACTTCCTCTAGGGTTGCATGGCAAGGCATTACACATGGTATCAGAGCCAAGGTTTAAACACTCTCTGCTCTGGGATTATGTTGTACCCATTAAGCTTAGTTGCGTAGGTTTTTAAGAAGTACCTTGTCTAATACCCTTTTTTGTCTGTGTAGGAGTATGCCTCCTAGATGCGGACGAGGGAGAGGATGTGGATGTGGTCGGGTAGACGATCGAGGGGAGAGTCAGCATGATTCACCACCTCATGTGCCACATATACCAGAGCAGGAGGAGCATCAGACTTTGCAGAATGATCCAAGAGGTGGTGGTGGATAGTTAGATCTTCTTAGGGTCAAAGTTGCACGTAGAGCCTTCGAGGAGGCTATGGCATTATTGGGTCCGCGATAGGATGTACCTTTAGGTAACCCTATGGTTGGGACACTTATAGCTCAGTCTGATATGTTAGCAGTGAACTATATGAGGGACTTGATTCAATCACAGCCACCTTGATTTGATGGAGTAGGTATCGGTCTAAAGGCCAAAACTTAGTTGATAGGTCTTGACCGATGTTTTTCCACACACCCGTTTGATAGTAACACCAAAGCACAGTGCACTGTTATTCATCTCCGGGGATTTGTAGCCACTTGGTGGAAGCTAGAGGAGAAGAAGCTCCATATAGACATGAGTACAGTGTCTTGGGAGATCTTTCTTGAGCGATTTAGAGCCCGCTTTCTCTCCGATCATTGGCGTCAGCGTAGAGGTGATGAGTTCCATGCCATACGACAACTAGCCATGACAGTTGATCAGTATGAGAGGTGATTCTATGAACTTAAATAGTTCACAGGAATAGGGGACAATGAGGGAATGCTTGTGCAGCATTTCATCAGGGGCTTAAACACCTGTATTAGTGGTGGTGTTCGGGTCTTTGAACCCAAGTCTATGGAGATAGCAATGGAGAAGGAACGGCTGGTGGAGGAGAACCTGACTATGGCACTGGGAGGTCATACAGGTGTTAGTATTGGCAGTGGTATAGGAGTTGGGACTAGTGCTCAAGGGGGATAGACACAGGGAGTTGTGCCTCCTAAGACTCAGCAGGTATCAGTATAGGGCAGTCATTTCAAGGGAAACGGAAAGGTTTCCAGCAGGGATAGGGTAGTAGGAATTGGAGGCGCATGAAGCGTTTCAATGCTGAGCAACCCACTCAGAGCACCCAGTCCACTTTTGGAGGTAGTGTACAGCATTCTAGTACACCAGCAGGAGGCGGAGGTTATAGTAGAGGCACAGGTTGCTTCTCTTGTGGTCAATAGGGCCATATTGCTAGGATGTGTCCCAATAAGGGCATGTCGGGATTTACACAGAGACCAATGGTGTCAAAGCCAACAGTGGGAGATGCTGGCAGAGGCCATCATGTGTTCGTAGCGGTTGATAACTGCCAGGCAAAGCACTAGGGTACCATGGTAGAGACCTATGGTATGTTATTGGGTAACCCTGTTACTATTCTTTTCAATTCAGGAGCATCTGATTCCTTCATTTCTTCGTTGATAGTGTCACATTGCAAACTAGGAGTCGTAAGGCAAGTCGATAGGTGGTAGGTAGAGTTAGCACCTGGTGTGAAGGTTGCATCACATTTTGTAGTACCTAACTATAGGTTGGAGATTGGACCACTTTTCACTACCTTAGATCTTCGGGTTATACCATTGGGGTCCTATGATGTTGTTATAGGTATGGATTGGTTAGAGGCTCACCGAGTAGTTATTGATTGTCGACGTAAGTCGATTCAGTGCATTAATGCATCTGGTGGAGAGGTGGATATTATAGGAGTTCAGAGACCGATATCTTTGAGGATCATCTCAGCTATGCAGTTGAGGAGATGTGTTCGTCGAGGATGTCAGTTGTTTGCAGTTACAGTTGAGGACTTGGGTTTAGGAGATGGAGAGGAGAAGGTAACTCTTGATAGTCATCCTATTCTTTAGGAGTTCACAGATGTCTTTCCTAATGACATTCCAGGGATGCCACTGAGGAGAGATATAGATTTTAAGATTGATTTAGTACCTGGATCAGAGCCTATTTCATGAGCACCTTACAGTATGACTACCCAGGAGCTGAAAGAGCTTCGCTTGCGGTTGGAGGAGTTATTAGAGAACGGATTTATTCATCCTAGTTTTTCTCCTTGGGGAGCACCGATCATCTTCATGAAGAAGAAGGACGGTTAACTTCGGTTGTGCATTGATTACTGGCAGTTGAACAAGGTAACGATCAAGAATCGTTATCCACTTCCCAGAATTGATGACTTATTTCACCAAGTCAAAGGTGCTACCATCTTTTTGAAGATAGACCTTAAGTTGAGATATCATCAGCTCCGTATTTTTGACGCAAATATACATAAGATTGCGTTTTGGACGCGGTATGGTCACTATGAGTTCACTGTGGTACCATTTGGGTTGACGAATGCGCCATCTGTCTTCATGAGTTTGATGAATGGATTATTCCGCACGTACCTTGATAGGCTTGTTCTTGTATTTATTGATGATATATTGATATATTTCAGGATAGTAGAGGAACATGAGGAGCATTTGTGACAGGTTCTGCAGTGTTTGCGAGAAAACCAACTTTATGCCAACTTGTCGAATGCGAGTTCTTTAAGTCTGAGATCATGTATCTTGGTCATGTGATCTTAGGAGAGGGAATATCTTTGGATCCTTCAAAGATTCAAGCTATTCTTGATTGGCCTACACCCACGAATGTGGCAAAGATCCGTAGTTTTATGGGGCTTGTAGGATATTATAGGAGGTTTGTGTAGAGTTTTTCCAGGATAGGTCATCCTATCACTTCTCTTCAGAGGAAAGGGAATAGGTTTGGATGGTCAGAGCAGTGTGATTTGGCTTTTCAGATTCTTAAGGATAAGTTGAATAGTGCACCGATTTTAGCGATACTTGATCCCACAGGAGACTTTGTGGTTTGTACAGATGCATCTTTAGAGGGCTTAGGTGCAGTCCTAATGTAGGAGGGATGAGTGATATCTTATGAGTCGTGTAAGCTTAAGGATGATGAATTTAATTATCCCACTCATGACCTTGAGTTAGTGGCAGTAGTCCATGCATTGACTAGATGGAGACACTTTTTACTTGGGCACAAGTTTGAGCTACATAGCGATCATAGGAGCTTGCAATACATTTTCACTCAGCTGAACCTTAACGCTAGACAGAGGTGTTGGATGGAGTTTCTTTGTGAGTATGACTTCAAGGTGAAGTATATTCGGGGAAAAGATAACATTGTAGCTGATGCACTCAGTAGACGTGGGCATGAGATATATGAGATGACTCTTATGGTAGATTTACGGAGTCGGATTCTTGCTACTCTTCCAGCAAATAGTTGGTACCAGGATGTGAGAGCAGAGATTAAGGTAGGTAGACCTCTTGAGGGTAGATTTACAGGTTATTCACTTGAGTCAGATGGGTTACTTAGGCATTCAGAGCATATTTATGTTCCTTCAATAGGTGACCTTCGATCTTTGGTTTTGACTGAGGCTCATCGTGCGCCTTATTCAACCCATCCTGGGGTGAAGAAGATGCACACAAATCTATGCCAGTTGTATTTCTAGCCAGGGATGAAGAGGGATATTGCAGACTTTATAGCGCGGTGTTTGGAGTGTCAGCGGGTGAAGGCTGAACACCAACATCCAGCAGGGCTTCTATAGCCACACCTTGTACTTGAGTGGAAGTGGGATATTATCTCATTGGACTTCATTATTGGTTTACCTAACTCCTTGTGATGACATGATGCTATTATGGTGATAGTTGATAGGTTGACGAAGGTAGCATACTTCTTGCCTATGTGTGCTTCCTATAATGCATCATCAGTTGCTAGATTGTTCATGGAGGATATTGTGAGGTTGCACAGTATTCCGCATCAGATTATTTCTCATAGGGATCCAATGTTTACTTCAGCTTTGTGGACATCATTACAGCATGCTATGGGGACACAGTTGAACTTCAGTTTAGCGTATCACCCTGAGACAGATGGACAGAGAGAGAGGGTTAATCAAATCCTCGAAGATATGTTACGCATGTATGTCATGGATCAGCAGACATGATGGGAGGATTATCTTTATCTAGTGGAGTTTGCTTATAATAATAGTTACCAGAGTTCCATTGGCATGGCACCTTTTTAGGCCTTGTATGGACGTCCTTGTCATACTCCTCTTAGTTGGGATCGATTCGAGGACAGAGTGTTATTGGGACCTGAGATGTTGCAAGATATGGAGCAGTAGGTGGATCGGATTAGAGAGCACCTAGTAGCAGCACAAGATAGGTAGAAAAGTATGTGGATGTGCATAGAGTGGATCATTAGTTTTCTATCGGCGACAAAGTATTCTTGTGGGTGCGTCCGCGAAAGAGTCCTATCCGATATGGAAAGGGTTCTAAGTTGGCACCTCGCTTTGTCGGACCTTTCGAGATACTCGAAAAGATTGGTCTAGTTGCTTATCGACTTGCTTTACCACCTAGCCTTGCACGTATACATGACGTTTTCCATGTTTCAGTTCTTCGACCTTATCATCCAAATGTTACTCATGTCCTTGATTGGAATTCTTTACAAGTAGAGGACGGGCAGCTGGCTTTGGAGCCTATGGCCGTAACGGAGCACAAAACGCTCGCTCTTCGAGGGTGAGATATTGATCAGGTCAGAGAACAATGGGATCCCAGGGATGATACTTCATCCACTTGGGAGGATACAGTTAGGATGAATTATATCCCTACTTGTTTGCAGGCTTCCAAGAGTAAGCCTGGTCTTAGGGGGGAGAATGTAATACCCCTCTGTTTTGCTTCTTGTTTGTTTTGCTTTATGCTATGTTTGGGATGTAGCTACTATGATACTGGACACACCTTGTTGTTTGTGTTCTGATCGCTATTATTGAGCGACAATGATTATTGTGTGATGTGGTTATATGATTATTGATGTTAGTAGAGTTAGCTTGAGATATTGTATTATGTGATTGTTGATTATGATGTAATGTCAGTCTTTGATGAGTGGATTGGTGAAGAGGACGGTTTCGCATCACTCGCTTGTGAGTGCCCTGGGAATCTGTGATTTCTTCTTCACGGTGTATATTATATGCTGGATATACTGTATTATGTTGTTTACTTGGTTTCAGGTTGTAGGTACATGACATCGACTCCACCTGGTCTCATAGGTTTAAGCATGTCAATCCAACGGCTAAGTTGAAAGGGAGATAATAGCTAGGTAACATGTGTCAGGTCTACGCCCTAGCCTTAGTGTGTTGATAGTCCTGTTTTGTGAGTCATGTTTACTTGATTTAATGTTATTTAATTTTATTAGATGCATTGGAAAGAGTAGTGATTATTTTAATATTAAATTAAAATTATGCTTTGATGTTTGTTTAAAAGTTTATAATGAAATTTAATTTAATTAAATTTTAATTTATTTAATTAATTAAATTTTAATTTATTTAATTAATTAAATTTTAATCTCAAAAGGGTTAAATTTAGTTATTAAATAATTAAAATTAATTAATTAAGTTTAATTGGATTAAATTAAATTAAATCATGAGAAATTGAAAGGAAATTGAAATTGCATTTTAAATCCAATTTTGGGTTTTCGAAAATTAGAAAAGAAAATAAATATCTAATTCTCTACTTTGCATGCAAAAGGGAATTAGGGTTGGATTAGATATTTTTGGTTTTATGTGAATGCATGTTTTCAAATTTTTGGAGAGAGAGAGAAGTTTTGGAAGGATTCATATTTTTCAGAGGATTGAAATTTTTTGAAGAATTTGCACAAGAAGGATTTGAATCAATCTTTGGATTTTGGAATTGGATTCATTGCACGTTTGAGGAAATTCTTGGAGGAGGCTTGTATCAAAGAAATTTCATCTTCTTCTGTAGCTTCAGATTCTAGGTTTTGTACTTGTTGTTCAATTCTATTTTCAATTTAATGGTTTGTGAAAATTTGTTAAATTTACTGTAGAAAACTATTCAGTAAACAAAACCCGTAGATCCATTGTTGAAATTCAATTTATGTTGTGCTTCAAACATTTAGGATTTAATATGGAAATATTACCTTTGAAATCATTCAGATCTGTGCTTCAAACTCAAACCCCCGTAGAAAACCTTCATTGAAAATTAAACAAAATTTAGATCTGTACAAGGTTCTTTGTTTAAATTATTCAAAATCTGAAAGAATAGATTGGAAGAAATTAAATTAACATCCTTTGAATTTTGAAAGACATTCTGGAAAATTTAATTAATTTTCTTATTACTAGTTTTTTTAATAGTTTTCTCAATTTGACTAGTCTTAGAAATTCTCATAAATATAAATATATATATATTTATATATTATATGAGTTTGCATATATTATATAAATATATATATATATATGTTAAATCTTTTATCAAACTATAAAATATTTTGTTGTTGAAAATTCCATTCTCAAAATCCGCATCTGTATTAATGGCGGATATTCTTTTTTTGTTTGGGGTTCTGTGTTTAAAAAATAAAATTAAAAATTAAAAAAAATGAAAGAAAGAAATTTAAAATATATATATATATATATAAAAAAAAAAATACATCCACAAAGTGGACGGTGGTCGTGACCCCACCGCCCACATGTAACTGTGGGAGGGGCGTTGTAATGGGACAGCGCGCCGACCTTTATGGGGGACGCGCTGTCACATGATAGAGCCGCCCCCACATATTTACTGTGGGTGTGACCGGGGGTACAAGGTACCGTCGGCACCCCCACATACCTTGCCTTTCACTTTTATGTCAAATCCGGCCCTTTGTAGTTCATGATTTTTAAATTGTTTTCTTTTCTTTTTTTTATATTTTAAATAAATTTTGGTTCTCAAGTACGAATGACTATGCATCTGTCCACCATCCGAGGTAGCTCAGAAATCGTGCATTGTCTTTTAGATTTTTTTTTTATATATTAAATATATTTATATAAATTCTATATATAAATATTATATGGTTAATATAAGTATTTATATATATATATTTATAGGTATTTATATTTTTAGGATTAATTGTGATAGATTTTTCCAGAATAAATTAATTACTCAGACTGGTAATTTTATTAAACAGAGTTTCTTTTTCTTTATTTGTATAAGATGCAAGCATGACTTTTAAAATAAAGTGTATATTTAAATTACGTGAGTATATTTAAATATTGATGGAATATTATTTTATATATATATATATATATATTTAAGAGAATATATATATATATATGTATATGATGATCAGTTTAGGCATAGTAACACATGCAAGTTATTAGACAACAAATTAAACTGAAATTCTTATTGAGCATGATTGGATAACGTTGCGAAAAGTATTTATTTTAGTGATGAAATTATTGTGTTTTAATGAAGATTTAAAATGATAGTATTTTATTTTCTGCGGGAAGCATTAAGTAGAAATATGGATTTAAGATATCCAAACATAGTGTTTTTCTTTATCAGTGCATTATTATATTATTTTTCCTTTTAGTGAATGCTTTGGGAATGGGTAATCATGTTATGCTTTAAGAAGTCTTCCAGTGAATGTGGGTCATTCCCATGTTAGTTAATGTTCATTTTCCTTGGGTAGTACTTTGTGAGTTTATTTTCCTCTAAGTGTTGGAGTGGGATTCTTTACTGTCGTCTCCTAGATTAGGAGAGATTGTGTTGTTCAGTTCTATAACACTTGAGTCACCCTCGGAGTCTAGATTTGAGTAGCATGTTATCCATTAGAGGAGTGGCTTTTGTTAGGGGCCGGAGCCCAAAGAGGTAAACCGAGTAACCTTCAGGAGTGTTTTTAATAAGTGATAATTAAATTAATGTACTTAGATGACTAGGATGCATTGACATTAACCAAGATAAATTAACCTCACTCGTAGACACAAGGGCTTGTCTAGACTTGGGGTGAGTGAGAAGGCCTGGAATGGCAAGGTCAACTATCTTGTCCATACGAAAGGTAGTTGATTCCGCATGAGTGAGTATGAGGGCCAGGATTCGAATCAGGTCACCAGGATTACCAGAGCCTATGAAGAATGCCCAAAGGAGATCTCATGACGCACCTTGCGATGACACTCTATCTAGGATAACCTTGATTTTATGTTGTGTGTATGGATTATTTAGCACACTTGATTATAATATGTCTGGAAGCAATGTAACCATGTTAGTGTTAGATTTATATTGTGCATATGTTTGATTGAGTCAGTATGTGTCAGTATGAGTCTACCTTTGGTTAGAGGTAGTAGATTTCTTATCCATGTTGCATTTTTACTATCTCCTAGCATGGGCGTTGGGCCTTTGGGTACCACTAGGTTGGGTGGAACATGCACCAAAACCGTTGGGTCCCCCTTGTTCTTCGGTTCATGGAAGCGAGACATCTAGCTGGACAGCTTGCGGATCTTGTTATTCTTTTCTTGCACTATTTTAATTCTACTTTTAATGAGTTGTATTTACCCCTCTTGTTGTTATGAGGTGGATCTTGTAATTATTATACTTATGTATTTTGACTCATTCTGGGAATGAGGATTGTAATTATGTAATGGATTTATGAAATGGATATTCTATTCTTATCTTGTATTTACTTATGTTGAATGAATGTTATTACTTGAGTTATTTAATGCAATGTAATTTAGATGATGTATGTTATTTGGGATTTAAGTAATGATGTATGTTATTTGGGATTTAAGTAATCTCGGTTACGTAGCCTTAGGGGAGGTTGTCAATTATAGGTGAACATGTATGTTTAATTCACTTTAATAAAAAAAAATTAGTACGCTTTTTTAGTGAATTGAAACTTCCTCTAGGGTTGCATGGCGGGGCGTTATAGGATATCCATTTTGAAAAGCCCAAAAATCCCTCTTCAAAAAAATGGGCTTTATTTTGTGCTTCTTATCCAAATTTTAATTTTGTATAGGTGTTGGAAAGATGATTCAGATCTCTACGTATTGGACTAGGTAGTTTTTCTAGATTATATACAAAAATTAATTATTATCATTTGAAATTCATATTTATTATTGGAAAATCAAATGCTCACTACTTTTGCATATGAAGTCCCTTTTTCATGATTTTTTTTTAACAATAATCTAAAAATACTTAAAACATTAGAGAAGTAATAAATAATAAAATATTTATATTTTTGTAGTAAGGAGATGAACAAATATTCATAAAAAATCAAATCTATTTTTCCCTTTCTCTACCTCTCTATATTTCATTCTCCCCCTTGAGATCTAGACCTATCTCTCCACCACTCCCTCCTTCTCTCCCTCTATCTCTCTTTTTACCTCTTTTTACCTCTCCATTTCAATATATTAAGCTCTAGATTTATCTATCTACCTCTACATCCCTCCCTCCTTCCCTATCTCTTTGTTCCTCTTTATACCTACCTTTCTCAAGCTCTCTCTTTTGTTGACCTCTAGACCTATCTCTCTACCTCTATCTCCTTTCTTCCTTCCCTCTCTCGTTTTCCTTCTTTATATCTCTCTCTTTATCTCAAGACATATGTATCTAATTCTTCCTCCCTCCATCCTTCCCTCTCTATTTAATTCAATCTCAACTCTCTTCCTATCACTCTATCTCTCTCATTCATGCCTCAATTTTTACACAACTACCATTTTTTTCTTTGAACAAGCACACTTGAACACCAAAATTTATTAACCACACATAAAAATAATTTAATAATGATAAGGTGGAGATTAAATACACCTAGTAACATAGATCTTTAGTAATTTTCACATTAGAATTATATCTACATTTATTCTTAACATCCCCCTTTATATTTACATCTAGTAACATAACTAGCATTGACACTAACATTTCCTTGATAATCAATGATTATATCAATGTTTTTGAAAAGGTGAGCAGCATTTTCAGGGTGTCGTACCCTTCACAAAGGGCCCAAGGGGCCAAATAAAAATATAGTTCAAACCAAAGTTTGAGCTAAAGGTACAACCAGAAACAACTGGAAGACAGTTGTGAAACAATAAATTAAGCAACCCCAGACACAGAGGGTTCAGAGCTGGCTCCATGAGCCTGAGATCAAGTAGAAGACACGAATTTCTACTTCTGAAGAACAACCGACCAGGGAGGCTCAGAAATAGGAACCAAAGAGAACGGTGAGGGGATCAACTCCACTTCAGCCACCATGGGACCACCAAGTAGTGAGGGAGTTGGCAGTAAGGCAATCGAGAACAAATCAACAAACAAAATAGTAGAGGCTCCCAACAAAGGGTGGACAGGGTCTGACATAGCAGCGACAGCAGGTGCAGGGTTAGGCACAATAGTGTCAGCAGAAAGGTCCAACGGTGGTTCCAAAGAAGAGAGGTCCAAAAGAGGAGCAACAACATGAGGGTCGACCACCGCAAAAGAAACCTCTGAAGAAGAACCCACCATGAGGTGATCCAGGAGAGAATCTTTCCACCAAGTCATAGCGCCCTTGCAATGGGCCTGAGGGCAACAAGAGGCCAAGTGAGCCACAGAAAAGCATCTCCTACACCAAAAGGGGAGACCCTCGTAGTCTAAGAGTTGATTCCATGGTCTGTCCTCCACTAGCAAAACAACATCCCCATGGAGAGGTTTGGAGATGTCCAAATCAACTAACATTTGAGCAATCGTGGTGTGCCCAAACTCCCTAGTAGTAGAATCCACCATTAAGAATCGACCAATGGTATTTTGAATGGCCTCGAAGCATGATTCCTCCCAGAACTAGAGAGGAAGGTTTGGCAGATGGACCCAAATGGGTCTAGTGTTCAACGACTCCATAAGGGGGTTGAAAGAATGAGACCAAGGCATGATGGACAAAGAACGAATAACCCACATCCATCCTTTGTCTAGAACACAGCTTCGCTCATGAGGGGAGCCAAAGGTAGCAATAAAGAAGCCCCTAGTGCTAGGTTAGAGCTCGATTTCCCTAGCAACCAAAGGCTTCCAGGAAGCCTCCACCCAGTCATGGAGGTCCAGGAGGGATGGCCACAACCCATTGAATCTGCAGACCACACCTATTTTCATATAATACTCCTCAATTTCTACTATCTTAGGACCACAAACCACCACTGGGGAGTCCTAAGCACAACGAATAGACCTTAGGGGAGGCCAAGAACATACCCTAGCATCATCAGAAAAGGATTTTGCCTTCCTCGCAGAACACCCAGTAGCAGGAGGACGAGAGGTAGCACACCCACCGATAGGACCATTCACAGGCACCGAGATAGAGGAAGGATGAGAGCCCCTAGCAGGAAGGATTCTAGGGACAAAATGCCCCTCTGCAAAAAGCACAGAAGCCGGTACACCACTCTCGATAGCACCAAGCCCAGAGGAGGCCAAAACTGACACAAAGCTAGTCAACAGAAGCACAAAAGGAACGCCATCCCCAACAACAAAAGCAGGGAGAGATCCCACAAGGCATGAAGAACCCCTAGACAAGTGCACATGGACCCCAGCCGAGACCACCTCCCCAGCCACAGTCGATTCTTTCTGTTGCGAAGCAAATCCATCGGGCCATTGTGGAGATCCATTCGCGAGATTTCTCCCGGCGACACATATTAATGTTAACTTTAACACATGACATTAATATTTTACTTCTCAAACCCCTCATCATAAGTACCAATTTAATTCTACCCACAATATCTAGATATATGATATTACCCTTCATATATAGCTCTAAAGTTACTTAACACCCTTATTCATACCAACATATAAACTTACTATTATTGGTATTTACCAACTGTAGATCTCACCACCAATATTTACATGAAAATCCAAAAACCTAATATTGACATAATCATAATCTTAGTATTAATAATATTCCTATTATCTAAGTTCCCAACTAAATATGATATTATTGTGATAGAAAAACACAACAATAAAATCATCAATGGAAAAGGTGTTTATTACTCCCCTGGACATCTTCTTAATTCATAGTATTAAAAATTGTCAACCATACATGAACATAACAACATACTAATGAGGAGATGAATATTAAATATCCCTATCACAATGATTTAAATAAAATTTATAATACTATCATGATTACCATTATCCTTTAACATCCCCTTCTAATACTTATATCCACTAACTATTTACTAATTCATTAATAATATTATTCTTGAAGTCAAACTCATCCAATAAACCAATTTGACTCTAAAAGTTGGCATATTGTTATACTTAAATTCATTATGCTTTGCAACACAACTCCATTTAATTTAAACTTAATTGATTACCGTTATATCTACTAGCTTATCTATCTTATTACATAATCTATATTAGGAAACACCGATATATATCAACTTGTTTGAATCCATTTTAGAAATTTGATTGTTGTGTGTTTATCGTAATGGATTTTGTAGTTGCACAATAATATAATATCATTGGCTTATCTTCTAGGAATGTACAACACTACGACATGTGTATTATATTGAATATAACTGAGGATAATGAATATTGTCTAAACATGAGGACATTATATTGAATGGATAAGTATATAATTTACATTAGTTGTATTATAAGGCTTGTAACCTATGATTTATCTTAGAACCCTAACCCTAACCCTACCCTTATTGAAATTTAATTATAATAGAACTATATCCCTAATGGTAACCCTAACCTATTGAAGTTCGACCCTAATTGAGCCTCAACACTAACCCTAACATTAATTTTAACTATAACCCTAATTAAACCCCAACTTTAACCCTAGTTGAACCTTAACCCTAAACTAACTTTAATCCTACTTGTTTTATAGTTGAATTCCAATCCTAACCTTAGTTGAACCCTAACCCTAATTGAATACGAACCCTAACCATAACTCTAATTGTATATCTTAACCCTAATTGAATATGAACCCTAACCATAACCCTAATTAAGTCCTAATTGAATCTTAACTATTATAGTAATTGTAAGCCTAACCCTAATCCTAGTTGAATTCTAATACCAATCCTAACCCTAACCCAAAACTTTATCCTAAAACCCTTACCCTAATTGAACATCAATTGAACCCTAACCCTAACTCTAATTGAATCTTAAACCAAATTAGACCCCAACCCTAACACTAATTAATCCCCAACCCTAACCCTAACCCTAACCCTTTCTTTATCCCCAACCCTAATCTTATCTTGGAAATCCTAACCCTAACCCTAATAGTTACGTAACCTTAATTGAACACAAATCCTAACCTTAGGATCTATCTTAGAATCCTAATCCTAACCATAATCTTAATCTTGTCGAAATTCAATCTTAATTAAACCAGATCCCTAATCCTAACCAATTGAAGTTCAACCTTAATTGAACCTAAACACTAACCCTAACCTTAATCCTAACTATAATCCTAATGAAACCATAAACTTAATCCTAAATGAACCCTAAACCTAACATTACTTTAACCCTAACTATAATTGAATATAAAGCATAACCATAACCATAATTGATTCCTAATTGAATCTTAATTGTTACCATAATTGTAACCATAACTCTAATTCTAATTGAATTCTACCCCCAACCCTAAGCCTAACCCCAAACTTTATCTTAGAACCCTATTGTAACCCTAACCATGATTAAAGACTACCCTAATGCTAACCCTAACCCTAACCTAACCGCAACCCTAATTGATCCCTAACCCTAATCCTAACCCTAACCCTAACCCTAACCCTAACCCTAACCCTAATTCAATCTTAATCCTAATTAATCATCAATCCTAACTCTAATTGTCACCCTAATCTAGCCTCAATCACCCAAACCCTAACTTCAAGCCTTCTCTTAGAATTATTATTGAACCTTAACCCTAATTTGATCCTAATCATAATCATAACCAAATTATAAATAATAAAAAATAAATAATAATGTTATATGAATTACTTTATATATAATAATAAATTTGTTATATTTTCTTTGTATTTAATTTTCTAATATTTAATTGATTTTAGATGGGCACTTATTATGAAAGACTTTTATGTTAGATGTATATTTAAGTTGTCATATTTTTGTATTATTAAATCTTTAGTAAAACCTTAAGTTTATACTATTTTTATAGGTATATATATATTAATTTTGAATAAAATAGAATATTAATGGTTTTTCCTTTGAAACATTTTCAATTTTTTAAAAAATATTATTTTTTTTAATGTTTTAAATATATTAATTTAGAAACATATTTTTGTGTAATAATAAATTTAGAATATTTCTTTTTTATTTAATTTCCAATTTTTTAAATTTTAAATACATTTATTTTATTTTAAAGAATAATTATTTTCATTCTTTATAATTTTATTTCTATTCTGATATTAAAGAACATTTTACAATGAAAGAATATTTTTCTTTTTTAAATATTTTAATATTTTTTTAATTTTAAGTATATTAATAGAGAAACTTAGTTATATATACAATATTAAATTTAAGAAAGTTCTTCCATACTTTATAAACTTCTTCTTTTTATGTGTAGTTCTTTATAAATAATTACTATTTTTATTAGAAAAGATTACTTAAATAAATCTTGAGATATATTGTTTTAAAAAGATCTTGATTTTATTTTATTTGAAATATTTTTTTAATTTAGAAACTTATTTAAATGAAATAATAAATATAGAATATTTGTTTTATACTTAAAATTTTAAATTTTAGAAAAAATAATTATGTCTAATTATTTTACATATATTTTTTATACTGTATCTTTTTTAACATATTTGTTTCATATTTTATATTTATAAATAATTATTATTTTTGATTGAGAAATATTACTTAAAAAATACCAATCCATAAAAATAGCAACTTTTTTTTTATGTACATAGATTCTCGAGGAATTGGCTTTTATTGTAAACACCTATCGGTGTAATTGAAAAATATTACTTAAATAAATATACTTGAAAAAAACCAATCCATAAAAATAGCAACTTTTTTTATGTACACAAATTCTCAAGGAATTGGATTTCATTGTAAACATCTATCCATGTAAAAATTTAGATTATATAACAATCCTAAAGTTTATAAAGACATTTAACAAAATTTATCCACTAATTCTAAAACTAATTGAACATTTCAATAACTCTTTATTCCAAAAATTTCAATACAAGTGTAAAATCACTCACTAATTGATTCAAGCAAGGATAGAAATTTTTTCTCTATATTATCATCTAACTAATTAATTATAAATCTAACATGACTTCTAAATATAAAATCAACTATTTAATGATAATTATAGTGTATTAGGAACGAAAGTACATCTATAGAAAATATTACTATATCATTGATATTTACATTTATCTTTAAGTGTTTTTTGTTTAATGGATATATTTGTATAATTTATATGTATACATTACATATTATACATATAAATATATTCTTTTTCTTGAAGATTAATTATAAGACCTGACTTATTATTTTACAAATGTAACTCAATATAAGGGAAGAAGACCATGTATTTAGACTTCCACGAATTATTTATTTATTTATTTTTACTCAAACAATTAGGAAAAGTTAATACCTAAGACTCAAATCTTTTGTTTCCTTAAGAATTTAGACAAATAGCTATTAAGAATGCACTTATGAAGTTTACATTTACCCAACATTAATTTCTTTATAATTGTGAATGGAAACTTACCTAAAGTCTTCTTTGAAATTTCACATCTAGTTGAAAATATAAACACATATACAAATTTTAACTATTACTCATGTACACAACAAACACATATATCATAACTCTACTCTTGTAATTTTTATTTATTTTTAATTCATAAGACCCATCTCTATTTTTCTAAATCTCCAATTCAATAGACTTCATGTTGTTTTTCATCTTTAATATATGGCCACAAGCTCTCCTCCCAACCATAAGATTGATAATCAATCCACCCCTGAGCTCTAAGGGTGACATAGCTTTTCCTTATGCACACATCACCACCACTATTCACAAGGGTTCCTTATATAAAAATTCACAACACATTATTCACAATGCCAACACACATACTATAATACATCAACCTACGCCTTAAATAGATATTCACATAAAGAGATACCAAAACAAGATGAAACTCCAACAAGACTAAACACATAATTTCAACAAATACCTCAAAAGGATCTTGCAATAAGTTGCACATACAATTCAAAACATAAACAATATTTCATGCTCATAACCAAAGATCTACAAAGGGGGGGACCTTACCAAACTAAGTGCAAATCCAAAAGGTGGTAGCCTCTCTTTCACCAAGCCCTATTCTTCCATATTTCCTCTCCCATCCTCTCTATCTCCACCAATAATTCTCCTTCCCAAAAGGAAAAAGCATCGCAAGGACAAAGCATAACCAAAGAAAAAAGAGAGAAGCCCCTTCTCCTTCCAAAGATAAGGAATAATTAGAAGGAAAAAGGAAACCAACTCCCCTTAACTTCCCAAGCACCAAACCAACTCCAATTTTCACCACTTTTCATAAGTGGGAATTTAGAGTTGGTTTTAGACTTTATTTAAGGGGTTTTATAAAATAAAAAGATCCCTAACCTATAGATCTACCACCTAGGACACTTTTTAAACAATTAAAATCATATAAAGACTTTATAAAAAATATTTAAATAAATAATAACATTGAAAAGGTGACCCAAGGGTCTAATAAAACAACCTTTCACACATGCACAATCCTTACAAAGCTAAGCTAAAACACATATCCTTGACAAGACTAGGAATTCATAAGAATAACATAAGGGAAGTAGCTATGTGACCCCTTCATCAACATTGGCCAATTTTAACTTGTTTACTCAACCATAAAAAGGTGCCAGTATTTCTCATAACTAATAGTAATTGAAACAAGTAGTATATGAAAAATAACCTTCTAATAATAATCGACTAAGGAATTAAATATGCATAAGTAATATACAATTTAACTCTTCCTTCTTGCATAATACCCTTTAGAGACAAGCAATAATTGATCATGTTATTTAATATCAAAATATTACCACTTATCAATAATCTATTTGACCTATAATGAATACTACTACAACCAAATATTGAATATCAAACATTACCTTTATATTCACTTACTCACACTCATAATGTATAATCACCCAACATGATGAAATTCATTAGTATATATAATGAAACATCTCAATCATTACATACTTATGTAGATAGGGAATATACCTCATCTGACTCTCACATGAAATCACAAAAAATACTATTTAGTTAGTTAGCAAATATATACAACTTGATATATAGCAAAATTAATCACTAATGTATATTTTCCAACACAAAATAACATAAAACATAGGACATAAACCATTGATGACTAATAGGATCAACAAGGCCACAAGGAGCGAGGTCTTACAACATTCTTGAGGTGGAGAGGAATGAAGATAGACCACAAAATTTCTTATCTAGAACCTCAATCCATCCTTACATGTCACGTCACGCTTCCACAAACAACTAAACACCTTCATAAGTAGTGTAAACACCAAGGCCGATCGATACCCATGTAAACACCATTAAAATTTTAAGTACATGCTTCCTTCAATCTATCCATAGCTCATGGACAAAAATGTCACCTGAACACACATTGGAATATTCCATAAACACCCTAAAATCCAAAAACCCCTCCACAACAATTTCCACTTGAAGAATGTACACACCTAGTACATCTAGACTACTCTACCATACACTGTAACTCAAGAAACATACTTCTTTAGCTCCAAACCATGAACAAATTCAACTGAAGAAAGATACCAACACTCCTTCAGATCCACAAGACCTAAAACATAATTGTAGAGAAATATGAAGCAAAAACATTTCTCTCAAACACCTCTACAATAAACAACTCACACTCTAGTGAAATAAACTTCTTTTGTATAGAATAATAGCACACTAAAATTTTGGATACAACACCTATGAACATCGCTAATCATCATATTTTAAGTGCATAAGTAGATCTTCAACCTAGAAGAAATGTAGAGCAACATAAGAACACAACCCTACAACCCAAAACACCACTGCAACACATTGTTTCATATTTTTATCAAATTTTCTCAAAAGCACTTGGAAACCAAGCACCAAATACACATCCTCATCATCTCCAGTACTTCCTCAACACAACTGAACCAACTGCAACATAGCAACTCAACCATAGATCATAGAAGCTTATAACAACAACACTAGAGGTTGACACTAGTAGCTAATCATAATGTAACTAATCAAATCATGGACATCAATTTCTCACACTCAATAATCTCCCCCAATAATTATCTTCTTCTTCCTTATATAGTTGACACCAATTCCTACACAAGCTTGTTGACATCAATGACAACACCAATCTTCTCATACTTGCAACACGCTGAAAAATTTCATCTTCATATCTATAATGGATTGACATTACTAACAACAATACATTTAATCATGCTCATCAATCAGCTATACATAATGTTAACTTCAATGTTGACATCAATCAAAACACTATACACTATCATGCTCATGTTTCCAACAATCTACTCAATGAATAACAAACTTCCAAAAATATCCCCCTTTTTCATTGATGGCAACATACCCAAAACTCTTCTCCCCTTTGACATCAAGGGAATAAGGCTCACTAGACAAACGTGCATACTCAAACATTCCCCCTAACTAATATTTCTATATAAAAGCATGAGAGTAATTACCCTTTACTGATACACTTCTTCAACAACCAAGGTAATTCCCCCTAACAATGATATCCAACAAAAATGACCAAAACTTGCAATGCTACACTATCCACTATCTTCCACATATGTACAATAAAATCATAAATTATATAAACAAAATAGAATATACATAATCAATTAGAAAGAGGTAAAATGATTTTCTAAGACACCTACAATTTTGCAAGGTGTGCCTCTCAATCCTTCTTCCCAATTTCCCAATCCTTCTTAATGAAGGTTGGCATGTTGCATTGTTTCTCAAACTACATAAGGAATTCTTCTCCTTCATCTGAAGAACTAGGTACCGTATTTAATCTTACTACCTTCTTTGCATTAGCCAGAGCAGTGATCAGTGATGTAAGTATTGCACTTACCAGATCTCTAAGTTGATTGTACTCCACAATGATCTTTTATTTCCATTCTTGCATGGAAGAATTATCCATGCAGATTCTTGTGTAGTCACGGATGGAGAGTTCAAAAAGAATAGTCACAGTCATGTAGCTTAGATTCAACACAATGGAAATAACACAAAAAAAATATTCTACAAATATAAATCTTTATTGAATTGGTAATCTTACATACAACATGTGCCTCATGGGTGAATAACAACGGCTCACAAGCTTTCCATAAGAGCATTCAACATTACAATTGGCAAAAAGGCCTTATTACAGTCCAGAGATTGGAAATCCTAAATTGCGAACTTGAATCTAAAAACTACTACACTAACTACTAATGAATGGTTATAATTAATTGTTGGCAAACCAAGGATAAACAACTGAGAGGGGGGGTGAATCATTTGTCACTAAAATCAAAATTATTCAACATTAATCAACCTGTAATCCCAGATCTGATAATTAATAGTGCAAGCATAAATCAATAACACATCAAAGACACATGGACACAAATATTTTATATGTGGAAACCCTGTTAGGGGAAAAACCACAGTGAATGTTAGTCCACAATATTATACCCTTTTAGAATTATAATAAAGAATGAATAAGGAATGCACTTGAATTCAGGCACACTGCCTAGAGCACACTACTCAGAGGAAGGCTCACTACCTTATATACAATAATCAGATTAAATCCATTTGATGAAATTGAACTGAGAAACTAGCTTCTATAAAATCTTGATTACAGTTCTAGTTAGGCACAGATAAACTTCTACACACTCTGCTCAATCTCTTTCACACTCTGCTCTACTCTTGAATGATTTGATTTTTATTCACACATGTACTTCACGCACACACTGAGAATTTCCCCAAAATGAGGAAAATAATCACTCTTATATATCCGCTACATGGATTTACATCAACTATTCAGTCGGCCATAAATAAAGAATAAATTACAACTGTCAAACTCAATACATGAATAAATCTTAATGTGCACCAACACAAGTCAGTCACAACATAGTGAGGACCCAAACAAACACCTTTGAACATGCCAAACAATAAAATATTAATCCTCATGGATCCGCAACACGCTACCACTATCATGTCGGCCAAGAACATGAAAACTCGAGCACAAATCAAAAAAAACTTTGATCACGAACACTTCAATCAATGTGAATGTACAAAAAGGATAGATCACGATCTAGACTCATCCATGAACATCATAGGTACATGTGCAACAACTAAAATTCCCAAAATTTCATCCTCTTCTTCCAAGAACACCAACTATAGAAATAGAATGACTGTAGGCACATAGAAATTTATAACTTCCACAAATCTTGACACGTACCACTGAAAATTTCATACGACATACTAGATAGACTCAACAACAATCCCTTTGAAGCACACCTTCTGATTATCAACTTACAACACTTTCCACCACTATGACCTTCTCAACTTCACTGGTTGCCTGCAATATATTTTCTTACAATTTTCTCAATCTCCTCAACATATGCAGCCTTCAGAATCACCAATGCTAATAGTGTTGACATCAATGGCAACCACATATCAGAAACACAACCACAACATCCAACAATCTCCCCCTTTGGTATTGATGGCAACACATGATGTGAAAAATAATACCATCAATCCAACTAGCTCTTCTCCAACAATCTCCCCCTTATATTGTGCACTCTTTTCTTGTTTCCTTCTTCTTCCATGTTTTTCACATTGTTTCTCTCCCCCTTTGACATCAATGGAAAAGGTGCATATTCTCTGATCACATATTTGAATCATCTGAATACTCCCCCTGAGTAGCAGCCACCACAACATCAATCCACAATAAGATATGGCTATGAATTCACAGACTGATGTAAAGACCTACCTCACTTAGTTCTGATCATGAGGGGAAATCACCCCTAACTTGCCTCTGAGGTACTCAAAAGTATCCTTAGGAAAATTCTTAGTAAATATGTTTGTAGTTTGCTCCTTGCTAGGTATATACTCCAGTCTAACTTCTTTGTCACTTACTTTATCTCTCAAGAAGTGATATTTGATGGAAATATGCTTTGTCTTTGAATGCAGCACTGGGTTCTTAGAAATTTTTATGGCACTTGAATTGTCACAAAATATGGCAATAGGTTCTTCATACTCAATTCTGACATCTCAACATTTTCTTCATCCACAATACTTGGGTGCAACTGTTTGCAATAGCAATATATTTTTCCTCAGCAGTAGATAATGAAACATAATTCTTCTTTTTTCTTAGCCAAGATACCAACTTCTTCCCTAAGAAGAATGCACCACCACTAGTACTCTTCCTCTCATCCACATCTTCTTCCCAATCAACATCAATGAAAGCACTCATGATAAGATTGTCATCCCTAGGATACCAAAGACCAAGATCAACTATCCCTTTAAGGTATCTAAAAATTCTTTTCACAGCAGTCACATGAGATTCTTTAGGATTAGCTTGATATCTAGCAACCATGCATACAACATTCATTATATCTAGCCTGGTCTGAGTCAAGTAGAGTAATCCACCAATCATTGACTTGTATCTTGTTTGATTTTCTTTGGGAGAATCATCATTCTATGTAATTTTTCATACGATTACCATAGGTGTACCAATTGGCTTTGAGTTTTCCATGCCAAAAAAATTCAGTAACTCTTTTACATATTTAGTTTCCCATCATCTAACTTAGTGATTTGTAATCCTAAAAATAATTTCAGATCTCCTCTCATTGACATTTCAAACTCACTTTTCATTTCATCAGAAAACTTCATACACAAATCATCATCACCTTCAAAAATAATATCATCAACAAAGACTTCAATGATCAATTCTTTATTCTGATCCAGCTTGAAATACAGATTGTTGTCAGCAGTACCTTTATTGAATCCAATTTTCAACAAGTATTTGTCCAATCTAGCATACCAAGCTCTAGGAGCTTGCTTAAGTCCATATAGAGCTTTCTTCAATCGACATACCATGTTTTCTTTGTCAGTCAGTTGAAATCCATCTGGTTGTTCAACATAGAATTCTTCTTCTAGCTCACCATTTAGAAATGTTGACTTTACATCCATTTGAATTTGTAATTCTTGAAGTAGCATAAGCAAGAAATAATCTTACAGCTTCAATTCTAGCAACAGGAGAAAAAGTTTCTTCAAAATCAATACCTTCCATCTATGAGTACCCTTTGAAAACTAGTCTTGCTTTGTTTCTGACCACTTCACCTTGTTCATTCAACTTATTCTAAAACACCCATTTGGTTCCAATCACATTTTGTTCTAAGGTCTAGGAAAAATATCCCGTGTATTTTTTTGTCTATCTACATTAATTCTTCTTTCATGGCTTCCATCCAATATTCATATTTGCATGCTTCATTGATATTGCTAGGTTCAGTTTTGGAAATTAGACAATACTCTTCCAGAATTCTTCTTCTATTTTTCACACCTTTGCTCTTATATCCTATCATCTGACTGTCAGAATGATTTCACCTCACATACTTGGGAGTTTTAGGATTTTCTTTGACTTCTTGTTCTTGTGTTCTTTCTTCTACACTTCTGCTAGTTTCTGCTTCTTGATTCCCTTGGTTCACTGGAATAATTTGAAGTTGATTTTGTGCCTGAACATTATTTCCATTGTTAGTACTATCATGTTGATCATCTAAATCATATCCACTAGATCTGGATGATTTACCAATATCTTCATCAACTTTGATATTTGCACTTTCAACCATTTTCTTCAACCTCTTATTAAAGCACTGATAAGCTTTTCTTTTAGTAGAGTAACCTAGAAATATTCCTTCATCACTTCTAGCATCAAACTTGTCTATATCATCATCTCTCTTGATGTAGCATTTTCTTCCAATTTTTTTGAAATACTTGATAGTAGTCTTATAACCAAACCATAGCTCAAAAGGTGTCTTACCATAATTACTGTTGACATTCACTCGGTTAATGGTATACACAATATTACTTACAACTTCTCTCTAGTAGAAATGAGGAACATTTGCTTCCAGCATCATGGTTCTAGCAGTGTCTAGAATGGTTATGTTGTTCCTTTCAACAACTCCATTTTGTTGAGGGGTCCGGGGAGCAGATGTCTATCTTTGGATTCCATGCTCTTCACAAAAAGAATTGAATTCATAGGAATTGAATTCACCACCTCTATTTGACCTTTGGCATTTGATCTTTTGACCTGTCTCATTTTCTACCATAGCTTTGAAGCTTTTGAAATTTTCTAAAGCTTCATGTTTTTCTCTTAAGAAAGCAACCCATATCATTCTAGAATAATCATCAAAGAGAAACATAAAATACCTTCCACCTTGTAGACTTCTGATTATGGATAGACCACATAAATCAATATGTATAAAATCTAGTACTCCATTGGAGCTATATGGTTTGCTCTGAAAAGAACTTCTATTCTGCTTTCCCATTTGGCATTCCTTGCACATAGTGTTAGTAGGCTTTACTAACTTAGGAAGATCTCTGACTTCTTGAGTAGAGCTTATCTTGACAATGTTATCAAATTTCATATGACACAACCTCCTATGCCATAACTAGCTTACATCAATTTGAGCAATTAAACAACTTTCACTAGCAGCACTCAAGAGAAAAATGATACCTTTTGTCTTTGTACCTGAAGCAATCGTATTTCCAGAACTTCCCCTTATTCTGTACTTACCATCCTTGAACTGAAGATTGTAACCCTCATCTACCATCTGTCCAACACTCAATAGGTTATGCTTTAGGCCTTCTACATAAAGAACATCATCAGTATTGTGCTTACCACCAAAAGAAATAGTGCCTCTGCTACGAATCACACCAGAAGTGTTGTCTCCAAATCTTACAACACCAGGGTATGTGCAGGATCATGATGGGCCAAAAAGTGGCTATATGTAAGTGATATGATGGCCCATGTGGCTGGCGACTTTTTTTTTACCCAAAATTAATGAAACGAAAAGGGTTTTTGAAGGATATTCTCAATTTTCTACCAATATAAATTATGCTTTACTTTGAATTTAATAAATAATTATTATTCATTTTCTATTTGAATTACGACTAAAGTCTTGATTGATAGGCTAATTGAAAAACATCTATAGATTTAAAACGATATCACATTTTTTGAATCTGAAACATGTGTCACATTCTATACTTCACATACTATAGGATTAAAAAAAAAATTGAATTTCATGAAGTTTTGACCAAGTTAAGGTGGTCAGACATACAAGTTTTTATATTTTTAAAAAGTTTTAATAAAAAAATCATAATTAATTATTTACTTGGAAAAAAATTACAAAAATAAATGCATCACATCGAGAGATGAGTCCTCTACTTATATCTAAAATATTATTATAAAAAAAATATTATTTCATTGTGGTTAGGGTGGTCAGATAGACACCTACTTCTTATTTTTTCCCTGAAATTTAAGTACTACTGCATTGAAATTTCAAATTTTCACCAAATAGATTTTATTTTAAAAAACATAAACCTAGTAGTTTAGAAACTACATTCAATTTGCTACAGATTCTATTATTACATATTTTTGAAATAATATAGATAACTTATTCAAATTTTTATGTCAAGTTGTCTAGCTTTGATTTTTTGAATTTTTATCGCCACTTAAGGGCCTATTTTTTCCATGATGATCCTGCACATACCCACCACCATCATAGTTTTCCAAGCTTACAAACTTATTTTTATCACCAGTCATCTGATGTGATCATCCATTGTCAATTACCCACTCATCCTTTTCTTTAACTTTTGATGCAAGAGCTTTCTCAACATTCACATTACCATTTTCTTCGATAGTAATGAATACTCATTCATCTTCATTTTTAGTTTCTTTATCATATTCTTCATTAGTTACACCTTCTTCAACATAATAGCATTTCCTTGGAAATCTAGTCTTCTCAGGTTTGTACTTAGAAACTCCTTCAGGACATCTAGATGCAAAATGACCTATCTTACTGCAAGAAAAAAATTTAATAGGTACCTTTCCTTTGTACTTACCATGACCTCTGGCTTCTCTTTTCACAATCAATGCTTTTGTTTCTTCCAGTTCTTTTTCTTCATCTTCAATTTATTTCATCTCATCTTCATACTTGAATGTCCTCTTGGAACTCTCTCCTGAATCATATCTTCATTTGCTTTTCCCGGATACAATAGCCTTGAATGCAAATTCAATTTTAGGAGCAGATTTACCAAATTCACTTAACTCAAAGGCAGCAAGTTTTCTAATTAGCATGTCTCTTGTCACATTTTTCAGTGTCCTGAGTTTATCAATAGCATGAGCTTTTTTTTTGTAGGAAGGGGCACAGATCTAAGTATTTTAGCCACAATCTCTTCTTCTTCCAAGACTCCACTGACACATCTAATGCTCATCACTAGTTCATTTATCTTTTTTGAGAAAGAGAGGATGTTCTCATCTTCATGTCCTCCCACTTTCTTTTCAGACTTTGTAGCTTAGTAATTTTCACTAGTGCATCTCCTTTCTACAATGTTTCTAACTTTTTCTAGATTTGATATGCAGTCTTCAATCCTATCACATTTTTTATCTTCGAATCTATCAAAAAATTCAACAATGCTTCTACAATCCTGGTATTAACTTTTGCTTGCTTGATCTCATCTTTAGAGGAGGGACCATTCTAAGGAATAGTATATACACTTTGTGTGATCTTCCAGAAAGTTTCACCAATGCACTTCAAATGATACTCCATTCTAAATTTACATAAAGAGTAGTTTGTACCATCGAATCTAGGACTATCCTTCTTGTATGATGCCATTGTGGATCACCTCAAGCTTTTAGGCTTCTTCAAAGGAACTAGCTCTGATACCAATTGTTGGAAAAACAAGGATAAACAACTGAGAGGGGGGGTGAATCAGTTTTCACTAAAATCAAACATATTCAACATTAATCAACCTTTAATCTCAGATCTGATAATTAACAGTGTAAACATAAATCAATAACACATCAGAGACACATGAACACCAAGATTTTATACGTGGAAACCTTGTTAGGGGAAAACCCATGGTGGATGTTAGTCCACAAGATTATACCTTGTTAGAAGTATAATGAAGAATGAATAAGGAATGCACTTGCATTCAGGAACACTACCTAGAACACACTGCTTAGAGGAAGGCTCACTACCTTACAATAATCAAATTAAATTCATTTGATGAAGTTGAACTAAGAAAATAGCTTCTATAAAAGCCTTATTACAATTTTAGTTAGGTGTAGATAAACTTCTACACACTCTTCCACACTCTGCTCAATATTTTTCACACTATGCTCTGCTCTTAAATGATTTGATCTTTATTCACACATGTACTTCACACACACACACACACCGAGCATTGCCCCAAAATGAGGAAAACATTCACTCTTATATATCCTCTACATGGATTCACATCAACTATTTAGTCGACCATAAATAAAGAATAAATTATAATTATTGGCCTCAATACATGAATAAATCTTAATGTGCACCAACACAAGTCGGTCACAACATAGTGAGGACCCAGAAAAACACCTTTGAACACGCCAAACAATAACAGATTAATCCTCATGGATCTGCAACATGCTACCACTATCATTTCGGCCAAGAACATGAAAATGCGAGCACACATCAGAAAAATCTTTGATCACGAACACTCTGATCAATGTGAATGTACATAACGGATAGAGCACGATCTAGACTCATCCATGAATGTCACAGATACATGCGGGTGATCCCACAAAGCTGGTTTACAATTTTTGAGAGGAACTAATTTTTGCTAAAATCATATATTTTTTAGAAAATATAATTATTTAAGCCTTAAAAAGTTCCATTTTAAGGATTCCAATTGAAAGAGGCTTTGATCAAACCACCTTAGATCAAACCGAACCTCACTAGTTTTAAACCATACCTATAAATGAGTCTCCTTTGCACCTATCAAAATGTTGATTAAAAAAACACTTTTGATTTATCTTTTGGGGGATCAAATGAATTCATTTAAAATTTATTTGAAACAATTATGGTAGTCCTTGGAACGAGCTATCCAATGAATATAATTTTAATATGTTTTGGTTTTTTAATGTATTTGTTTTTTTAGTTTTATTAAACATAGGTTTTTCATCGAAAATGAAGGTCTTTGTTCTGCACAAGTGGAAAAATAGAAAATTATCAAAAAAAGAAATTGAAAAATATGAGTGCACCAGATATTGAAGTCCTTGATCCAACAAATAAAAATTGAATTTCGATATATATACAAAAAAAGTTAGGCGTTATACGGTCGTGCTATGTCTAAATAGTAATTGGTTTCACTTTGAAACTTGATTAAAGAAAAAATATTCAATAAAAAACTATCTAACCAAGTGGAAGCACTAGATATCAGAGTTACAAATCTAAATTTGAAAGAATTAGAATTTTATCCTTCATGGAAAAAAAAATTGTGTTATACAGTGTGCGCCACTTTTAAAAAATGTTGTTTTCTGAAAAAAAACCAGTTTTCGTGGGAGATGGAAAAAGAAGTGAAATATGATTCCAAAAATTTTGAAAAAACTATTTTTGGAATCTACAGACAAAATGTGATGAGACTCTAGTTTGCATCATCTTCAAATTCCTCACGATTTAGCTGCTATAGGTGCCTGAATGTGAATATTTAGTTAAAAATAATAATTTCAGTGTCTAGTTTGGCCAAAAATTGTAAACCCTTATTGTGGGATCACCCATGCGCAACAACTGAAATTCCAATAATTTCATCCTCTTCTTCCAAGAACACTAGCTACAAAAACAAAATGACTATAGGCACACAAAAATTTATAACTTCCACAAATCTTGATGCGTACCACTGAAACTTTCAGAAAACATACTAGATAGACTCAACAACAATCCCTTTAAAGTGCACCTTCTGATTATCAACTTACAACACTTTTCACCACTTTGACCTTCTCAGCTTCACTGGCTTCGTACAATATTTTTTTTTACAATTTTCTCAATCTCCTCAACATATGCAACCTTCAGAATCACCAATGCTAATAGTGTTGACATCAATGACAACCACATATCAGCAACATCCAACATTAATTAAAAATGATCTTATATATGATTCTCTAGCTCCAACAAAGGTCCACGTCAGCCACAAGGGTTTACACACTCGATGAATGATCAAACGTGTAGGTCGGCCTTAGAGCATGAAAGATAATTCTTCACAAAATGAAATGACTTACAAATCTCCAAGATAGATCGCATTGGACCCAAAATTCTTGTATGATCTCACACTAAACTCCACACATTCTGAAATAGGTCTATACTAATAAATCTGGACCAGGTCGGCCCCAAATTCTCTAACTATGGATAACAATGAAATTATGAGAGCGATAAATTTCTAAAAGAAAATGACCTGAAATTTAGATATTGTTTATATGGTCTCATGTAGATGTTATATTTTTCTTCACAAGCTAAGAAACAATAATGCGATGAAATGCAAAATGAAATTATGAAACTACTACTAAATGAAATACAAGAAAATAAATGTTTTTGGTTGATATAGGATTGCTTTACAACCAGGGATGCTCTTGTAGTAGACACTTGAGGTTGGAAGAAAATTAATTCCCTCACTTTTTAAGGGTAAGAGGATAACCAAGATGGTCTAGCTCATCCTGAGAAATCCAAGATGAATCCTCCATTAGTCTGCTTTTCCACTTCACTAAGAATTCCTTGTACTGCTTGTTTCTAGTGCTTCTTCCAGTTTTAGTATCCAAAATATGCTTAGTCTCCAATGATGGTTGATGTGGTAGGTGATCCCTAAACATATGTTTCATTTCTATTGTCACTTGACTATCCTTCATGGTACTCATATATTTTTGTAATATTAAAAATATGTGATATAACTATTGTCTCCACTAACTCTACTTCATATGCATTTCTGGAATCAAAATTCCTTAGAATCTTACATAGTTGAAACTTCCTCATCTTCATCTTATTTTATGTTCATACTAGAAATCTCTCCTTCCTCAGATATATCATCACTTCATCTCCAACAGAAAACTCGTTATGTCTCCTTTTCTCATTTGTCTTCTCCTTATACTTATTGTTCATGTCTTCCAAGTGATTTTGGACTTGATTATGTAATGTTTAAATGAATCCTATAAATTATTCTACTTCTACACTCCTCTTGTTCTCCATACTAATATCTCTTAGCCCTACAACTCCTTTGGGATGTATTCCTGTCACAATCTCAAATGGTGTCTTCTTTGTGCTCTGGTTCACTGAATTATTGTATGCAAATTCCTCTTGTGGTAGAAAAATGTCCCAATTTATTTTCTTCTCACCAACCAAACATCTTAATAGGTTACCCAAAAAAAAATTTACCACTTTTTTTTGTCCATCAATTTGTGGGTGATATGTCAAATTGAATTTTAGGATTGTCTTCATCTTCTTCCACAATGTCCTCCAAAAGTATCCAATAAATTTAGTGTCTCTATCTGAAACTATACTCTTAGGTAGTTGATGTAGAGTAGGGTGTATTATGTGAATAAAATCACAATTGAACCATTGTTCAAGTTTCAAAACCCTAACTATGATGGTTTCTCACACAACTTTTCTTTCTCCTTGTAACACATCAAAATATGAAAATTGGGCATATCTTTTAGAGAAGGCTACAAACCCACTTACCAAGCACCATTCTAGATACCCATTAGGCCTCCTTTTAACATATCCAATTTGGGACTAGGGTTATTTTGTAACAAATCCTTCAATTCAGGTCTACACGCTACTCCAAGGCCAAATCAGGCCACTTTTCCAAAGCAAGGCTAAGAAATTTAAACACAAAAGTCCAAATATTCACTCCAAAAGTTTGAACCCATCATACCGGGTCCCTTCATGCAATTTCCATCTCTAAATCTCATCACCAATTTGTTTTCTTGCAAGATCTCTAACCTACCTAGCATTCCTAACCCTAACACATGATGATGTTAGGCTAGGGCAAGCTCAAATCTACCCCAAACTCCATCTCCTACTCTCACAAACCCAGAAATCACTAAAATCACACTACATCCCTCCATTCCACTGAGTTTGGCCAAATTTCAATGGTGGTATGGATTGCAAATCATTATTTTTGGCTTTAAACCCTTAACCCTAGGGTTTACAAGCAGTTTACAGAAAATCACCTCTAACTACCTTAAAGCTTGATGAAATTCAACACAATCAATGCTAAATCATAGTAGATACATTTTGTTAACTATTCACATGTATTTCATATCATGAAACAGTAGTACGAAGCCGTACTACACTTTGAAACTATAGAAAAACATTGCAAATTAACAGAAAACAAAGCTTATTGTATTGCTTGTCCACCAAAATCAATTCAGCAATCTTCCTCGAAGTTTGTGAGGCATTTTTCGACATGTTCCAACAGAAAAAAATGGTCTACAACTCATTTTCAACCACATGACCATTCACCTTCTCAAAATGACATAAATTGCAAAGTTGCACAAGCAACTTTTGTAACATTCTACCAAAATTGACAAAACTAAACAGCTAGACCCTATATGACTTGAATACATAAA
The DNA here is from genome assembly GCA_007115665.2 of Sequoiadendron giganteum. Classification (NCBI taxonomy): domain Eukaryota; kingdom Viridiplantae; phylum Streptophyta; class Pinopsida; order Cupressales; family Cupressaceae; genus Sequoiadendron; species Sequoiadendron giganteum. Next base: position 775,106,693 of record CM021102.1, read on the forward strand.
AAATGGTCTCAATTAGACCTTATTACATCAAACATGTGATTAAACACAAAAAACTCAACCTTAGACACCTATTTATTTCAATTGACCCAAAACTGACTTGGTGCTCCTACACCAATAATCCATGCAATCTCACAATCTCCTTGAAAAATAAGTTAGCAATATGCATAGCATCATTAGTCTTCTTGCAAGGAGTTAAATGTGCCATTTTAGAAAATATTTCCAAGTTACTACCATAATTGAATCATGTGATATTTTTGTTCTTGGTAACCCCAATATGAAATCCATGCTTAAATCTTGGACCAAGGTTTCTTCAGTACTGTCAAAGTTTTGTACAATCTAGTATTCTGACTACTCCCTTTTTCTACTTGACAAATTATGAAACTTTGAAAATACTTCCTGACATCCTTATATATTTTCAGCAAAAAATAATGTTCACTCATCAAAGCTACTATCTTATCCATTCCAAAATATCCTAGTAGCTCCACTATATTTCTCATTAATCAAATTCTCTGTCATTGAACTCCTTGGAATACTCAATTAGTTTCCTTTGAACAAAAAGCCTTCTTGAATGAAATAATCCAACCATTGGCTTTGGTCTATTACTATTAGTTCCTTACATGATCTCCAAGCTTCATCAAAATCTACATCATCTTCATACATGTGCTTTAATTCTTTAAAACCATGTACTTATATCCTCATCTTTGTTAGCAAATTCCTTCTCATACTCAATGCATCTGCAACCTTGTTTGACTTTCCACTCCTATGCTTCAACACAAATTTATAACTTTGTAAGAACTCAACCCACCTCATATTCTCTAATTCAACTTCTCTTAACTATTCAGATACTGCAAGGCTTGATGATTGGTGTACAACACAAACTCCTTAGGCGACAATAAATGACTCCACTTCTTTAGGGCTTGTAGTATGGCATATAACTCTTGATCATAAATTGAATATCTTCTTCTAGAATCATTCAAATTCTCACTAAAATAAGTTATAGGTCTTCCTTCTTGACTCAACACTGCTCCTATTGCATTTCCACTTGCATCACAATAAATTTGAAATACTTTATCAAAATAAGCTAATGTTAACATTGGTTGTTCTATCACCTTTTACTTTAATAATTCAAAACTTATTTGTGCTTTGGATGTCCACTTAAATTCATTCTTATCTCCTCTCATCATCTCTATCATGGGTGCAAAAATTCTACTAAATCTCCTAATAAACTTCTGGTAGAAACTTTCTAATACATGGAATGATCTTACTTCTCCAATTTTTAGGCCACTCAAAAATTTCTCTAACCTTTTCAAGACCCATCTTCAATCCTTCAACAAAAATAACAAAACCCAAGTATAACAACTTTGTCTTCATAAAACTAAACTTTTTGACATTAATCAACAACTTCTCTTCTCTTAACCTCTACAATACTTGTGTAATGTTCTTCTCTAGTCTTTCTAAAAATCAAATATCATCCAAGTAAACAATGAAAAACTTACCAAAGAATTTCTTCAGTACCTCATTCATCAATCCCATGAAAGTGCTCGATGCATTTTTCAATCCAAAAGGAATTACTAACCACTCATACAACCCTTCATTAGTCTTAAATGTATTCTTCCAATCATCTCCTTCTCTAATCTTGATCTAATGGAAATCACTCTTTAGGTCAATCTTTGTGAAATACTTTGCTCCACTCAAATATTCCATAATATCATCCATCATTGGAAATGATAATCTATACTTGAAAGTGATCCTATTGATTGCTCTTGAATCTGTACACACTCTCCACTCTTCATCTTTCTTTGGTACAAGTACATCAGTTATTGTACATGGGCTTAAACTTTCTCTGATCAATCCTTTCTTCAAAAAATATTATATCTACCGATTCAATTTTGCATTCTCTATCGATGTCATTCTATGTGATTCCTTGTTTCAAAAACCTACTCCTGCTATTAGATCTATGTGATGACAGATACTTCTAACTAGTGGTAATCCATTTTGTACAATTTTTTGATATGATGTCTTCATACTCTATCAATAGCTATGCTACCTCTACATTCTCTCTAGTAGAATTATCTGCCTCTAGTGTGCCACTCTTCTTTGGAATCAATACAAAACACATGTTCTCATGCCTCAATCCATCCAAAAAAATTCTTCCATCTACCAAACATAGTCTCACAGTGCCACAAAATCCAATCTTCCCTTCTTCCTCTAAAGTTATCAACTTAATTCTTTTACCATTTGAAGTTACAGTATAGGTATTTTTTCTTCTATCATGAATTTCTTTCCTATCATATTGCCATGGTCTTCCTAATAACAAATGATAAGCATCCATAGGAATAATATCACATAATACATCATCCTTATATGATCCTATATGAAATTTCACCAATCATTTCTCATTAACCAATATCTTATGCTCATCTTGAATCCATGCTATCCTATAGGGGTTTGGGTGTTTGAATCTTTTCAAATTCAATTTGGTCACCATCTCCCCTAAAACTAGATTATCAATATTACCACTATCAATGATAACTTTACATACCTTTCCTCTGGAATTGCATCTCATCCTGAATAGACTCTTTCTTTGTGGTGATTCCTCAGTCACTTCTTCGTGTGCATCAAATCTCTCCCCATCACTAATGTTTCACCTTTCTTAGGTTTCCCAAATAAATTAGGGGATTAAATTTGTTCTTCTACATATGTTGTTCTTCTGGTATGCTTAGTTTTCTTGTTGGTGCTTCCTTGATGGCATTCAAATTCTCTATGTGACTCACCTCCATGCTTGAAATAGGTTCCTCTAAATGGTATTCTCATAGATCTCCCTTCATCTCTCTGGTATCCTTCATTGTGATAAGAACTATGACCTCCTCTATCACTATGGTAGAAATTTTTGTCTTCACTTCCTTTGTGTTATGAATTATAGTCCTTTTATTCACTCTGGTATGGTTTTCCATCCTTTTTTTATCTGCATAAGGTGATCTTTCTCTATATTGTGATTCACTCCTTTGGAATCCACCTCTTTCACTTCTCTACCTTTTTTCAAACTTCTTGTTCAACTTCACTTCTACCTTTAATGCAAACTGGTATACTTCTTCAATTGGTGTCATCTTTACTAGGCTCAATTCTTCTTGAATGTTTTTTCATAGTCCATTGATGTACCTCACAATATTTTCTTTATTTGTTGTTGGAACACAAAAATCTACTAAGAGGGGGGTGAATTAGTAGATACTTAAACTTAGCCCTCAAAACCTTTGTGTAGATTATTTCTTTTAGCTCTGAGTACTTTATGCAGAATAATTCATTAAGCCCTTAATGTGAAAATTAACTAAACACATAGAGAGATAAACACACATTCACAAAAAATCCCATAACACCAAATATATGTGGAAAACCCAAGATGGGAAAAACCACGGTGACAAATGCTACTTAAGTCTACTGCTCAAATTTACTGGCACAAATAAATCTTTTGTTACAATATTTTAGGGCACCAACCCAAGGAAGAACCATCTCCCTAATTTATGAGCACCAACTCCAAGGAGACACCAATCCCCTACATTGAGCATCAAATCAGTTATCTGATGGCACCAACCAATTAGATTTACAATGACAAATACAATTTGTTCTATTGAACATAATTCAATGTTGCAACTTATTTTGCAACTGCATAGTACCTTGTTGCACTCATTGCAACTTTCTCTCTGCTATTGAATTTTCAATCTCAGCAACACATCCCTCTTCTTTGCACTCTCTTATTTCTCTCTCCTACACTAAGAACATTCATTGTTCTATTCTTTAAATATTAACGTAGATTTGAATTTCTATTTTTGTTTGGGTTCTACTCATTTAGAACATGCATACACTGTATGTTGCACTACTCACACTTCTCTCTATTTTCTTGTAGAATAAACAGCTTAGACAAGATTTTGATTTTCTTCTCCTTTTTTCACCAACTTGCAATTACTCCCTCGAGATTCTCACACATGATCAGATTATCTCAAATCCTTTGTTAGGGTTTCCCACATTTGCTATCTTCTCTAGCAAGCTTCTTGTTCATCTTGGGCCTTGAACCACTATCCAACTCATCTAGAAACATTTGATAGGGTTTACCAGACATTACCATACCTTGCAATGAGCCTCACAACATTTAATTTTGCTATAGAGAATTATCTCTCTATCAAACCCTAGAATTAGATATGTATTAAATGCATTTCCTTCTTTGATCAATATGATTCTGATCTATCCTCATCATGGAAATTTGTGTCACCGACCTATAGATCAAATCTTCATCGAACTTGGTAATAGGTGCAGTTGGACCAACTAATTATTTTCCTCTTTGTCAGTTACAGTCGAAACCCTATTTACACAAACTTAACTATTGTGTATCTTCATCTTTGAATCTAGGCCATTGATCATGTCTCTTCACACCATGATCTAGCGACTTTCCGTTCATCTCGGTACCTTTAAAACATGATCGTTAGATTTTCTACTTTAAATGTGCATCATTAATCTTTATTGACTGGTGATCACTATTAGATCTTTTCTTTTTGATTTTCACCATTGATCTTCACACTACACCATTTACCATGGTTAGGGTCCACCAAGACATGCATCTACACCATCACCACACAACTCACAATAATGATTTTAGTTGGTCTATCAAGAAATTGTCCTTTGCTATCTGTCTACACACATCACTATCCACCTTTAACACCTCCCTATTGGGTCCCACTTTATTAGTGTGGTGAAGAGACTTAAAAGTGACTCCCAAAAAAAAGGAGTGGTCTCGTCAATATTCCTTACACCTTTGATTAGGTGGTTTGTACTACCTATGTGTCATCCCTATCAGCACTATGTAGCAAAAAATCACCAATGTGACTTGAAACATTGGTCAATCACATGCATCCAATTTTTCTCACTTGCCATCATTTACTAGCGTCACCTCCCTATTGGAATGTCGAAGGGACAATCATTTTTTTCCTATCAATATTCATCCCTCTCCCAAATGAGGTGTTATTGAGATTTTGAAGGGACTAGTATCTAGGTCCTATCAATATTCATCTTTATCTTTGATGAGGTACCTTTGGTCGATACAAAAAAAAATTTCCATGTATCAAAATCTTATCCATCCTCAAATACCACACCTTAGGTCATCCACCTTTTCATTCCTTGCCATGTGTCAAAATCTTACTAGAAAATTTTGGTCCCACCAAGTACTTTTTCCTTCATCTGATCAAAACTTAGTTTTTTCTCCATTGTTCCTCGCTCCCCCATGAGGTATGCATGGGGTCCCACCATAGGTTCCACAAGCAATTGGGCACTATTGGTCTTCCTCAGTTTGATCACTTTCATTCAAATTTCATCGCTACCATATAGTGCATCGCTAAAGAAAATAACCTTTAACTTCCATTACAATGATGTAAAGGGTTTATGCAATGTAACCTCATTCTACCATTTTTCAAGGTGATGTCATACTCCATTAGCACCCATTGCTCATTTCTCATCGTAGGATGTAACTTAACACTTCACTTCACAAGAGTGTGAAGCGACCAGGTGATATGCCACCACATGTCTACTTGACCCACTATCGAAGTGTCGAAGGGACTCTTAAGTCATTCACTCTGATATTGTGAATTCTCATTGTTGAAGTTCTTATCGAGATGTCGAGGGGACTAGCCACTAAGTCCTATTGATATTCATTTATCTCCCTGATGAAACTTAGTGATGTCATTCTCAACTAACTCATGTCGTCATAGTTATTTCAAAGAGACTCTTGAGACTGTCTCTTCGAATTTCCACTATCACCTCAATGTGGCTTCATCACTCCATCAAAGTGACTCCTAAGTGGCTCCTATTGATATAGATAAATATCTCCTTGATACATAGACTTCACCAAATTAGAGTACTAGGTAAAGGGGTGGATCACAGAATGACTTTAATGACATAAGTTGTAACTTATGCGACCTGCTATCATTGATATGCAGTCTGATTTATGGGAAAATGGACATACAAAATGTCACTCTTTCTCCAACAAATCATTCAAATATGTCCTAGGAGTCCTAATTGGATTGATTATCAACCTCACAAGGTGATTAAATTCTCAATAAGGAGGACCTAGGAGGGGGTTATTTCCGCTTTAAGGGGCTCACCACCAAGCAAATGCTTCAAAAGACAAATAAGTATTCAACCTACAAAACCTATTTATGCAAGCTAAGTGAAGGATGAAAATGATGAAATTATGTAACAGAAAGATAGGATGTGTGTACCTCGGAAGTCTAGAAATGTTGTGAGTATTATAGAAATATAAAGAAGTTGCTCGGATATGCCAAGGAGGAAAAATATGCCTTTACTATTGTCTTAATCTCATGGCTATATTTTGGGGCAGATGCAAAATCTTTGGATGTCGAAATCAGATCTGAAGGAATTTCTAAAAAATATGCTCGGGAGGACTAAGACACCCAAGGTGGTGTATTAGTCCCATTATAAATTTCTGAAAACTCTGAATGTGGTCTTGAGCTCCAAGGTCTGCTTTTTCTTCTCCTCCGATATCAAGTTCTAAAACTTCCAAATTCAACCTATAGGTGAGTTTACATGGAGAGGACAACTTTGTAATGCAACTTTGTACTTCAAATGATCGTTAAGTCTTCAACCTAGATCTATAATCACAAACATGAAAGAGGAGAAAACCTTGTTGATTTTTAGTGAATAGGGGTTTCCTTGGTCAAACCCTTGTAGGTAATTAAACCAAATGATGAAATGAAGCATGAAACATTAAATATGTAAATGATATCACCTTGGATGATGTCTTGTAAAGAAAATATGTAATCTACCATGTAGTGGACATCAAGAATGTAGATCTTGGATCCTTGGATATGATGTGAACAATTTCTGCAAATAGATCTTCAATGCTACATCTACAATCTTGGCTCAACAACATGAATGGATGCACTAAACCCTTGACATGATGCTTGAATCTTGATGGTGGCTCCAAATTCTTAATAAATTTCTCTTGAATGCATAAAATTTCCTTAGGAATAAATTATTGAATACTTGTTATGAAAATGAGTGGAGGAACCTTGTATTTATACTTATTCATGCTTAATATCCCGAAATTACATCACACTAAATCGACATATTAATTCATTAAATAAAGGAGGCTAAATCTCGCCAAAATCTGAAATTATATCCCGAAAATAAGCCTAGGAGGACTAAGACACCCTAGGTGGTTTCTTAGTCCCAAGGCTCAAATCTTTGGGTGTAGACTCCAAAAAGGGACCTTTTTTAGGTATATTCAAAATCAAGGTCCCAAGACCCATGGAGGACAAAGATTCCCTAGGTGGCATTTGAGTTCCAGTCCACAAATTAGGGACACACAAACATAATCATTAACTTATCATTTTTCTTTTGGTATTTGTTGGGATTTTCCATAAAAATATATAGTTCATAGGGCTTGTGGATGCAAAATAGGACCAATTAAGCCATAAAGAAGCATGAATAAAGCAAGGCGGGCCCAAATAAGTGTGAAAATGCAAGGGTGTGCATTTTACTACACTACATTTAGCCCCCACTTTAGTGAGAAGATGAACTTGCTTTACACTCACACTAAAGTATCCAACCACGCAATCAAGAGGTGTTCCAATGTACGAATGCTAGTGGGATAGGATGAAAATGATCGAGAGGGATGATCAAGACCCCAGGGTCTAGATCCTATGGAAAAGTAGCATACGCACAAAAGAACACACATGCAGATGATATATGAAGCCATAACCATATAGCAAGCATACACCATCAAAGACAAAAAAAAAAAGGAAAAAGAACAATGCAACAGATCAAGCTTCGACTAGCCATCCAATGTGGTAGACCGGGTCTAGGCTTGTAATTTTACAAGAGGAACACGTTGTTCACTATGCAAACAAAATGTATGCTCACAAGGGCTAGTGAAGCTAGTTGTCCACTAGGTGAGCCCTAGGGGACCATATCAAAGCCATACCTCCATGACTTTAATAAGGTACAAAAATTCATGCTCACAAGACCTAATGAAGTTATTTTTTCACTAGGTGAGCCCCAAGGGACCATATCAAAGCCATACCTCCATGAATTTAATAAGGTACAAAAAAAAAAATGTAACACAACAAGAAAGAGAGATGTTCGAAGGGATTTTTCTTAGTTAGTGCAAGGTCTCATCTTAGGGAACATTGTGCTTAATGTTTCCAAGAGAGAACAACTGCAAAAGGTCTCATATTTTTTCCAAGAGAGGACAAGTGCAAGGAAATATCACTCTTAGAGGAAATAAAACCCAATGACACCACCAAGAATAAGATGCATTGTAGGAATAAAGAAAATCATACAATGAAACATGAGTTTCGATGTATGCCCCCACTTTAAAGCAGTTGCTAACACCATTATTGTGAGAAATTCCTTTAAAGTAGAAGAAGACATGAGAGCTTACTTGAAAATCCCTATGCCAAGTCACATGTTTTCGATAAGCTACGTCATGCAATAGGATGGAGGGTTGCCCCCAAAATGCATAACTCAGTACGTCACATGCGATCCAACTTAAGGCATGTTATCCACATCCCAAGATTTCTTGTGCATATACATGAAAGGCAGTCAACTAGCCAAAAGCGACAATGACAAGTGACATATGAGGACAAATCTATCAAACCCCTTGACCCCACTTAGTGTAGGACAAGGGTGAGCCAATGAGAAGCATGCTAGAGTGAAAATTCGTATCGATTAGAGGAATGAGGTTTCCCCACATAAGGAAGAGCACCAAACTCCTTAAAATTTTGGATTTTACTATTCAAAGCTTCACATTCATTGGTAGAATGACCATGAACTCTATGATATGCACAAAATGAACATTTGTAGTAGAGTTTATTTCATGTAGGGAGGGTTATCAAATGATCTTGGAGGAGTCTCAACGAGATACTTTCTTGATCAAAAGTAGAAGATGTGGTGTTATTTTGTGACAAAGATATCCCTTTCTTACTATTAGTTGGCATACCTACACAAGACTCTTTAGATTGCAAGATTTTGTACTCTTCTTTAAAGGAAGGTGTAAAATATAATGAATTCAAATCATTAGGGTTTTGTGTGATAACATTGACATAAAGCAAAGATTGCTCTGTTTCTTGCAAATGATAACAATCAAGACCACTAGTTTTGCTATTAAGTGAAGACTTGTTTATTTCTATAAAAGGACAATAACCAAGGCTATTATTTTTTTCTTGTGTGTTAGGTTTGATAGGGACATGGATACCTTGTTCTCTAGAACCACATCCCTTTCCCCTATATCCAGGTTGTTTCATCATTTCATAACCTTTTCCATAATTTTTTTTCATCTCTTTTGGAGTCAGTGGTTGTTGATAGTCAGTTTGACCAAAGTTTGTTGTGTAATTTTCTTTTTATTCTAAAGTGGTTGAGGTGGATGCTTTCGAAGGGTTGTCTGAATTTTGTGTCAATTGTACCACTTTTTCTTTTCCCTTATCTAAATATTTGTTTATGATATTGTATTCTCCCATGAATGTTGGTTTGAAATTCAATGATCCATCTATCTTTGAAGAGTTCGGGACATCTATCTTTTTGTTTTTCTTGCATGGGTTCTACTTGTTTAGTTGGTGTTAATGTTTTCATAGGGTTCTCTTTGTTTTTCTCAAGTTGTAAGACACTATAAGGCTCATGATCAGCTTCAAGTGTGTGCACTTTGTTATAGATGTATTTCATTTTATGATGAAGAGTGGAAGGCACCCCATTCAGTGTATGAATCCATGGTTTGCCTAAAAGAAGATTATATGAAAGATCATTAGGCATAACATGGATCGGTGTTTGTAATGTGGCCTTTCCATCTTTAATAGGTAAATTGATTACACAAAGCAAATTTTTTTCACACGTTATCAAAGCCATTAATAGAGAAAGAGAAGGGTTGGATTTTTGATTTATCAACGCCAAGGTTATCCAAAAGCTTTACACTACACACATTCAAGGTCAAGCCATTGTTAACAAGGGTTCAATTTATCCCTTTCATATTGTATTGAGGTATTATCATGAAAGCATCACAATTTTTTTGCACTTCCAAAGGATGGAGCTCACTTTGGTGGAAAACAATGTCGGTATTTATTCCTTGAATCATTGCTACTATGTCATTTGGTTGCACATTAGAAGGGATATGAACTTGTTGTAAGGAACTTTGAAGCATAGTTTGATAGTTAGGTGAATTCTAAATCAAGTCCCAGAGGGATATCTTTGCAGGAGTATTCTTAAGTTATTCAATAATATCATACTCCTTTCCACTTTGTGAAGGCAAATGAGGGGGACCTAGTAAGATAGGATTAGGTAATGGGAGGGATGTTGGAGGTTTTTGTATTCATTGTGGGTTGTTCCTAGTGTTATATGTATGAGAAATGATATTGTAACTCAATTGTTGTGAAACATTGTTCTTAGGTGGTTCAAGGATAATGATGGGTGTGTTTTGAACTTTTGGTTTTTCAGAGGGTAGATGGATAATAATTTTAGGCTCGGGAGAGTTATTCAAGAGGTATCTACTGTGCATAACCTTAAAAGACTTATCGTTATTTTCACGATCTCTTAGTGAAGAGGATTCGAATGTAACTTCATCATCTTCATCTAAGGAATTACTATTGTCAGTGTTCTCATTTTCTTCCATCGTGATATATTCCCTAATGGGAGAGTTTTTAGGAGAACTACAAACCAAATGTTCTTGACATTCAAGGAGTGGTTCTTCTAAAATCACTTCATTGCAAGTAGGGGAATTATCAATGGTTGAATTTTCTTATTCATCAATGATGTTGTTTTGTTCAAGAGTGTTTTCTCTAGGGAAGAGAGGAAATCAAGATGCCCATGGCTTTCATCAATTAGATCTTCTAACATTAGAGTATCATCTTCACAACTAGGAGAATAACAAATGTGATTGTCATGATCATTTACGGTTGTTTCTTCTTGTTCAAAAATGTCATGTTCACTAAGAGAGGTATAAGGAGAGAAACAAGTAGGACTCTCAAAACTCTCATTGATTAGTTCTTCTAACATCAAAATATCTTCTTGGCCAATAGGAGAGATATTAGGAGAAGAACAAATATGATCATTAGGATTGTCCAAGGTTGTATTCTCTTTCGCTAAAACATTCTCATAGGGAAGGGATATGAACCTTTTCTTAGTGTTCCTAGAAAGGTAAGGTACTAACATTGTTTGACCAAAAATGAAAAGCACTTTTAAACATCTCATGCAATGCTTTATAATGTAAACAATGTATGTCCAAAGATACAAAACAAATGTATCCAATGTATGCAAAACTTTAAGAATGCAAACAATGTATATCCAAAAATGAAAAGAACTTTTATCAAACTTATGCAAAGTTTTATGAATGTAAACATTCTATATGAAAAATTAAAAAGAACTTTTATCCATATTATGCAAAATTTCATAAATGTGATCATTTTTAGATGTAATGATTTCAAAAATGAGTGCCCTAAATTGATTTTTTTGACCTAGATACATAAAATATATGTTCTTGAAACTTTCCAGACTTATAGTATATGCTACCATGAGGCTTAAGAAGGACATAAAAGAAAATTCAAATCTTGAAAATTGTAGCTTCAAACTCGACAGGGACTAAGATGCTAGTAAGGGCGTCTTGGTGGCATCTTGGTCATATTGAAGGAATTTGAGGGTTCCAGAAATTGGAATAGAATGCAATCGGCTCATACAAGATTCTGAGGTAAAAACCCAGAGAGGTACTAAGATTCTAGTAAGGGTGTTTTTTTCCCAGAGGAGGTTTTTTATAGAAAAACAACAAATTCTAATTTGTCAATGGTGTTCCCAGATTGCCTACCTAGGGACCTAATGTTTGGAAACAAGAAAAAGTAACTAGTGACAAGCAATTGGATTCAAAGTTGAATTCATTTTTTTTTGAATTTCGTATGCAATAACAATATTCCTAAATGCAATTAGGATGAGTAACAATGTACTTTTTTAGGAATGAAATGAAATGATGCAAGGAAGTAAAAATGCAACCTATATGCACTTTCACTAATTCGAATATGAGAAACCCTAAATGCAATTTCACTAATGCAAAATGCAAGAAACCCTAGATGAACTTTCACTAATGCAAGATGCAAATCAAGAATGAATTTAGTCTAGATCTAAGGAATTAAATGGACTCCAAATCAGGAATGAATGCTCAACAAGGTCGGGTTCACCAAAATTATTTATGGGAAAATGGACATACAAAATGTCACTCTTTCTCCAACAAATCATTCAAATATGTCCTAGGAGTCCTAATTGGATTGACTATCAACCTCACAAGGTGAGTCAATTCTCAATAAGGAGGACCTAAGAGGGGGTTCATTTAGCTTTAAGGGGTTCACCACCAAGAAAATGCTTGGAAAAGACAAATAAGCATTCAACCTACAAAACCTAGTTATGCAAGCTAAATGAAGGATGCAAATGATGAAATTATGTAACAACAAGATAGGATGTGTGTACCTGGGAAGTCTGGAAATGTTGTGAGGATTCCAAAAATGTAAAGAAGCTATCTAGATATGCCAGGGAGGACAAATATGCCTTTATTGTTGTCTTAGTCTCGTGGCTATTTTTGGGGGTAGATGCAGAATCTTTGGATGTCGAAACCGGATCTAAAGGAATTTCTAAAAAATATGCTCAGGAGGACTAAGATGACCAAGGTGGTGTATTAGTCTCATTCTAAATTTCTAAAAACTCTGAATGTGGTCCTGAGCTCCAAGGTATACACTTGCTTCTCCTCCGATCTTAGGTTCTAAAACTTCTAGATTCATCCTGTAGGTGAATTTTCGTGGAGATGACAACTTTGTAATGAAACTTTGCAAATTTGCACTTCAAATGATCTTCAAGTCTTCAACCTAGATCTGCAATCACAAACACGCAAGAGGAGAAAAACTTGTTGGTTGTTAATGAATGGGGTTTTGCCTTGGTCAAACCCCTTGTAGGTAATTAAACCAAATGATGAAATGAAGCATGAAACATGAAATATGTAAATGATATCAGCTTGGATGATGTATTGTAAAGAAAATCTGCAATCTACCATGTAGTGGAAATGAAGAATTTAGATCTTGGATCCTTGGATATGATGTGAACAATGACTGCAAATATATCTTCAATGCTACATACACAATCTTGGCTCAACAACATGAATGGATGCACTAAACCCTTGACATGATGCTTGAATCTTGATGATGGCTCCAAATTCTTGATAAATTGCCATTGAATGCATAAAATTGCCTTAGGAATGAATTATTGAATAATTTTTATGAAAAAAAGTGGAGGAACCTTTTATTTATACGTATTCATGCTTAATATTCCAAAATTACATCACACCAAGATGACATATGAATTCATTAAATAAAGGGGGCTAAATCCCGCCATAATTTGAAATTAAATCCTAAAAATAAACCTAGGAGGACTAAGATGTCATAGGTGGCGTCCTAGTCCCAAGGCTAAAATCTCGGGGCATAGATTGCAAAAAGGGACCTTTTTAGGTATATTCAAAATCAGGGTCCCAAGACCCATGGAGGACTAAGACGCCCTAGGTGGAATTTTAGTCCCAGTCCACAAATCAAGAACACACAGACAAAATCATTAAATCATCATTTATCTTTTGATATTTGTTGAGATTTTCCATAAAAATATATAGTTAATAGGGCTTGTGGATGCAAAATAGGACCAATTAAGTCATAAAGAATCATAAATAAAGCAAGGTAGGCCCAAACAAGCGTGAAAATGCAAGGGTATGTATTTTACTACACTACATAGTCAATATAAAAATAGAACTTCTATTAAAGAATCATGACTACAAAAACTTTAGGGTTTATTTGCAAACAATAGTTCTAATCGAGAGAAAAACTAAATCCATTCTGAGCATATCCTTTAATCTCTAGACCTACAATTTATGTTTTTGAGAAGCTCCTAGAAAACCCACATCGAATTTGGACTCTGTTTTTTTTTCAGATAGCTGGAAGAACCTTCTACAGTAACATGTAAATTGTCCATGAATAAAATGCAACATTCAAAACAAATTTTACAACATGCACCACATCTTCCTGAACCATATCCATATCCTGTAATCTTCATAATATCTAGGTACACCACTAAACTGCCCTCTTACAACACTGACATCTTTTTTCATCATGCCAACATCTCCCTATAGGATCAATTCCATCTCACTACTGATCTCTTCTTTGAAATCAATGACACTCTTACATTAATGCCAACATCCTCCTTTATAGGATTAGCTCCATTTCACCTTTGATCTCTCCTTTTGACATCAATGACAACAATATACCAACAATATCCCCTTTTTTATTGATGGTAAAACTAAATGCTCAACCTACAGCCAATGGTCTGATACTAATGGTGGATAAAATTTGAGCTCAAATCTCCTTTTCTCATCCTTATGAGCATTTACATACTTTTCCAATGCTCCTACATTGAGAATTTTCTCAACTCTCTCCCCCTTTGACATCCATGGTAAAGGGTCACACTCCTACACATCTTGTCTCAAGTCACCATGCTACTGCAACCTCTACTTCTCTTTAGCAATGGCAAAAAAGACTTTAATCTCCCCCTTTGACTGATACCAATTTATGTTCTCATACCAATTAATATTGCATTCAATGTTTGACCGCAATGGAAAAACCATATGCTTCAACCGTTTTGTACCAATTAACAATATACGATGCCAATTGAAGTGCCATTTCATGCTCTAAACCAATCAAGTCTAATACCAATTGTAGATGTTTTCACTTTATGCTTTGTACCAACTAATATTCTAGAATACACTGTATCAATTATAACACTATTTGATACCTATAGCAGCTCCCCCATAGCCCTTGCTCCATTTTACTTCCTATATACGTAATCATTTGCTTCACTTGAGTCTTTGTACCAACTAAACTTATGTGTACCTATTCACAATGATCTAATACCAATTGGAACTATTTTATGCCAATTATAATAAAAGTAATTGTGAGTGTTTTTATAGAACGGCTCCCCCTCAGACATGTCTCCTCTTCTTTAATATAAGAAACATTTCTCTCAACAGAGCACTTACATACTTATCTTCCCCTTCAGCTACGAATGTTCTTCTCCTTTGACAAGAATTTCAAAGAGAAATATTGTGACCATAAATCTACAACCATCAAGTCATTAGAAATTTGTAATACTTTTTTCACTTGGCTTGATCTCCTTTTCAATTCCACGGATGAATAAGGTACCAATTAAGCTCCCCCTAGACTCATGCCCTATCACTACAAATTAGTGATATAAGACAGGAGTATCCACATTGAGTGTTGCTTGTTGACCTTTCACTCTCTACACCTTCTTTGGCTTCTTTTTTGTCTTTCCAGCCTTCTTCTCAGGAATATGTGAACCATTTTTCACTTTGGGGGACATATTCCTTTTCTTAATTTGTGCTTTTGGTCTTATATGACTTACTCTACAATATTTAGTTATGTGACCAAAATTATTACAGCTAAAACAAATTACATTCATATCCATTATAAGAGCAAATGAATTCCTATTCATATGCTTTGTGCTCCTTCTAGGTGCAACTCTACACTCTCTAGCCCTATGACCAAACTAATTATATATATAACAATATCCATAAAAGCATGAGGAATACCTAGTCATATCTTTCCTTTGTGTAGGATGAGGTGGTCTTCTTTTCTTTGGCATCTTCATGTATCTCATCCTTGTGTATTTATTTGCAAATTATCCCTTTTTATGTTCCTTTCTCTTCAGTTGTTCAAGGAATAATTTTCCCACCTTATCTACTACGGGATTATTTTCCTCATCTGACATCTTCATCTTAGTAGAAACATCCTTATCTAGTTTTCCATCTCTAGAGGCATTTTCCTTGGAACAACCTGTGTAAGATTTCTTTTCTTTTATGCAACATCTTTGTTCTACTCTAAATTTTTCATATAACTTTGTAGAAGTATTTGTAGAGGAACTCTTTCCTTTCTCAAACCCAAGGCTAGATTTTTCTTTTGGTTTTGGTGCCTTTTGTGATTTTACCAATTCATCCAATATCTCAGAGCCACCTTTCAATTTTATACCTTTGTCAATATTATCTTTAGCATTTTCTAACTCTCGTCTTAGGGCAACTATTTTTTCCTCCAACTTCATGCACTCATCTTATTTAGATTGTAGTTCAGTCTTAACTACATATTTTTTCTTCTTCCACCTATGTCTTCAAACTGATTGCCATCTGATTAGATTCTTCAATACTTTTGTTCAACTTATCAATCTCCTCTTGTGTATGCATTTTTTGTTCTTCATTTTTGTTCTTCAACTTATCAAATCTCATTTAAGGCACAGATGATTATACCTTCAAGGTCAACCTCTCTTTCTTCTTTACCATAGGTTTCAACTTCTTCTTTATTAGACCTTTCAACTTCTTCATCAAAATTCATTACAAATTCCATGAAAGGGTCATTCTCATAGGAAGTTTCATGTTCATCATCTAATCTACCACTTTCATTAGATAACCTATTTTCTTCTCTTGTGTGCAAATCCTTCTTATCCATCTACTTACTACTATTTTATTTCTTATAGTTATGCTTTTCATCATGAATGTATTCAAAAGAAACATAAGAAGTTTTACCTCTACATTTTTTGGAGCCTCTCCTTCATCTTTTGATGAAATCAACTTGCTCCTCAGTGGACTCTTCTAATCTAAAATTAGATTCTTTTGTCTTCTCCCTTATATCTACAACATCTCCTATGAATGTATCTACACTCTTCTCATCTTCACTTGTTCCCTAACTTTCAAACTTGCCTCCATATGTCTAAATCTTGGCCTGCACTTTTCTGTCATCCTCTTTGTACATCTTATTTAACTGATTCCAGATATCATGTGCAGTTTGATATTGTATAACTTTGGCAGTAATCAATCTTGACATCCTTATCATAATAGAAATTTTTTCATTAGCATTGTCTTCATAATCCTTCTTTCTAGTAGTATCAGTGGGAAGAGTAGCAGGAGCCTTGTATCTCTTCTGAACTGAAATCCACACATCAAACCCTAATGATTCTAAATATACCTTCATTTTGCTACTCCAAACCATATAGTTTGATCCATCGAATTGAGGTACTTCTTTTACAAATGATCCTTCCTAACTAACCATTTTTTATTCACTTAACCAAGATCTACCCAAGTTGATTAAGCTTCTCTAGGGAACCTAGGGCTCTGATACCAATTGTTGGAAAACAAAAATCTACTGAGAGGGGGGTGAATCAGTAGATTCTAAAACTTAGCCCTTAAAACCTTTGTGGAGATGATTTCTTTTAGCTCTGAGTACTTTATGCATAATAATTTATTAAGCCTTTAATGTGTAGATTAACTAAACACACAAAGAGATAAACACACATTCACACAAAATCCCATAACACCAAATATACGTGGAAAATCCAAGATGGGAAAAACCATAGTGAAAAATGTTGCTTGAGTCTACTACTCAAATCCAACATCACAAATAAATCTTCTATTATAATATTTTAGGGAACAAACCCAAGGAAGCACCAACTCCTTGATTTAGGAGCAACAAATCCAAGGAGACACCAATCCCCTACACTAAGCACCAATTTGGTTATCTAATGGCACCAACCAATTAGATTTACAATAACAAATACAATTTGTTCTATTGAACACAATTCAATGTTACAACTTAATTTGCAACTGCACAGTACCTTGTTGCACACACTGCAACTTTCTCTCTTCTACTAAATCTACAATCTCAACAACACATCCCTCTTCTCTACACTCTCTTCCTTCTCTCTTCTACACTTAGAACATTCACTATTCTACTCTCTGAATATTAACTTAGATTTGAATCATTGTTTTTGTTTGGGTTCTACTCATTCAAACCATGTGTAAACTATCTGCTACACTACTCATAATTCTCTCTATTTTCTTGCAGACTCAGTAACTTAAACAATACTTTGACTATCTTCTCCTTTTTTCATTGCACTGTAATTACTACCTCAATATTTTGACACATGATCAAATTATATCAAATCCTTTGTTAGGGTTTCCCACTACTACTATCTTCTCCAGCAAGCTTCTTATTCATCTTGGGCCTTGCACCATCATCCATCTCATCTAGAAACATCTGATAGGGTTTACCAAACATTGTCATACCTTACATTGAGCCTCACAACATTTAATTCCATTAAAAATAATTAGCTCTCTATCAAACCCTAGAATCATATATGCATTAAATATGTTTCCTTATTTGATTAATCTGACTAGAGATCATCATTAAATCATTTCCTTTTGATTTGCATTGTTTATCTTCACATATACACCATTTTCCATGGTGAGGGTCCACCAATACATGCATCTACATCATCACCACAAAACTCACAACAACGATGTGAGTTGGTCTATCGAGCAATCATCCTTCACCATCTGTCTGCACACATCAGTATATTCCACCTTTAAATCCTCCCTATCGGGTCCCACTTTATTAGTGTGTCTAAGAGACTCAAAAGTGACTCCCATAAAAAAGGAGTGGTCTCGCCGATATTACTTGTAGCTTTGATCAAGTGGTCCCTACTACCTACGTGCCATCCATGTCAGCACCGTGCAAAAAATAGTCACCAATGTGACTTGACATATTTTTCAATCACATGCAACCACTTGTCCTCACTTTTCATCATTTACCAATGTCACCTCCCTATTAGAATGTTGAAGGGACAATCATTTTTTCTTGCCGATATTCATCCCTCTCTTCAATGAGGTGTTATCAAGATATTGAAAGGACTAGTATCTAGCTCCTGCCAATATTCATCTTTCTCTGCAATGAAGTACCTTCAGCTGATGCAAACATTTGTTGCCACATGTCAAACTCTTATCCATCCTTAAATACCACACCTTAAGTCATCCAATTTTTTGTTCCTTGCCATGTGTCAAAATCCTGCTAGCAAATTTTGATCCCACCATGTACTTTGTCCTTTGTCCGATCAAAACTTAGTTTGATCTCCATCATTCCTCACTCCCCCATGAGGCATGGATGGGGTTCCACCACAAATGCCACAAGAAAGTGGGCACTATTGATCTTCCTTGGCTTGATCATTTCCATTCAACTCCCATTGCTACCATATAGTGCACCACTAAAGCAAATAACCTTTGACTTCCATTACAACGATGTGATGGCTTTATGCAATGTAAAATTATTCTACCATTTTTCCATGGTGATGTCGTACTCCATTAGCACCCACCACTCATCACTCATCGTGGGATGTAACTTAACACTTCACTTCACAACAACAATGTGAAGTGACCAAGCAATATGTTGCCACATGTCCGCTTGACCCACCATCGAAGTGTCAAAGGGACTCTAAAGTCACTCACTCCGATATCTAGAAGTCTCATCGATGAAGCTTATCGGGATGTCGAGGGGACTAGCCAGTAAGTCCTATTGATATTCATCTGTCTCCCCAATGAACCTTAGTGATGTCATTCTCCACTAACTCCTACTGCCATTGTTATGTCGAAGAGACTCGTGAGACTATCTCTTCAAATTTCCATAGTCACCTCGATGCGGCTTCATCACTCCATAAAAGGGACTCCTAAGTGACTCCTATCGATATAGAGCAATCTCTCCTCAATATATAGACTTTTCTAACTTAGAGTACTAGGTAAAGGGGCCAGTCATAGAATGAATTAAATGACATAAGCTATAACTTATGTGACCCACTATCGCTGATATATAGTCAACATCAAGATAGAACTTCAATTGGAGTGTCATGACTACAAAAACCTTAGGGTTTATTTACAAACCCTAGTTCTGACTCGAGAAAAAATAAATCCATTATGAGCATATCCTTCAACCTCTAGACCTGCAATTTATGCTTTTGAGAAGCTCTCAGAAAACCCATGTCGAATCTGGACTTTGATGTTTCTTCAAACACTTGGAAGAACCTTCTATAGTAACATGTTAATTTTGCATGACAACAATGCAACATTCAGAAAAAAAAATTCAACATGCACCACATCTTCTTGAACTAGATCCATATCCTCTAATCTTCATAACATATAGGTACACCACTAAACTACCTTCTTACAACACTAATATCTTTTATCATCATGTCAACATCTCCCTATAGGATCAATTCCATCTCACTACTGATCTCTTCTTTGACATCAATGTCACTCTTACATTAATGCTAATATCCTCCTTTATAAGATCAGCTCCATTTCACCTCTAATCTCTCCTTTTGACATCAATGACAACAATATGCCAACACTTGACTCACTATGTTGAATCCTAATTGTAGATGTGGAAAATGTACAAATGTCATTCAACACACTTGATCCTGATCGCTAACATCATTTCCTCTAAAATCATACTCTTAGCATTTCATCGTATTTTGTCTCTTAATTTAATAAATCATTATTTATTTAATTAAGTATTTCACCTCTGTTGATTAAATTAATCAATTTAATTTAATTAACCTTACATTTCTATTTAATTAAATAAATCATTTTATTTGATTAAAATCCCTAAAGTCCTCTTATTAAATTAAATAAATTAAAACCTTATTTGATTTAATCTAACATATTCCTTCTTGGTTAAATAAATCAAATCATTTATTTAATAAATCATTTCCTCTCAATTCTGACTTAAATCAATTCATAAATCTAAGCCTAAATTGTCACATCACCTAATTCTTCATTAAATTGATTAAAATCTTGATTAAATTAATCTCAATCACTAAAATTCTCTAGAGAATGCAACTTGCACAATAAATCAATTACTTTGATTTATTAATTCATCTATTTTCCCTCACAAAGCATCAAAAGGGAATATTCCCTCATTTGAATTCAAAAAGGCCAAGTGGACTTGGTCCTTCCAACAAGGCATTCAATGCCTCTTACATGTCCTTGTGCATTGAGCCAAGTGACATTAACTTCATTTCTCTTTCCTTCTTACATGTCACATTCAAAATTCAAATTTGAATCTCATGGCATTTATCATGCACATTGACCAAAATGTGCTCATTCCTCCTCCAATCACATGTGGACAAGTGGCACAATGCCATTGGATTATCTTTTGTCCCAAATTCATCCAAATCCCTCATTCTTCCAATTTGAGAATCTATAAATGAGAGACTCTTCCTCTCATTCAAACATCCACAATTTGAGTAAACTTATTATACTCAAATCCATCATCATCCACAACTCATATGCAAAGTTACTCTCTTCAAGTGAGATTTGATTTTGCTATTTTCTTCCACACATTCACAACATCTCACATTTTGTATCAAGGTTATGCTCAAATCTCTTTGGAGATTTGACCATTTCTCTCATTCAATCAAACATTTGCAATTAGGAATTGGGAAAGGGCCAATTGCAACATATCATTGGCACCAATTCCCTTATAAGATCTTTAACTTATTTGCTTAATTAGGATTTAGTTTAAGTTTCTTACTTCATGTTCTTCATTTTTCCTAATTTTAGCTTAATAGGTGGATTTCATGGGGAATCCTTTAATCTTTACATGCATTCTTGAACTAACACTAACAATGTTTGACTTCTTTGTGCATTTATAGGTTTAGGGGTTCACATTTTGGCACTAGAAGGAGGGCTTGTTCACATTTGACACGTTTTTATTTCAAAATTCCATGATTTTTTCACCTTTTTTGGTCATATACAAGAAACTGCACCGCAGACCAGACACGCGGTGCTGTATTGCACCGTAGACTCATACGTGGCGCTATATTGCACTGCACCTCCCGAAGCCCACGGCACCATATAGCACCGCAATTGCTTCTTGCACTCCAAATTTCAAATTTTTCCAAACACCGTCGCTTCCAAACTCCACCGCGTGTGATACCCCGCCGCACCCGCGATCTCTGTTTCTGCAGAGCACCGCAGCCAGTTGGCCACGTGGCACTATATAGCACCGCATCTATTTTTAAGCAGCACCGCACCCATTAAGGAGCACCGCATTTGCTAAACTCCATCGCGGGATCAGTCCGGTTTTTTAAAATTTGAATATTTTTTTTAATATTAACCTGATCTGCTATTTTTTCCTTTTTTCACTCTCTGTTTTTTTGTTATTTTGCAGGATGGAGGCAAAAGGAGAAGTTCATAATCACGTTACCTTCACAAACCCAAAGTGTTTCTAAACACTAAAAGTGTTCTTTAACACTTCTTGAGAAAAAAAATTTTAAGTCTTTGGCCTTAGGAAAAAATGACTTTACTTTGGGCTTTAAAAAATGTTTAAATTTTCATGTTCATTTTGTGTAAAGTGTTTCTAAACACTTAAGTGTTCTTCAACACTTCTTGAAAATTTGTTAAAATCTTTGACCTTAGGCTACTAATTTTTCATTGGGATCTAAAAAGAACAAACAAACTTTGTTTTTTTTTTTAAAGTTTCCAAGGGGCTAAAAAGAATTTTAGACATTTACTAGATTTCAATTTGGATTTAAAATTGGACAAGGCAAACTTCACATTTCATTTTGGTTCTTCTAAAACGAATTCATCATTACTTTGAAGGTTAAAATGAACATGTGTCTTTTATGTTTTGCAAAATTTTAAAAAAATTAATATCATTAAAATGTGTATGCGCTTCTCTCGCGCTTTATAGCGATCTTGAGAATCAAAAGCGTTTTAGTGATATTAACTTGTCGAAAAAATTGCCTCCACATTTGATTTGGGCACTTAAAATTGAAGAAAACATGCGAGTGAGAGCATGATATATTGCGGAGGTTCTCCCCTTTGTTTTTCAACAAGGGTTGTGTGAACGACGGGATATGTTAGCTCGCTTTTGTTAACTTAGAGGGCCTGCCTTGTGGGAAAAAGTACTCACCCAAGGAAACGACCCAACTGGGAACACGCTAAAGCCAAGCGACTTCCACCCGGGATATAAGTGTGGATATTGGAACAAAGGCCAATATCACGAGGATTATTCCAACGAGATGGACAACAATGGACTCTCGTCGATGTTGGATAATCCCCCACGAACGGAATGCCCTCATTAGAACCCATTGTTTAGAAAAAGGTCAAAACCTTGTCTATCTTGTTGGTGCAAAAGGTCATGTCCTTTGAAGCGCCCCACATTATACATGTAGTCTTGTTGTGGAAATGGAAGGTATGCCATGGGAGATTCATGGGTACTAATGCTTAGCTGACCCGAATAAGTGAGTGTCGTGGAGGGGAGCCAGTGTGGTCAAGCATTTAGCCATTCGCACAAGATATGCGCAGCTGGATTTATCCAAGTGGAAACCCAACAAGATATTGCCTCATCATCCTAGGAGTGTAAAATTGCTTGGAAGAAATACATTGCTTGGTCCTGAAAACACTTGAAAACAAACATTCACAAGACCTTCAAATTTCAAACCCCTTGTGATAAACAAATACTCTTGACGAATTTGGCCACTCTTGCTTTCCCTAGGGATCATATTCCTAGAGGTTTCTAAGTGCACAAATTCTACCGTCATTTGTTTTCAACAAGGTTAAACATAAGGAACTTTTTCCCTATTTTCCTCGATTTCCACACAATGGACCTTGTGGGATGAGAACGAAAGTGGGACATTAGACACATAGTTGAAAAGAATAATCAAGAAAGTGTGTGTGGTAAAAGGAATTGAACTTAAGCAAGATAAAATACAAATTTAACCACACATGTGTTTGTTCTCTTTTGGGTCATTTGGTTTCCATGCAGACATTGGTCTTTTGGTTTGAATTACTTCTAGGGAAAAGCATGTTCTTCATCACCTTGGTCTTGTAAGTAAGTCCTCATAAGGTCATCTAGGATCAAAATCATCAATCAAATCCCATCTCTCAAACATCAATCAAATTCCATCTCACCAACAACTTTTGGAACTTTGCAACATCACTTATGCTAGACTTTTGGAAAATAAAAATCACCTTGCACCTAGTTAAATTATCAATCTTCTTGAACAAATTTTCCTCTAAGATAACGCAACTTCTAGAGGTCTACTAGTTCATGATTACTTTCATTGGCTTAACACACTTAGCCAATTCATTCTCTTATGTGAGTTTCCCTAGGATAACACAACTTCCTAGAGTTTACAAGTTTACCATCATCTCGTTTGGCTTAATGCACCTAGCCAAACTATCAAATCGAACCAACTCCTAAAGTCTAGCATTGATCCAAAGTTCCTAAATGTTCAAACACCCATATCACTCACCCCTTTCATCCTTCATCTCATTATTGGTCCTAAACACCTTAGAGGTACACTCTCGCAACAAGATCACAACACAAGAGGAACATGGAATATAAACTTGATCCATCCATCATGAGCAATTTGAGTCAACCAACCTATCCAAGTCTCACAATGCCAATTGATTATCGAAACTCACATTTATACATGGCATCATTATTGCCTCCAAACCTCAATGGTACAACGAATGTGAGTATGCCCAATCTAAAGTTTGGAACACCTTTCCCAATGATAGATTTAAATCTAAGTCCAAATCTGAAAATCTATCAACCAAATGTTCAATGCATGAGTTTTCCAAACAACATTATCCCATCAAATCCATACATGCCAAGAGCAAATTTACCAAACATGACCATTTCAAATCCATACTTGGTGAATTTTGGGATGGACACAATTGAAAATCAAACCAATGTTGTTCAAAATCCAAGCAATATGTTGACAACTCCATATGTTGATTCAATTGAAGGTAACACCATGCAAAATCAAAGTTACCTAAATCAACCTATCATGCCAAATCAAAACATCATACAAAATCATCTCATTTTGCCAACAAAATCACAACAACAAATGACAACCATACAAGCAACCCCAACGGTTAACATATCTATCGTTCCTCAAATGTCTCAAAGACCAAGAATCTCAATTGCACCATTCACCACTCAAACCTTGGCAATCAGTGAGACTCTTCCACTCACCCCAACAATCAACACCATCCCTAACCCACCACTACCACCACTACCAAAACACAACATGAACAATTCATTCTCCATCATGTTGCAAGCCGCTCAAGAAGCTTCCCGCAAAAAGGAACTCCAAGCCCAACAAGCTGCACAACTAGCTGCTCAGCAAGCACAAGCGGCTCAAGTAGCCCAACAAGGACAAGCGCAAGCACAATTCCAGGCATTATTGCAAGCAATCTATCAACAAGCAGCTCAACAACAAGCCAAACAAAAAACATTGTTGGCAAAACAAAATGACCAACAACAAGAGTTGTTGGCTCACCAGCAAACACAAGCCTTACTCGCTCAACAAATCTTGCAACAAACTCCCAACACAATTGTTGAAAACAATGATCAATACCTATCCATTGATGAACACCTTGATGATGTTTCCACCTCATCCAATGATCAAATCAACATACATCAAGAGCCATTTTTTAGTCATGATCAAGACCCCTCCTACAAAGATCTATTTCAAGGAGTGTTGATGTTATTTGATCCTATTGACATAAACCAAGATCCATCCACACATGATCATATTGAAAATGTCTCTACATCATCTAATGAGTTAGAGGACATATCTCAAGAATTCACTCCAAAGCATGATGAGCATATTTCACCAAAGTCTAGCAATGGACCTTTCCAAGATATATTAACATCATTTGACCTCATGGTTACAGATATTGAAGAAATTCTCAACTCACCATTTGATCCAAGTCCACTCAAAGATGAAGAGGATATTGAGCCACTTCCAATGCCTTATGACGATGTCCAAGAACCCTTTGAAAGCAATCCATCCTTTGAAATTGACCCATGTCAAGGACTTGATCCAAAGCATGTTGAAAGCAATTCCGACATTAATCAAGATCAAGAATTTTTATATGCAAGATACTACAATGAGGTGATGGCCACTCTCCTACAAGATGTCACAAATTATAATCATATCCATATAGCACATACCCCTCCATCTACCCATAAGATGCTTTCTTTGGATGGACACGCAAATGATTGTCATTCAAAACAAGAGTCTCCTACTCTTAACATTTGTATGCATGATAAAGATATAGAGAAATCCAGAGACATATCAGAAAAAAATCATGAAGAAGGTTTCTATAGAAGTTGTGAATCAAAAATTCCATGTGAAAGCATATCAAGAATAAATCATGAGGAAGACTTTTGCAAGGACATTGAATCATCAATACCTCTTGAAGAAGCACTACAATCTGATATCTCAAAAGATCAAGACAAAGATATCAATAAAGCATTCATCCCACATATGGAGGATCCCATCACTTATAAAGTTGGATCACTTACCTTTGTAAGGGAAAATCATCTTATCAATGAAAGAGCTATGAAATTTGAAGATCCGCCATAGAGCAGAGAAGGAGAAGCACCTTGTTTCCAAGGTAAATCATATCCTATGGAAAATAAATTTTTTCAACAGATGAATTATCAAGGCAAAGGATTAGGCCTACATGAACAGGGTATCCTAGAACTAGTGCATATTTTTGGCAATCCTAAACATCAAGGCCTTGGTTATTTGACAATCAAGGGATCTCAACATATCAGTGATACTTCCAAAAAATTGGGGGAACTTCATCTTGAGCAAACATCAACATAGGGGGCATGAAGAATCCTTATGATGAAACCAATGCCAATACTACAACCCACCACATCATGAATCTTCATCCACCGATCACCCCATCCATAAATTGGGACCAACGTCAAAAGAAAGATTCAAATCAAAGGACGAAGAATGTCATCAAAGAAAAAGAAGCTAAGAATCATATCGAACAAATCAAATACATATGGATACCAAAGAATACAAAGAAATTTTATCCCTATCAAACTCCATCAGTCAAAGAAACTATGGGGAAAAATAAAAATGGGGCAAGTATCCATCAAAGATTTCCACAAAGGAAAAACCAGGCTTCTCAAGCGACATACAAAGTGTATCAAACAGTTGGTCCTAATTCCACGTACACTTCTGTATCCACCCATCATTGCTCATCTTCCCAAGTTTGGAGAGTCAAAGGTTCCAAACTATCAACCAATCCATCTTTTATCCCTAAACACACTCCACCATCCATGCCTCCACGCATAATATCCAATTCTCACATTGACAATGTATTGGCAGTCACCCTTCATCATAAGGATTCAGAAGGCACCTTATCGCGATGTGCACACAAAGATAGAGTTAACTCTGGTATTAGCAAAGCAGATCAGGGATCTAAAAAGTTGCATTCAAGTGCATGTGTCTTGGCAAAACAACTTCTTCAAACAGGATATCGATGGCACATTATGATAGAAGCATCAACATCAGCACCACCAAGTGGTTCAACATCAGCTTAAAATCTCTTAGAAAATACAAAAAATCAAAAAATACAAAAAAAATCCAAAAAAATTAGAAAAAGGATTGAAAACAGTAAAGAAAAAAATCATTCTCTAGCGAAAACCATTTCGGTGGCACTTTGGACAAGTACAATGATGAAAACCTGGCAAACAGGCATCATGTGTAGAATCAAGCATCTACGTGCGCCAGTTTAGGAGAAAGCATCTTATCGCATCCGTAATTGAGCCATCATTTGAACCATATCATTCGTTCATCCATGAACAGTTTATCCAATCCATTTTCATCCATCTGCAGCCATACTCCAAGGTATCTTAATCTTGATGAAAACTTGGTGCATATTTTACACTTTTTTATGGCAAGGATCTTGACATGGGTCATTTTCATTGATCCCATCCTACCCAACATTATCTGAGCCTTGAAGCATTATCCGAATGAGAATCCTTAATTTGAACACCTTATCTTATCACAAGATAATCCTTGGCATCCTCTGCATGCTTACCGTATCCATATCCATTCATCCAAGAATCCACCCATGGTTGTTCAAACATTGCTAGACACTGGGGGCAGATATTTACATCTCACTTCGAGAGTAAAACTTGATATATATCATCCCACTTATGTGGTGATCCGAGCATTGGCAAACGTGAAATCAACTTGGTTAAAGAATTTGTGAACATGAATTCAAATCACTAGCCCATGGCATATTTTGACAGCAAGATGACGTTCCTTATCAAGCTTTATCTTTCGTCAAACATCAATCCAACAATTCATATCAGTTGCATCTAATGTGTACTTCAATGTCACATCAAATCATCAAAGCTATTTTGTTCCAAACCAAGCTTAATCATTGATCAATCGAATCCAATCAATCATCACCTTGTTTGACTTAACACACTTAGTCAAACTATCATCTTGTGAACAAGTTTAATCTAGGATAACACAACTTCCTTGGGTCTACAAGTTCATTATCATCTCTATTTGGCTTAACACACTTAGCCAAATTATCAAATCCATAATCACCTTGTTTGGCTTAACACACTTAGTCAAACTACCCTTTTGTATGAGTTTACTCTGGGATAACACAACTTCCTAAAGTTTACGAGTGCATTATCATCTTTGTTTGACTTAACACACTTAGTCAAACTATCAATCCATCAATCCATTTGATCAACTATTAAGCTTGGTTCTCAACAAAATCCCAAAATAGAGCATTGATATCATCACATATCTACATCCAAATCATTCAAAAATCCAAAAACATGTTGAAATATTAGAAAATCTTCAGCAAAATTCATCATTGAGTCTTGTCAGTCTTTCACCTTGTCGAACTACATCATCTCTGAGCTTGAACATAGGCAAGGTTGATCTTTGATCATCCCCCAAGATGGTTAGGTTAGTCCCTTAGACGTCTGTCGCATTGACAAATATCGTTGCCCATCTAGTCTGCATTTGGAGGCAGTCCTTTAGGCAATAAAATGGCAATCTATTTGACCATCTTATCATCAAGTCAGTCCACTGCCAGTCAAACTATGTGGTCTCTACGTTTATAACGTAGGCAAGGCTAATCTATGGATCAGCTCTCGAGACCCCTAGGATAGGTCTTTAGATTAGTTTGTTCGTCGTAGATCTTGAAAATCCAAAAACATTGAAAAATGTGAAAATACCAAAAACAGCCTCAAAATATCTAAAAAATCCAAAATGGTGCATCCATTTCATCTCGCTTTCACCCATGATTGTCATCACTCATAATAAATCAATCGTCGCCTTCACCCTTTGGTGATTCAATCAGAAGCAAGTCTAGCAGGTCTCAAAGTGAACACCTAATCGTCAGAGTCTCAAGTCTAGAGCAGTAAGCAGGCAAGTTAGTCACGTCGGAGTATCAATAGCTTATCACCCAATCAGCCCCATCAAAACCCTAATCACTACATGTCCTAGGATGAAGCTTTCCTGTGATGGACATAAGCATCAGGTAACCCTCATAGTAGTTAGTCTTGGCTAGCGGTATGAAGAACATAAGCTTGTTTGTTTATTTTATCTTGGTCTTTTTAGACTTATCTTATTTTGCGGTCATTCCAAGGACCTCTCGATGATGCCTAAATAAAAAAAGTTTAGAGAGAAAGGAATGGGGCAAAAGATCATTATCTTTTTATCTGTTGTCCTTGTGGGATACTCTTGTAAAATAACTTTTTCATGCATGCTTTGTTTGGTTTGTAGGGAGGATGTTTTAGATATCTTGTTGACCACATAGGAAATCTTGCTTTCCTATGTTTTGGCCCGAGATGTTTAGAATGTCTAAACTACATCTTGAATGAAGTATGCATACTAAGTGTGAACAAGAATATTCCTATCTGATTGACAAGTCAAAGTCCATCACACTAGGTACAACGCCATCCTGGTCCTTTATACCTTGATGCATCGTACCTATGTGTGTTATCAAACATAAAGCAATTGGCCCTTTGAAAATCCCAACTCCTAGCAATGCAAATCATCATCATCGATAATAATGTGAACTTGTGTGGATCCTCCTTCCATACATCTTATTCTTCTTATTCTTCTATCTCTACTAACATTTCTATCTAAAATCAGTGTTTTGTATCAAAATATACATGAGGCTACCCATGGCCGATGACTGTCTATACATCATCAGAATTGTCTACATCAAATAAATTTCATCTTCTGATCAATAGAACCACTCCTCTCGCATTTTATCACGATCTCGATTGGAAAATTGAACATTTCCGCTCAATCTCTCGACGGGGCAATATATCCAGCATTATCCTTCCGCTGGGGCAACAGTGGAGCATTTGAAAAATCGAGAAATTTTTAACTTTTGATCATAGCAGTTTATTTCTTTGAATCAATGCAACAAGTACATTGCTTCAAAGAGGGGCAAAATGTAGACATGGAAAATGTACAAATGTCGTTCAACACACTTGATCCTAATCGCTAACATCATTTCCTCTAAAATCATACTCTCAGCATTTCATCATATTCTCTCTTAATTTAATAAATCATTATTTATTTAATTAACTATTTCACCTTTGTTGATTAAATTAATCAATTTAATTTAATTAACCTTACATTTCTATTTAATTAAATAAATCATTTTATTTGATTAAAATCCCTAAAGTCCTCTTATTAAATTAAATAAATTAAAACCTTATTTGATTTAATCTAACATATTCCTTCTTGGTTAAATAAATCAAATCATTTATTTAATAAATCATTTCCTCTCAATTCTGACTTAAATCAATTCATAAATCTCAGTCTAAATTGTCACATCACCTAATTCTTCATTAAACTGATCAAAATCTTGATTAAATTAATCTCAATCACTAAAATTCTCTAGAGAATGCAACTTGCACAATAAATCAATTACTTTGATTTATTAATTCATCTATTTTCCCTCACAAAGCATCAAAAGGGAATATTCCCTCATTTGAATTCAAAAAGGCCAAGTGGACTTGTTCCTTCCAACAAAGCATTCAATGCCTCTTACATGTCCTTGTGCATTGAGCCAAGTGACATTAACTTCATTTCTCTTTCCCTCTTACATGTCACATTCAAAATTCAAATTTGAATGTCATGGCATTTATCATGCACACTGACCAAAATGTCCTCATTCCTCCTCCAATCACATGTGGACAAGTGGCACAATGCCATTGGATTATCTTTTGTCCCAAATTCATCCAAATCCCTCATTCTTCCAATTTGAGAATCTATAAATGAGAGACTCTTCCTCTCATTCAAACATCCATAATTTGAGTAAACTTATTATACTCAAATCCATCATCATCCACAACTCATATGCAAAGCTACTCTCTTCAAGTGAGATTTGATTTTGCTATTTTCTTCCACACATTCACAACATCTCACATTTTGTATCAAGGTTATGCTCAAATCTCTTTGGAGATTTGACCATTTCTCTCATTCAATCAAACGTTTGCAATTAGGAATTGGGAAAGGGCCAATTGCAACATATCATTGGCACCAATTCCCCCATAAGATCTTTAACTTATTTGCTTAATTAGGATTTAGTTTAAGTTTCTTACTTCATGTTCTTCATTTTTCCTAATTTTAGCTTAATAAGTGGATTTCATTGGGAATCCTTTAATCTTTACATGCATTCTTGAACTAACACTAACAATGTTTGACTTCTTTGTGCATTTGTAGGTTTAGGGGTTCACACTAATGATCATCTTGTAGAATTATTTAGTATACTCCTTCACAGATTTTTCCTTTTGCCTCAGGTTTTGCAATTTTTTTAGTAATTTGAGTTCATAATCAATAGGTATGAATTGATTCTTCAGTTTTTTCACTATTCTATCCCTTTTGATGATTTTCTCCTTTCCCCTTCTATTTCCATCCAATTGAAATTCATTCCACCATAAAGCAACATGACCTTTCAACTTCAATTTTGCAAATATAGCTCTTTCTAAATCTTCAATTTCTTCATACTAAAAGTATTCTTCCATTTCATTGATCAAGCCAATCGATTCTTCAGAGTCTAAATTTCCCATGTAATTTTGAATTCCAACTCTAGGTCACTTAACAATTTTTAAAATATCCTTCAATATCTTCAGTTGATCTTATTCTTCTTCTTCTTCACCCAGGGATTCTTCAATTAGATTCGCAACATGATCTACTTCATCATCACCTTCATCCTCATGACTATTGTTTAGGCCTCACCTTTGGTCTTCTTCTACTACATCTAATCGGATTCGCATTTCATGCATCATTTCCAACATTTTATCTATTCTTCTAGTGGCATTCGCCATATTCGGCACTCTCCTCAATAGCATATCTCCCCTTGAATCTAGTGCAACTACCTCAATTTGGCAATCTAGATACAAGGGTTTCAACTACCTCATAGTCGGTGATCAATTGAAAACACATCTAGTCAACCTCAGGTTGGTGATCTATTCACCATAAGGAATGCCTTCAAGACTCACAAACTTGCTCTGATACCACTTGGTGTAGTCATGGATGGAGGGTTCGGAATGAATATTCCAAGCCATGTAGCTTAGAGTCAACACAACAAAAATAGCACAAGAAAAGTATTCTACAAATATAAAACTTTATTGAATTGGTAATCTTACATGCAACATATGCCTGATGGGTGAATAACTAGGAATCACAGGCCTACTGCAAGGGCATTCAACATTACAACTGACCAAAAGGCCTTATTATAGTTCGAAGACTGGAAATCCTAAATTATGAACTTAAATATCATAAATATTGAACCAATGATTACAGTGAATTACAAATGATCTTATATATGATTCTCCAACTCCAAAAAGGGTCTATGTCAGCCACAAGGGTTTACAAACCTAATGAATGATCAAGCATGTAGGTCAGCCTTAAAGCATGAAAGTTGATTATTTTTGAAATTAAATGACTTGCAAATCTCCAAGATAGATCCCATTGGACCCAAAATTCTTGTATGATGTCCCACTAAGATCTGCACAAATAAATTTTGACTAGGTCAGCCCCAAATGCTTTGAGTGTGGATTACAGTGAAATTTTGAGAGCGATAACTTTCTAAAAATAAATGCATATGATCTAAAATCTGGATATGTTTTAGATGATCGTGTTTATATGTTATACTATTCTTCACAAGCTAAGAAATGATAATATGGTAAAATGTGAAATGAAATTTTGAAACTGCTATTGAATAAAATTAAAGAAAAGAAATGTTTTTGGTTGATACATGATTGCTTTAAAATCAAGGATACTCCTGCATTATATTCTAAATTTCTAACATTGTATTTACATTTGCATTATTATCCAGATCATATGATCTAGAGTCCTTATCAATTTGTGACACAATAGATTCCATTTCATCATTTATGTTCATGGTAGAACTGGGCCATTTCAAACAAAACTTTTTAAAAAAAATTGCTTCCTCTACACAATTTTGAATATCCTTTAAGTTATTTTATAATTTACCATAAGAGATAGCACATTTATCATAATAATAAGCTAATCTCTTATCATTTATCTTCTTAATCACTTCCTTGTCTAATCTCTCATCTAAGATGATAGAATATTATTTAATAGAATCATGGAGTAATATTATTTGTTGCACACTGGATTTGGAGTTGTCAATATTTGTAATGGGGAAGCTTTCTTCCAGCACTTTCACCACCTCATTAATCATCTTAGTAGTCTTTTGGTGAGTTTGTAGGATCTCCTTTCTAATTGATTCATAAAGTGCATCACCAAGTTGTATTTTTTGCAAGGAAGATATTTTATCCATGTCAACTTGGCCTTGTTGCATGGGGATCTATAGCAACTATGTTGACACCACCGGTTGGAATTGAAGTAGCATATCTAGTAGAATTTTCAAGGAATCTCCAAGGCTCCAAAGGCTCTGAAGGCTTTGGAGGATTCACCAAATTTATTTACACTTTCTCATTCCTTCTTCTCATAATCCTTTTCCTTGTCACTTGGTAGAGCTCTTGAAATTTTTTGAATATTTGTGATATGTCTTGCCTTGTCATGGTTTTGTGCCTCTCATCTTCTAGGTAGGGTTTAGGGTTTTAGGTTGAAAACCCTCTTTTCAAAATCTGTTGGTCATCACCATTGAACATTTTAATTTTATGTTGACCCCTCATACCTAGTTGTTGGTCGCTTAAGTTGTTTCTTGAGCCATTGAAATCGTTATCCACACCGGCCCCTTGGGTTAGGTCTGTCGATCACCATCTGCAAATTAATCATTTTAATTTTTCCATGGTCAGGCTAAATAATTTCATCCTCGAAATTTAAGTCTCATTGACCTAGTTGTGGCCCCATTTTAAGAACTAACAATTTTGGCATGTGCAGAAATGAAAATCCATGGTGGTCGTTTGATCATTGCGAAAAGATCATGACCATTCCCCATGTGCCTATTCCAATTTATTGCTTATTATTTTATTCACACAGGCTGGTGGTCTTAAGCCACATGTATTGTGCTTAGGTGGGCCGTATACCTTTATTGAAGACTGAAGGCGATATAAAAGGAAATCAACAGTGGATGATTGATCATACGGTAGAATCTCGATCGTTCCTCACATGCCCATTGATATTTATTCTTCATTAAAATAATCTCATGGGCCAGCAGGTGGTTGTTGCATGTCATGTCTGACGGTGAGCTCAATAATTGCAAGTGATAAGCAAGTAGAGCTTTGAAGATAATCGATGGTTGATATCTAGTGACATGGGTCAATCCTGACCACTCCCCACTATCCCATGCAGGTCCCTCCTCTACTGACAGGTTCTGAATGAGGTCATGGACAATTACCACATGGAGTAACCTAGAGCACATGGAAGCTTTGGAGCAAAGGGTGAATATTAATCAAATATTTTCATATGGGAAATGAACAATAAAGGGTGTGCTACTAATTAAAGGTATGGTGCACATGTTTTGAGATCTCTTAATCTAGTTCGTTGATGGTGTAGGAGGAATAAGGCCACTGGCAATTGGTTTTGACTAAGATATGAGTAAGTGGAAGTCGTAAGATTTAATCTCAGCCCTTCCCTATCTCCTCGCTAATAAAAGGTGTGCATGGTTTAAGAACCACAGGGGTGAGGGGAAGAGGACACATGGACTCTGGCTGTAGCAACAAAGGAATGGTGGGGTCCATGACACATTAGCAAGTGGTTCCATGTGGCTTATTTTCATTTAATGAATATTGTAGCTGCATATAGTTAGGTTTTTTCAAATCAAGATGGTTAAATCTAGATCGTTCATCAGTTAATGTGTCCATGTGATCAACAACTACCATTCAAAACTCAATTTGAGGGAAAGTAAGTCATTTTGGTTCGTGTGAGCGAGCCTTAATAACAGAAAGGACATTGAGCTATTAAGGTATAAGATTGCATAGCTATTAAAACCTATCTTAAAAGCACAATTGAATATTGTGAAGGATATTCTACGTGCTTGGAGAGCTTGTGTTGTGGTTTTTATGCTTCTTAGATGTCAAGGCTAGGGTTATCAACTTGCAAAAGAACTAGTAAGTAGATTACTACTTCCTCATTATAATTATTGATAAATTGTGTTTTCCCCAAACCTCTGAATCAATTAGGGTTTTTTCTTGGTTCTAAATTTTAAGGTTTGATGTTCATTAAGAAGAATTAGTTAGTCATGCATTATCATAATTAGTGTCAAACCCTTATATAAGTTGTAAGTTTTGTTCCAAGAAGC
Organism: Sequoiadendron giganteum; assembly: GCA_007115665.2. NCBI lineage: Eukaryota > Viridiplantae > Streptophyta > Pinopsida > Cupressales > Cupressaceae > Sequoiadendron > Sequoiadendron giganteum. The sequence continues at coordinate 775,142,196 of CM021102.1, forward strand.
CATAAACACTTTTTTGTATTGCCTCTTGTGCAATGGCTCTCAAGGCATAGTCAAAAGAATCCTCATCTAAAGGAGAGACATATGTACCCAAAAGGCCTTTGAATAAAGACCTTACTAACCATTTTCCACCCTCGACCAATGAAAAACCTAAGGGTTAGCTGCATCTCTGAGACCCACAAGTAGTTGAGGGTTTTATTGACAAGAACAATTTTATTAAGGATACCAAATTACCTTATACTAGATGGGAATTATTTTATGGATGGTTTAGAAATATAAACATGGGTATCCCAGTTGGTAACCCTTGGAATTGTGACCTAGGAAAGTTTATTGTACCAAATTTCTACTGACTTTCTCAAAGCAGTAGCCAACAATTATGACCCAGACACAAGGACTATAAGGACATCTGATGGGAAGGAAATGGTTAAAATTACCATGGAGAAATTTTCTCTTGTGTTCAAACTCACTAGGTGGAATGATGAAATGCCTCAAATTAATGAAAGAATCCTCAAGGAGGAATATGATAAAAATAAGATTGCATTCAGATTCCACGTCCTACCAAGGTATCAAGTAGAAATTGGGGGTCAAAGGATTACAATAGGGCAATATGATAAGGAGCCTTTCCCTGTCAATTATTTTATTTCCTATTTCAAAAAAAACCTTCTACTCCATTTTCTAGATAATTGGTTATGATCCTATCACAAGAATTCCTATGGCATGGATGTATATGGCAGACCATATTTATCACCCCCAATATTGTACTATATATGACTATGTGGGGTTTCTTGCAGAAAGTATTCATGAGGGTTATATAAGGTTGAAGAAAGGAGAAGATGGAGTAAGGTTCAACTGGTATTCATTGTTGATGCATATTTTTTTATTCGAAGGTTCACCTTACTTTGGGAAAAATATAATGTTGGATAGGAAAGAGGGAAACTTGGATTTTCCCATGCAATTTTGGACTACTACCTCAAATAAGGATGATAGGACATATGACTATGTGAGATTTCAGAATTTTTTTGCTTCAAAATTGAAGAGATCCCTAGTTGTGAATATACCTAGGATTCCCAAGGCCCTCCATGACTTCTTGAGACCCAAGGAAAGAAGGCCTAAGCTAGGGGTTGATCACAATTGGGGATATTTTATCCCATACCTCGATTATACTATTTTAAGAGCATATGGTTCCACTATTTCACCCCACCTACTACCAAAATATGTACCAAAGATAATTGGTTTCCTTTAGGTAATATGGCAACTATGAAGTGTTGAAAATGAACATCTATTGAATCAAGGAAAAGGAACATACTTTCCTTTGTATACATGTTTTTCTAATTTTGTGATGACAAAAGGAGGTTGGAATAAGATACTTGATATACTTAGGCCTACCACATACAAAGAGTAGTAGAGAGAATCATATATGACCTTGAACGCTTCATGGCCTCTATTGAAGGAATGGAATAAGAGTTAAAAATTTGTGGACATCTTCCAATTCCTAGAAGATGTGATAATAAATGTGTTTGATCCTTTAGAACATGAATGAAGAAAGGCAAAATGGATTGCATTTAGAAAAATGTAGAGAAGGACAAAAAAGGAAAAACCTGATTTCATTATTCTTCTAGAGATTCATAATGTTATGCAAAAGGTGGAGCATGTGTCCCAGAATTTTGATAAAATAGTGGGTCATCTTGAGGGTGAGGGAAAAATTAAAGATAAGGGGAAATTCCCCATTGATGAAGAATGGGGTGAGGGAGAGATCCCTGCTATGAAAGAGAAAATTGCACCTCAAGCCCCCGATGAACCAAAAATAAAGTTCTATGTGAGGAAAAGGAGTAAGGAAAAGAAATATGATACTTGTGTCACTAAAAGTGTATCCTTGACACTTTTTCACTCATTTGGGCCTTTTCCCTTGGATTTTGGCCTTTTTTTTCTTTGATCTGATGCTATAATGTGGCATTAGGCCTTGAATGCTTATAAATCAACAACAACCTAACGATGTTTTACAAAGGTGTTGTGAAGTGTTGTAATACACCTTCCCACTTTTCTAAGACCCTTTCAACACAGTTCACGTAAACAACCATCTTTTACCCCTTTTCAAGCATTGTGTCAAAGTGTTGTAAAGTGATGTAATGCATTTTTACACTTTCCTAAGCTTCGTATCAACAAATTAACCCTTTCTTATGTTAAATTGGTCCCTTAATGTACTTTTAGGCCCTACCTAAGTGTGTTTCGAGAGATAAGCCCATTAAACATCATTAAACAACACTTAATTCCCAACCACCACTTGAATTTTTCCAAGTGGACTAGGTCACCACCTTGGGTGACCTAGTCCCTTTTGGCATAAAATTCAAAATTAAAATAAATTTCTAATGGAAATTTTCCTCCAAAACCCTAAGGACATCCTATCATGTGTCATGTTTGGGAAATTAGGGCATATTTTGTATAAATAAGGCTTTTCACCTTCATTTGGAGTGCCCCCCTCTAAGATCATTTTTCACCTTCACAAGCACTCTTGCACTCAAGCTTCTCAAGCAAGCATTCAATCACAAGGCACTTCAAGCAACCTCCATTGGATTTGGTTCTTGCATGTTTTAGACCTCAACAACAAAGGATTTGGTGAGTGTTTTTATTTTCTTTGTCATTCAATCATCTTTTCCTTCCATTCTATTTCATTTGGGTTTGATTACCATAAGTGGGGTTTGACTAAGGAAAACCCCTATTCTCTAACCTTAACCCTTTCCTTCTCTTTGCATGTGTGTGTTTTACAGGTTGTATGTAGATTTGGCAAGGAGTAAAGTGTTGAAAAGAATACCTTCATTCCATCCAAGTCAACTCAAGTCATCAAATCCTAGGAGGAGCAAAAGGACAACTTGCAGGTCATTTTTTGAAGATTCATACATGGATCTCTGTTAGAAAGGGAAGTGCAAGTGGTGGTCTACAGACTCAAACCTTGAAACTCCTGAAAGTACTAGGAGGACTAGGTCACCATCATTGGCAACCTTGTCCTTGTACCAGGCCTGAAAAAGGGTTTTTACATTTTTGGATACCCTTTTATCGAAAATCCATTCTAGCCAAATTTCTTGAAAGGAGGACTAGGTTGCCCATTCTAGCGTAAGTGTCCCTGTGTAGATTTCCAGTAGATTCCAAAATAATCTAGAGCCTCTCTTCTACAAAATTCAATTCTCATGTGCATTATCTCTGTATTTTCCAGTTTCCTTCTAGTTTGCATACATTTAGGTCGTTTAGTTTACCTTGCATATAGTTTACATTTGTTTTTGTTTACATTTCATAGTTAGTTTAGTTTCATTACATTTCCAATATTTAGACACAATTCATCACACACAACACAACCCTATTCAGCCCATACCCTTTGAATGCAATCACCAAAAAGCATATCATTAAGCAGAAAGAGAGTCATTTCTCAATCAAGAGCTCCTAGGTGAGAAACCCTAGGGGCCTAATTATAGGAATCCTCTTTCCCTAATTGCTAATATCTTTTTGTTGGTTCATTTTGGTGAACTCTATCATAAATCACTTGTTAATCTTCTGATTTTATGGTTGCATCTTAGGATGAAGCTTGCATTGCATTAAGATTTTACATTATTTGCATCCTAGGGTTTGTTAAAAAGTGCATTAGTGAAAAAGTTCATGATAGATTACACTTTGCATTAAATTTTAATTGAAAAATGTACAAAAATATATGCACTTTCATTCTACACTTGCATCAAAAAAGCATAAAAACCATACAAACTAGTCAAAACTTCATAAAATTGTCAAAAATTTCACTACTAGGACTAAGTCGCCACACTATGAAACCTAGTCCCCTTGCACCATTTGAATTATCATTTTTGGTATTTTCAGAGCATTGTCTTCACCTCTGTTGTATGTAATTGCATTTCTATTTCCATTCCCAGATTCTCTGTTTTAGTACATTTATCGTCACTTGTTTGCTTTCATCATGCCTCTATCTTTCAAAAAAAATTGAGCGTCTTTCAAATCCCTAATGGATATGTCAATTTGCACCTTTTCCATTGATCCTAATGACCTTGAACCCACTCCTACTCAATCAACTCCAAATGCATGTCCTCCTCATGAAGTTGACCTCATTGGAGATGATGATGCTAGCATGAACTGGTTCCTCAATGAATTCTTGGACAATCTTGAGGCAAATGTAGCCTTCTACCCATCCATGCAACAACCCCCATTTCCCAACATGTCATCCCTAGATATAATTTCTTACCTCCATCCTGAAAGAAATAATGAACCTAAGTTCCATGTACAAGGTGAACGCAATTCATCTAATCCTATCACTACTCAACCATTTTACCATAACCATGTCACCCACCCTCCAATTAATCTTCAAAAAAATTATGGAATAGGGTTTACTATCCTAAGCAAGAAAGGTGGTGACACAAAAAATGAACATGAAATCCACAAATTATATGAACAATTGTCCCTCAATGAACATACAATAGGAATAGGTTATCAAGATCCTCCTCATAACCATAGGCCTCCTAGAGAATTTCTTAGGCTTCATGATTATGGCACAATGATCTTCGATTCCTCTCCTGATTTGGATGTGTTCTCCTTCCCAAAGAACACTCACCATATCCTAATAACAACAAAAACAATCCTAAGGTCATCCCAGGCCCTCTTTCCCTATTCTCCTCTTTCAAAATTTGAGAATTTGGCTGACACAAGAGGCCGTAAAAATTACAGAAAATCAAACTTCCTCTTCATCCACCTCCTGAATGTGAGAGGAAATTACAAATACTCTTAAACAAAGGACCCATCACATTACCTCATCGTAATAGGTTGGTGATTTATCCTAAAGATTCTATTATACCACATTGTGCTTACCATCATGTTCTTGGCCATAGAAGTGATGAATTTCATCATCTGCAAGAGATACTAAGTATCACTTCGATGGTGATAATTAATACCCCATCAAACCATAAAATACTCCCATACCCATTACCATGTACTAGTTGTAGAAAATCCCCTTCTCACTATTACATGATCCTTCCCATTACCTATCTCGGCTCATTCTTGCCTCACACTCAGTGGGGGTAGGAAGTTGCTAGCCTTGTCCTAGTAATGAATTTTTCCTTGTCCCTTAGCTTCATTGTTCACCTCCCGCTTATACCCATTGATATTGGGAGGCGGATGACTTGCTTAATGGTTGACTTACACTTGCCTTACTAGTTATGTTTTCTCGTGTGTGGCATGTTTTCCCCATACTATTATGTTTGATGTTCCCCCTCTTTGTGACATTATTCTATGTGTACCTTCATTCTTCTCTATGTCATGCATTCACTTCGATTTTCGCTTTCTATTTTTCCTTCCATTTGGAGATGATGCAAGGAATTGAGACCGCATTGTCTCCTTCATGTTGACCCAAATGGACCCTTTTTCTTTTCTTTTTCATTTTTCCTTTCATTTGGGGAATGATGCAAGACATTGAGACTGTAATGTCTCCTTCATGTTGACCCAAATGGACTCTTTTCCTTTTTCCTTTTCTTTTTTCCTTTCATTAGAGGATGATGCAAGACAGTGGACCATGATGTCTCCTTCATGTTGTCAAAAAAAGGCTCTTTTTTCTTTGTCTTTGCTTTTGCTTTTGTTGTCCTTTCGGGGATGGTAAAAGTGTTGAGACATCCACGTATGTCTCTTCACCAAAATGATTCTTTCTTTCATTTTCTTTGGCTCTCTTTGTGGCCTTCGGTTCTATATATGGGAGATGATGGCAGTTAGGTATCTTCAAACACTGCAGAAATCCTCTGACCCCAAATCCATTGATCCCTTATGTGTTTGTGGTTTTCCATTTTGGGGGCAGCCCCCTTCCCTTTTCTTTTCTCTTTCTTTCTCTTCGCATGGCGTAGCCTCCCTTTGAAAAATATTACTTGGCATAGGGCTTTCCAACTAGGCTCTCATGTCCTTTTGTTTCTTTTTTCATTTTTCCTTTCTCTACTTTAAAGTAATTTCTCACAAAATGGTGTGTAGCAATATCTTTAAAGTGTGGGTATACATTGGCATTATTTATTTTGTATTTTAATTTTCTTTTCTTTGACCTTGGTTCCTAGTGCAACCTTATCACTTCATACGATGAGTCTCTCACTTTGTGGATGACATTGGGTGTAATGTCCTTCACAAAAGTGACCTATCTTGGTATATTACATTCCTCTTAGTGGCTTCATGCGACACACTGCATCCCCTACATTGTGAATTTTGTATTCTTTGATAGGTCATCTCTTGGAGACATTATACACTTGATGTTTCCTAAGTCAAAGACCTCGCATGAACTAAATAAGACTCCTTTGAACATCCCTTTTGTATTTTACCTTTTTAAATTTTACATTTTGTATTTTTGCATGCACAACCCCCTTGCATAACTAAACTTGCATGCTTGTGGTTCCATCCTGCTTTTGTTCATGAGTTCTAAGAATTTGAGGCTTTTCTTGTCTCATGAATCATGAACTCTTATCTTTTTTGGTGCCTTATCAAATTTATCAGGAAATATAACTTTGGTATGGTTGAGTGTGAATCCCAACTAGTGGCATGACTTTCCCCATAACCACCTTTGTGTGTGAGTGAATACCAACCATGTGATAGGGTAGGATTGGGTGGAACACTCACTGGTCCATGCTCTAGGTCCTTGTTCTCAAGAACCCCTATGGTGTCACTCTCCACCACCTTAACCTATAGGCCCTAATACTAGTTAGGCACCCATGGTTCTCCTGGCCAACCCTACTATCATTTCTATTTCCCTAACCAAGCCAATCTTGGTGCTTTCTCTACCATTCTTTTCCCTAGCCCTTAATCTTCCCTAAAGGCTAAATACCTCCATTCCTTCAATTGCTCTTTGCAGGGGTGTAGAAAGGTTTCAATAGGCTTCCAAAATTCCTCCTAGGGTACTTTTAGGTTCACCAAACTCCACTTGTCATCCACTACCTCCAAACCCTCACCTAGGGTTTTAACTCCCTAATTTTTAGGCTTCCCAAATTAGGCCTTTCCTCCGAGAGAAAGAAGTAACTATCCTAACTCCTCTAATGAACCCTGAATCTCTTCAATGGATTCATAGTCCTGATGCCTACCTCTTCAATATTTCAAAGGTCTTGTCCCTTGATTGTCCGTACACAGGTAAGTCCTACCCAATTAGCAAATTTAGGCCTTTTGGAGCCATTTTTTGACCACCCGGTGGACTGTTATTTGGTTCTCCACCCAAATGGACTGTTGGGACCTCCTCCTTTTTACCAAGCCTTTTTAAGGCTCCTTTCCACCTTTCTACCATGGGGATAAGTAAGGAGAGGTCACCCCTACAAGCTAAGTGCTTTGCACTTCAAGACTTTCCTAGTCGGGCACTGCCAAGCTCGCCTAAGATAAGTCTTTCTTCATGCCTCCATCACTCCTGACCACTCCTACCTCTAACTTATGTACAAGCATGGAGCCTAACCACATTTCCCAAGGGCCTATACTCAAGTACAGTGGGAAAGTAATCAGGACTCCATCAAACATAGTCTTCCAGACAAAATAGTGAGCTAAACAAACCAAATAAACTTCAAAAACAATGCTTGGAAACTGGTTACACAAGTTAATTAACACAACATAAAGCTTGGAACATAGGTATAAAACAACCTACAATAACCTACAGAGCCATGACTGCTCCTATTCACACAAAAATTAAAACAAACACAGAATTTCACTTATCCTTCTCACTGTCCACTCTAACATTTATCAAATTTCAAAATTACAAATGTTCTCACTGCCTTCCAACCTTTCACATAGGTTGAGGCACATCTTAAGTAGACTCTCAAATTTACTTAGGCTCAAGCCCCAATTGTTCCATGGCCGGTTATGTTTCCATAAGCCTTATTTTTCAAAATTGCAAAACAAACTAATACCTAGGGAGGTCTACAAGGTCAACACCTATCTTAGTAGCCAATTCCCAATCTAGTAAATGGTCAACATGACCTTATGAACACAAAAAAAATTCTATAATGCCTTTAAGGCACAAATCCAAGAAATGGAAAGGATTTGCCATAGGTTAACTAAACAAGTTGTTAAGTCTTGACCTTTTGATTACCCTCCTAGATGCACTTTGGGGTGCTCCTGCACCATTCTCCCCCTCTTTGCCCAAACACTATGGAGTAGAAGGAGAGATCAATAACATGTCAATGCCAAGCTTCTTGAACTGATCTTCTTGTACCCATGTAGCTTCTGATTCATGCTTATTCTTCCACTTGATAAGGTGCTCCATGTACACCTTGTGTCTTGTAGACTTTTGCACCCTTGACTCCAAGATCCTTTCAGCTTGTTGCTTGTCTTGAGAAGGTAGGGGTATGTTGTTGATTTCCTTGAAGATCTCCTTACTATTTTGATCCACATCATTGACTGATCCTTTGTACTTGATCAAGTCAGCTATATTAAAAACTGGTGAGATTCCTAAGTCAGTAGGTAGCTCAACCTTGTATGCATTTTTACCATACTTGGCCAATATCTTGCATGGTCCTACTCTCTTCATCTGTAGCTTCGTTGATACTCCCTTCTGCAACCTATATTTTTTGAGGTGAACCATGACATAATCTCCCATTACAAATTGCACATCCTTCCTTGACAAATCTACCTTCTCCTTCAACTTTTGTGTAGCTTCGGTGACTATCTTCTTCACCTTCTCCTGAGTCTCTTTCATTGTTTGACTGAAGTCTTCTGCATGTCCACTCCTATGTTCCATAGCTCCAAGATCTCTGAGCTCACAAATACCTCTTGGGTGCATCCCATACACAACCTCAAAAGGACTCTTCCCTGTGGTCCTGTTGACACTATCTTTATAGGCATACTCTGCTTGTGAGATGACCATATCCCATGTCTGTCCATATTCCTTTGTTAGGAACCTAAGAAGATTACCCAACACCCTATTAACCACCTCTATTTGACCATCAATCTAAGGATGGTAAGCTGATCCAAATGACAGGTTGGTACCCAATCTATTCCATAGAGTCTTCCAAAAATGACTCATGAACTTAACATCCCTATTAGAAACAATGCTGAAAGGTAGGCCATGAATCCTTACAACCTCCTTAAAGAAAAGATGAGCTATGTAGCTAGCATCATGAGTAGTTTTGCAGGGAATAAAATGACTCTTTTTGCTAAATCTGTCCACCACTACATACACACTATCAAAACCAGACTTGGTCTTAGGGAGTCCTACCACAAAATCCATGCTCACACACTCCCATGGTTTGTTAGGAATGGGTAGGGGTTGATAAAGACCAGCATTACTAGCTCCTCCCTTAGCTTTCATACATACAACACATTGTTCCACATACTTTCTAACATCTCTTTCTAACTTAGGCCAATAGTAAAACCTTTGTATGAGTTCCAAGGTCTTGTTGATGCCAAAATTCCCACTAAGACTACCATTATGCTTGTCTTGAATGAGGTTTTCTCTCATTGACCCTCTTGGAACACACAACTGATTCCCTTTAAACAATAAACCACTTTGCAATGTATACTCAGCATATTGACTATGAAAATGATTCTCAAAGTCAGAACATACCTTATAGGCTTCTGAGAAATCTTCATCCTCTCCATAGAGATATTTAAAGCTTTCAATCCCTATGCTCTTCACTTGTATCTCTTGAACTGTCAACAACCTCCTACTCAATGCATCTGATACCTTATTCCTCTATCCCTTCATGTGCTTGATGGTGAAGGTAAAAGCTTGGATGTATTCCATCCATTTCAAATGCCTATTACTCAAATTCTCTTGGGTGTTGATATAGTTGAGTGCCTGATTGTCTGTAAAGACCACAAACTCCTTGGGTAGAAGGTAATGTCTCCACTTCCTAAGTGACTGAACCAAAGTATAAAGTTCTAAGTCATAAGTTGAATATTTCTTCTTTGCCTCATTGATTTTCTCACTAAAGAAGGCTATAGGCCTGCCCTCTTGACTTAACACTCCTCCTACTACCACTCCACTAGCATCACATTCCACAGTGAACAACTTGTCAAAGCTAGGTAACAAGAGAATAGGTTGAGTTGCCACTTCTTGTTTCAGTTTCTCAAATCCTTTCTCAGCTTCTTGTGTCCACTTAAACTTAGTTTTCAGACCACCTTTATTGTATCTAGGACTGGTGCACAAATACCACTAAATTTCCTTATGAATTTTCTATAGAATTGAACCAATCCATGGAAACTTCTTACCTCAGTCCCTGTGGTTGGTGTAGTCCAATGTATGATTGCTTCCACCTTGCTTGGATCCATCTTCAATGATCCTTTAGACACTACAAAACCCAAATATACAAGCTCTTGCTTAAAGAACTCACACTTCTCTAGATTGATTGCCAACTTCTCCTCTTGCAACCTTCTAAGAACCAACTCCACATGTTTTAAATGCTCTTTTGTTGTCTTGCTGAATATGAGGATGTCATCAAGGTATACAACCACAAATATCCCTATGAAGTCCTTGAGCACTTCATTCATGAGCCTCATAAATGTGCCAAGGGCATTGGAAAGGCCAAATGGCATAACTCTCCACTCATGTAATCCATCTATTGTCTTGAATGTTGTCTTCCATTCATCTCCATCCTTGATTCTGATCTGATGGTATCCACTCTTGAGATCCAACTTGGTGTAGTATTGAGCTCCTCCTAGACAATCCATTAAGTCTTCAATTCTAGGAATAGGGAACCTATACCTAATGGTCATTCTATTTATTGCTCTAGAATCAGTACATAACCTCCATTTGCCTCCCTTCTTGGTTGCCAAAACTACTGGTATTGCACATGGGCTGATGCTCTTTTGAATCAATCCTTGATCCAACAACTCTTGCACTTGTCTAGCTACCTCTAGATTTTGATCTAGTGTAAGCTTATAAGCTGCTCTATTAGGCAATGATTCTCTAGGTATGAAGTCAATCTGATGACTAATAGCTCTTTTAGGAGGTAAAGTTGCAAGTGTACCATCACTTACTATGTCTTTATACTTTTCAAGAAAATTCTAGACTGCTTCGGGTATGACTGGTTTTTCAATCTTCTCTTCCTCTTTGGACTGCAATAACACTACATATCCTTCTCCACCTTCATGTAGGGTATTGAGGAACTCTTTCCCACTACTTAGTAGGACACTTGGTGTCTTTGACTGTCCTTCATCCTCTTCTAACAGTGACTGCAACTTGAAAGTCTTTCCATCCTTCTTGAAGGAGATGTTATTTTCTTTCCCATCATACATGGCACCTCTGTCATACTGCCATGGTCTTCCCAATAGTAGATGGCATGCATCCATGGGTAAAACATCACAAACTAACTTGTCTTTGTACCCTCCAATGGAAAACTCCACCGTTACTTGCTCATTCACTAGAACACTCTACCCTTTGTTAAGCCATGTGACCTTGTAGGGGTTAGTGTGGGGTACCTTCTTCAATTTCAATTTCATTACTGCCTCTTTTGAGATGATATTGTCTGTGGAACCTGAATCTACAATGACCTTGCATACTTTACCAAGTATCTTACACTTCACTCTAAATAGAGCTCTTCTTTGTTTTGGTTCTTCCTTGACCGGTTGTCTTATCAACACTCTTCTAAACATCAGATTCTCTCCCACCTCAGACTCAATGTGACTAACCTCAGTTGACTTAGGACACATGGTGTCCTCTTTTGCATAAGCCACTCTCTTCTCATTGCTTGATGAAGATGCTTTCTCTGGGCACCTATAAGCTGGATGTCCAACTTGACCACAATGGTAGCATTTCATGTTTGCAAAGTATGAATTGCTCCTGCCTACTCCTCTTCCTCTATTGGATCCTCCTTGAGAACCGCTACCTCTATTATACCCTCCTCTAGAAGGTGTTTCATTGCCATGATCTGTGGATTTAAACTCTCCTTGGTTTCTTTGGTCATTGCCTCTACCTTGGTAGCCACCTCACTATCCTCTTTGATCTCTACCTTTACCTCTGCCTTTAGAAGCCTGATCTTGCTTCCTCTTGCTTCTCTCCTCAATTTTGATAGCTAATTGATAGAATTGGTGTACTGTCTTTGGACTTAAAAGAGCCATCTCCTCTTGAATGTTCCATTTAAATCCATTAAGATATCTAGCCACCTTGAGGCTTTCATCTTCTGAAACGTTAGACCTCATACAAATTTTTCAGAACTCCCCTATGTAGGTACTCACATCTAGGTCTTTCTGCCTTAGGCTTTGTCTATTCTTGTGTAACTGAATCTCATAATCATTGGGCATGTAGGCTTCTCTCACCTTTGCAACCATGCCTTTCCAAGTTGAGATGCGTTTCTTTCCTTCCTTCTCCCTCTCTGTTTGGATGAATTTCCACCATGTCAAGGTTGATCCTCTCAATCTTGATTTGGCTACCTTCACCTTCTATGCTTCTGTGACTCCATCACACTCAAAATGATTCTCCATGCCTTCTATCCAATCCATGACTAGATCGGCTTCCATCTTCCCACTGAAAAATGGTATGCCTTCAAGTGCTTTCCCACTCAAATATTTCAATGCCTTCAAGAATGGCTCCTCTTGTAGAATAAGGTCAGGTTCAAGGATCTTGTCTTCCTCTGCAACCTCTTCTTTCTTTGGTACCCTATTACTGTCCTCACCGTCCTTGTTTAGCACAGTATGTAATGTCTCCTCCAATTGTGCCAGTCTTTCCCTTAGTCTTCTATTATCTTCTTCTTGGTCTTCAACCTTCTTTTCCAACTCATCATTTATCACCATGATTGTGGAACCACTTGATTCTAGGTCTGACATACAAAATTCACTCCCAAATCTTTAATTGGCTTTGATACCAATCTGATAGGGTAGGATTGGGTGGAACACTCACTGTTCCATGCTCTGGGTCCTTGTTCTCAAGAACCCATATCATGTCACTCTCCACCACCTTAACCTATAGGCCCTAATACTATTTAGGCAGCTCTGGTTCTCCTGGCCAACCCTACTATCATTTCCATTTCCCTAACCAAGCCAATCTTTGTGCTTTCTCTACCATTCTTTTCCCTAGCCCTTAATCTTCCCTAAAGGCTAAATACCTCCATTCCTTTAATTTCTCTTTGCAAGGGTGTAGAAAGGTTTCAACAGGCTTCCAACATTCCTCCTAGGGTACTTGTAGGTTCACCAAACTCCACTTGTCATCCACTACCTCCAAACCCTCACCTAGGGTTTTAACTCCCTAATTTTTAGGCTTCCCAAATTAGGCCTTTCCTCTGAGAGAAAGAAGTAACTATCCTAACTCCTCCAATGAACCCTAAATATTTTCAATGGATTCACAATCCTGATGCCTACCTCTTCAATATTTCAAAGGTCTTGTCCCTTGACTATATGTACACAGGGCAGTCCTACCCAATTAGCAAATTTAGGCCTTTTGGAGCCATTTTCTGACCACCCGGTGGACTGTTATTTGGTTCTACACCCAAATGGACTGTTGGGACCTCCTCCTTGTTACCAAGCCTTTGTAAGGCTCCTTTCCACCTTTCTACCATGGGGATAAGTAAGGAGAGGTCACCCCTACAACTAAGTGCTTTGCACTTCAAGACTTTCCTATTCGGGCACTGCCAAGCTCGCCTAGGATAAGTCTTTCTTCATGCCTCCATCACTCCTAACCACTCCTACCTCTAACTTATGTACATTCATGGAGGCTAACCACATTTCCCAAGGGCTCGTACTCAAGTACAGTGGGAAAGTAATCAGGACTCCATCAATCACAGTTTGCCAGACAAAATAGTGAACTAAACAAACCAAATAAACTTCAAAAACAATGCTTGGAAACTGATTACACAAGTTAATTAACACAACACAAAGCTTGGAACATAGGTATACAACAACCTACAATAACCTACAGAGCCATGACTACTCCTATTCACACAAAAATTAAAACAAACATAGAATTTCACTTATCCTTCTCATTGTCCACTCTAACATTTATCATATTTTAAAATTACAAACGTTCTCACTGCCTTCCAACCTTTCACACAAGTTGAGGCACATCTTAAGTAGACTCTCAAATTTATTTAGGCTTGAGCCCCAACTATTCCATGGCCGGTTATGTTTACATAAGCCTTATTTTTCAAAATTGCAAAACAAACTAATACCTAGGGAGGTCTACAAGGTCAACACCTATCTTAGTAGCCAATTCCCAATCTAGTAAATGGTCAACATGACCTTATGAACACAAAAAAAATTCTATAATGCCTTTAAGGCAGAAATCCAAAAAATGGAAAGGATTGGCCATAGGTTAACTAAACAAGTTGTTAAGTCTTGATCTTTTGATTACCAAACTAATACCTAGGGAGGTCTACAAGGTCAACACCTATCTTAGTAGCCAATTCCCAATCTAGTAAATGGTCAACATGACCTTATGAACACAAAATAAATTCTATAATGCCTTTAAGGCAAAAATCCAAGAAATGGAAAGGATTGGCCATAGGTTAACTAAACAAGTTGTTAAGTCTTGACCTTTTGATTGCACTTTGGGGTGCTCCTGCACCACCATGTGTATGTATCTCACCCTTTTGGGCCTTCTCACCCGGTGGACAATCGAAAGTCTCGTCGCCCCAAAGTGAGTACACTTTCCTTTTGGACAAACAACCTAGATCCGATTCACAACTAGCTAGACAAATGGTCAAAGCTTGATCTGACTTCTCACTCTTTCACACCACTGCTTGTGTGATATTTTGTGTTCATGATTGGTTTGCCATAGGATCTTGATCTTGGGGGCTTGATCCTCCCTTTGATTATATGCACCCCACCTTACTAGCATGCATACATCAGATCACTCTTGACATGCATGATTCAGGTAATTTAGTGTGAGTTTGAAGCAAGTTCATCCTCTCACTAAAGTGGGGGATAAATGTATCACCAAAAAGTGTAGTCTTGACACTTTTTCACTCATTTGGGCCTTTTCCCTTGGATTTTAGCCTTGTTTTTCATTGATCTGATGCTATAATGTGGCATTAGGCCTTGAACGCTTGAAAATCAACAACAACCTAATGATGTTTTACAAATGTGTTGTGAAGTGTTGTAACACACCTTCCCACTTTCCTAAGACCCTTTCAACATAATTCACCTAAACAATCCTCTTTTACCCATTTTCAAGCATTCCATGAAAGTGTTGTAAAGTGTTGTAATGCAATTTCACACTTTCCTAAACTTTTCATCAACAAATTAACCCTTTATTATGTTAAATTGGTCCCTTAATGTACTTTTAGGCCTAACTTAAGTGTGTTTTGATAGATAAGCCCATTAAACATCACTTAATTCTCGACCACCACTTGAATTTTTCCAAGTGGATTAGGTCACCACCTTGGGTGACCTAGTCCATTTTGGCATAAAATTCAAAATTAAAACAAATTTCTAATGGAAATTTTCCTCGAAAACCCTAAGGTCCACCTATCATGTGTCATTTTTGAGAAATTAGGGCATATCTTGTGTAAATAAGGGTTTGCACCTTCATTTCACCCCCCCTAAGATCATTTTTCACCTTCACAAGCACTCTTGCACTCAAGGTTCTCAAGCAAGCATTCAAGCACAAGGCATTTCAAGCAACCTCCATTGGAGTTGGTTCTTGCATCTTGCAAACTTCAACAATAAAGGATTTGGTGACTGTTTGTATTTTCTTTGTCATTCAATCATCTTTTCCTTCCATTTTATTTCATTTGGGTTTGATTACTATCAATAGGGTTTGACTAAGGCAAACCCCTATTCTCTAACCCTAATCATTTCCTTCTCTTTGCATGTGTGTGTTATACAGGTTGTATGCAGATTTGGCGAGGAGTAAAGTGTTGAAAAGGGTACCATCATTCCATCCAAGTCAACTCAAGTCATCAAACCCTAGGAGGAGCAAAAGGACAACTTGCAGGTCATTTTATGAAGATTTAGACATGGATGTCTGTTAGAAAGGGAAGTGCAAGTGGCGGCCTACAGACTCAGACCTGAAACTCCCAAAAGTACTAGGAGGACTAGGTCACCATCATTGGTGACCTTGTCCCTATACCAAGCCTAAAGAAAGGGTTTTTACATTTTTGGATACCCTTTTATCGCAAATCCATTCTGGCCAAATTTCTCGAGAGGAGGACTAGGTCACCCATTCTAGCGTAAGTATCCCTGTGTATATTTCCAATAGATTCTAGAATATTAAAGAGCCTCTCTTATGCAACATTAAATTCATAGGTGCACTATCTCTATATTTTCAAGTTTCCTTCCAGTTTGCATATATTTAGGTCATTTATTTTACATTTCATAGTTATTTTAGTTTCATTACATTTGCAACATTTAGACACATTTCATCACACACAACATAGGCCTATTCATCCCATACCCTTTGAATGCACTCACCAAAAAGCATATCATTAAGTGGAAAGATGGCCATTTCTCAATCAAGAGCTCCTAGGTGAGAAACCCTAGGATCCTAACTGGGGGAATCCTCTTTCCCTAATTGCCAATATCTTTTTGGTGATTCAATAATTTTCCTACTCCCTCCCAACAAGAGGAGCCAAGACCTCCTTCTCCTGTGCTACAAGTACCACTACCATCTTCTCCCCTGTTAGCAGGGCCTAAAATTGTGGATATTGATGCTCCACCATCAAGTGCATCACCACCAAAGGAGCCCCCTTTTAAGAAGTAGAAGGTTGAAGTAATAGATTTGGTGGATTATGTTGATGAAGAATCTGATGATGATATTTGGGTGTCAAAACAATAAATTCAAGAGGGAATTCTCATTGCACCAGTAGTGGGGGCAACACAAAAATTAAGTATGAGGTTAAGTAAATTTGACCTCATTAGGCTCAATGGTAAAGATAATATGTCGGTAGAGGCATGCAAAAAAAAATTGGATGATAATTCATTAGTAAAATCTCAAGCTTTTTTAGAGTTTTCATATAGGGCTAAGAGAGATGAATATGTCAATAGCCTGGCCATAGAAAGAAGTCTTCATCCAGAATTTCCTAATGCTACCATTCAAGGAAGGTTTTTGAATGAAATGAAGGCCAAGTTCCAGAAGATGACTGCAAAGGAAGGCAGAGAATTAGTAAGGAATAGTGGTATCTTGTTACTTCTAGAGTGGGATTTGGCTTCTGCTATAGTCTTTGATACAATAAAGAGGTGTGATAGGCCTCTTTACAATTCAAAAGAAGAGGCTACAATTTCATTGCAAGGGTTTTCTTTTAGTGAACAATGGGATGCATTATCTATTTGGTCTCTAGCCCCAAGTACAAGAAAACTTGATATTGTTGAGCCTCCACCTAACAACAAAGGAGGCCTAATAATAAAGAGAGTGTTAAACACATCAGCTCTAGAGGTAGCAAATATGTTAGTGCATGTTGCGAAATTCACAACGGCCACAGTAGAAGTAGTAATTTTAGAGAAGAATAAGCTTAGAATAGAAAATAATGATTTGTTAGTTCAATTTGGAAAGATTGAACAACACAATATGTAGTTGCAAATAAAGGTTTCATTATTAGAGGAGAATTTGTGAATTTTGTAACCACAAAAGCATGAGTAGGAAAGTGTTGATTCCCCTACCACTTCTCAGGAAGCTACACCCCCGAATTTACCATTGAAATAAGTTCCTCCTGGTAAATTGTGCCATATAACATGGGAAATGTGTTGGAAAAATAAGGATAGACAATTGAGAGGGGGGGATGAATCATTTGTTGCATAATTTAAAACTTATCTTATTTAATCAACCTTTAATCTTAGATCTAATAATTAACAGTGAAAGCAAGAATCAACAACACATAACACCAAGATTTTGTGTGGAAACCCTATTAGGGGAAAAACCACGGTGGAGGTATTAAAATTATAAGTAGAAATGAATAAGGAATGCACATGCATTCAGGAACACTACCTAGAGCTCACTGCTCAACAGGGAAAGCTCACTGCCTTACATAAAAACAATCAGATTAAATCCATCTGATCAGGTTGAACTGAGAAATTAGCTTCTTCAAAAGCTTGATGACAGTTCCAGTTAGGCAATGAAATAATTCACTCAAACTTATTTACACTCTTCTCTACACTCGAACTATCTAATCTTTATTCACACATATCTTGCACACACTTTGCATACATTCACCGAGCATATTCAAAAATGAGGAAACAATCGCTCTTATCTATTCACTACATGGATTTACATCAAAAACTCTATCGGCCACAAATAAGGAATAAATGAATTAAAAAAATTTGGCCCAATTCATGAACAAATCTCAATGCATACCAACCAAATTTAGTCACAACATAAAGAATACCTAAATCAGCATCCTTGAACATGCCAAGCATTCAAACATTAGTCCACAAGGATCCGCAACACACTACCACCATCATTTCAGCCAAGAACATGAAAACTTTAACACACAAAAGAAAAATATTTGATCATGAACACATCGATCAATGCATACGTACCACAATGATAGAGCATGATCTATAAAAATCACTGAACATCTTAAGAACGTACAAAACAACTCAATTTACCATAATTGTATTCTCTTCTTCTAGAAACACCTACTACAATAATAGAATAACTGTAGGAACTCATAAACTCATAACTTACTCCAATCTTGATGCGCACCTCTGAAAATTTTGAAGAAAATACTAGATAGGCTCATAAAAAAACCCATTAATGTGTGACTTCTCATTACTAGCTTACTGCACTTTCCACCACTCTAATATTCACAGTTTCACAGACTGCCTACAACATATTTATTTTAATTTTCTCAATTTCCTCGACATATACAGCCTTCAAAATCATCAATGCTAATAGTGTTGACATCAATGACAACCACATATCAGCAACACAACCACAACATCTAACAATCTCCCCCTTTGGCATTAATGGAAACACATGATGTGAAAAATACCATCAACACAACTAGATTTTCTTCTCCTCCTTACATTACTCTTCTCTCATGACTCTTCTCCACCTTTGACATCAATGGCAAAGGTATACAAGCTCTAAACCACATATCTGAATCATCTAACTACTCCCCCTGAGTAGAAACCACCATAACATCAATCTAAAACAAGATCTGACTATGAGTGCATGGATTGATGCAAAGACTTGCATCTTAGTTTAGATTAGGAGGGGAAATCACCCCTAACTTGCCTCTGAGATACTCAAAAGTATCCTTAGGCAACGGTTTAGTGAAGATATCTGCAATTTGTTCCTTAGTGGGCACATATTCCAATCTGACCTCTTTATAACTCACTTTGTCTCTCAAGAAGTGATACTTGATAGATATATGTTTTGTCTTTGAATGTAGCACTAGATTCTTGGAAATTTTTATGGCACTTGAGCTATCAAAAAATATAGCAATAGGCTCATCATACTCAATTCTGATATCTCTTAGCATTTGCTTCATCCACAAAACTTGAGTAAAATTGTTTGCAGTAGCAATATATTTTGCCTTAGTAGTAGATAAGGAAATGGAATTTTGTTTTTTACTTAGCCAAGACACCATCTTCTTCCCTAATAAGAATGCACCACCACTTGTACTTTTCCTATCATTCACATCTCCTACCCAATCTGCATTTGTAAAGGCATTTGGAGTAAGATCATCATCCTTAGGATACCATAAGCCAAAGTCAATTGTTCCTTTCAAGTATCTAAAAATTCTCTTTACTACAATCACATGTGATTCCTTCGGATCAACTTAATATCTAGCAACCATAGATTCAACATTCATGATCTCTTGTCTGGTCTAAGTCAAATATAACAATCCAATAATCATTAACCTGTATCTTGTTTGATTATCCTTAGGAGAATCAACATTTTTTGTTAACTTACATCTGTTCACCATGGGTGTACCTACAAGCTTTTAATCTTCCATTCCAAACTTTTTCAATAACTCTCTCACATACGTGGACTGAGATATAAAGATTCCATCATTTAGCTGAGTAATTTTCAATCCTAAAAAGAATTTCAGCTCTCCTATCATTGAAATCTCAAATTCACTTTTCATTTCATCAAAAAAATTCATGTATAATTCATCATCACCTTCAAAAATAATTTCATCAACAAAGACTTCAATAGTCAACTCTTTATCTTGATCCATCTTGAAATACAGATTGTTTTCAATAGTACCTTTATTGAATCCAGGCTTCAACAATTATTTATCCAATCTATCATACCAGGCTCTAGGGGCTTGCTTAAGTCCATACAGTGCTTTCTTCAATTTACAAACCATGCCTTTTTCATCAGTCAATTGAAATCCATTTGGTTCATCAACATAAACTTCTTCTTCTAACTCACCATTCAGAAATGTTGACTTTAGATCCATTTGATAAACTTTGTAGTTCTTGAAAGTAGCATAAGAAACAAATAATCTTGCAACTTCAATTCTAGCAACAGGGGTAATATTTTCTTCAAAATCAATACCTTTCATCTATGAGTATCCTTTACATACCAGTCTTGCTTTATTTCAGACCACTTCACCTTGTTCATTCAGCTTATTCCGAAAGACCCATTTGGTTCCAATCACATTCTTATCCTGAGTTCTGGGAACAAGAATCCATGTATCATTTTTTTCTATCTAAATCATTTCTTCCTTCATTGCTTCCATCCAATATTCATCTTTACATGCTTCATTGACATTGCTAGGTTCAATCTTGGAAATCAAAGAATACTCTTTTGCAATTCTTCTTCTAGTCTGCACACCTTTGTTCTTGTCTCCTATAATTTGACTTTCAGAATGATTTAGCTTTACATACCTTGGGACTTTATGGTTCTCTCTAACTTTTGGTTCTTATTGTTAGGATGCATAAAGTAAAATGAAAAGGTAAGGAAATAATCCAAGAGAGTATGCAATGGAAGAGATTTACCAAACACTAAGAGAGAAAGAGAGAGATTTTCCTGCAATAGATCAAACACAAGCTCACAAAAATGCTCCAAGAACCAAGGCAAGAACACAAGGATTTGAAAGGGGAAAAGCAAGAAAAAACCCCTTGTGAATAATAAGAATATGGCACAAAGTCTAAATAATGAGAGCAATAAGCTCAATACAATAATGAGAGCAAGAAGAGAATGTGAGAAGAAATGAGAGAATGGAGAAGATTGTTTTAGCAAGTGTGTGAGAGGCATCTCTTAAGTAGAGATGAGTGGTGGAGTTTGCATGTAACTCCCATCTCCTATGAATGCCACATTCCTATTGTGTGTGTGACAAATGTGTGATTCCTCTTGAGGAATATCTATTTTCCTTATTAAAGGAATTACAAGAAATGATATGTCCTCCTACTTGGACTAGAGGACAAATACAATATAGGATACCTTGGTTTATCCTTTTAAATACATATTTTCACCAAGGAAAGATTAATTTCTAACACCCCCCTTTAATCTTTACTTGGGGAGTTTACATCAAGGGGTATCAAACCCAAATTATTACAATGAAATTCAAATTTCTCTCTCGAAAGAGGTTTTGTCAAAATATCTGCAACTTGATCTTCACCCTTGCAATAGATGAGGGAGACTTTCTTTTCTTCAATTTTCTCTCTAATGAAGTGGTGGTGGAGTGAAATGCGCTTTGACTTTGCATGGTAAACCGGATTCTTCGCCAAGGCTATTGCACTTTGATTGTCACAAAATAAAGGTGTAGGTTCTTGTTGAGGTAGACCCAAATCTTCAAGTATTCTTCTAAGCCATAGAGCTTCTTTAGAGGCATTAGTACTACCTTTATATCTAGCTTTTGTAGAACAAAGAGACTTGATAAAATAATACTCACAATATCATTTTCACTATGCTTAACATCACTAATAAAAAATGTTAGAACTAGAACATATAAAAATAATAATCACAGTTTCACTATGCTTAATATATAAATTTGGATAATTTTTACTTCTAATGAAACCATGAAATAGAAATAAAGCATAGCCCAAATTATAAAATGTCAATATATAGACAACAATAATAGATCTAGGTTTCCTCTCACTACATCATTGTATTGTAAAGGAAAATTGTATCAAGATTAATAATAAAGAACTTTGAAAAAATGGTCCTAAAGATGGTTTTTAAAAAACCATAATGCCTTCAATAAAATAATGAAACATAAAAGTTTCAAGAACTTGATCCCCATCAATTAAGAAAATAGATCTAAGTTCATCATAAATAAGTAAGTGCATACCATCAAAGTGGATGGAAATATTTTCCATGGGTCCCAAAAAAAAGAGCTCCAATGAGACTTGATAAAAAAAAAATCACTATAAATAGGGCTCCCTATGCAACATTACTGCAAATGCATCTAGTGCATAAAATATATATGTAAAGGCTCCATTGAGACTTGATAAAGAGATTAATTTGCAAAACATATATAGATGGAATAAATCCATCAAGAAGGCAAAATTTACCAATAAGGCACAATATTAGATTAATGAGACACAATAAAATATCAAATTCCCTTTATCAAAACAACATAAATGTAGTTGAGAAGGAAACACTAGGTTTGTTTTAAATATTGTAATAGATCAAAAAAAGGCCACAAATCAAGCCACCTTAAGTTATAGAAATTAATATTAAGAAAAAAAGTGATGGAATAATGAGAATTGCATACTATGAATTGAAGGATTATTAAGTATAAATAAGATATTAAGACGATATTCATGCATTCATGACTACATGAATATCCCTTTTTCATATTCCAAATATAATTGAATAAAACATTTACACTATTATTGGGTTGATCAAGTCCAATAATAAAGTACTTGTGAAGTTAATTAAAAAGCAAACTTTTATGTGAGGTAACATGTTGAAATCCACCTGAATCAATAACCCATTCAAAAAGGTTTAGAAACATTAAAACTACATGTAAAAGAACATCTAGATTGATTACCATTGTTATGAAACTGTTGATTATTTTGATTCATAGGATTTTTGTCATTTTGTTTTTTAAAACAAGTATTTTGCCAATGACCATCCTTATTACAGTAAGTGCAATGTGGTCTCTTAGAAGAGTTAAACTCTCTATGATCATTGCCATTATTATAATGATGTTTGGAATTATAATGTTGTTGTTTAGAATTAGGTTTAAAATTTTGCTTATAATTAGACAAAAAAGAATGTTCAAAAGATTTAATAGTACCAAATTGCACTAATTTTGCCTCCTCTTGACGCAACAAATTTTGAAAAATAGGATAAGTTAAAAGAGGAGCTAAACTAGAAATAGCAAGCTGAGAGTGGATGTTAGTGATGAATTGTTGAAACTCTTTAGGGAGACATTTCTTAAGTATTATAGTGATCAATCTAATATCAGTAAGAGTAACATTTAAACCATTTAACTGAGTTCTAATAGCATCAAACTTGAGTAGAAATTCATCCATTGATTTAAAATTTGTATACCTTAGATCTTCCAAATTGTCTTGGAGCTGAATTTTACGTGATTTAGAGGAGCTGTCGTAGGTTTGCTTCAAGATGTCCCATGCTTTGTGGGTTTTGGTGCAATGTCCAATCAAGACATAGAGATCGGAACTGATGGAGAGTCCAATTAGACTGAGTGCTTCATCGTTCTTACCTTGCCATGCAACTTTGTCAGCTTGAGAAGCAGAGGCAGCTGGTTCAATAGTGGCATCTGTAGCAACTTGGAGTAAATGTTTAAAACGAAGTAGAAATGAAACATGAGTTTTCCATTGATGATAGTTAGAGCTATTAAGTTTAATTTCCGATATAAGAGTAGACATGATGATACAAGAAAGAACAAAATTACAATTATGAAATTTGAACAGATAGAGATTTAAGAAAATTTTAAAATTTTCTTAAATGCTTAAGAAAAAGAATATGATAAGAGTGAAATATCTAATAAATAGATAATTTGAACAATGTTAAACAATTATATTGGATTTGTTTACTCAAAATGACATAAACAAAAAATTTGTAAAACTTACAGGAATTGAATTTGAATAAAGATTTGAGCAAAAGAATTAAGTAAAATAACTAAGATTACGATAATGATGAAGAGACGATTTAAAAAATTGAAATGATATAATGATAGCAATGATTTGATTTTTTTTTTTTAAATGATAAAGAATCTAATGATAAAACTTCCAGATGGAATCTAATGATTAAACTATGGAAGAGAAGAGCTGCAAAAACTGATTAGAACCTGCATAAATCAGAAATATGTTAAAGTGAGAAACCTGCAACTGGAATTATTCTCGAAAAGTGCAGAGATAAAAATATAAAAAAACAATAAAAAAAACGTTTGCAGAGATATGACTATCTCAGAAATACAGTCCAAGTGCAAGGGCAATATCTCTCAAAATAACCGTTGGATTTGGCTGATTTTCGGATATGATTTGTAAAACCTAATTCCAAAGGATCTCACTGGAGTGAGTAGAAAAATAATATCATAAACAAAAGTTATGATCCATTGAGTACGGGTCTATAAAACTGTCTTCAAAAATGGCAGTCACAGAATGGTTTAAATGGATAGCAAGGAAGAAAATATATAATAACAGAGACAAATAAGAAACAAAGATAGAGATCAAAGAAAGATTTGTTTATAAACCTACAGAGATATAGAAAATAGTTAGAAATCAAATAAACTCTGATAAATATATAGAGATATATATTAAAAAACAGAGATTAAGGAATAGATGAATAAGAGATCTTAAGTTAATCCTGCAATAAAAGTTAGATATACAGATTTATAGCAAAGCGAATGCAAGAAGCAATGTTATAATGCTGAAATATATAAATCTGAATATACAGATTTGCAAATAAGATAGTTAGAGAACTGAATGAAAAATGCATAAAAGAGAAAACCCTTGCGGTTGCCCGATAGAGGGTGAGTTAGAACTTAAAAAAAACTTGAAATAAATATGAAAAAATTTAGATCTGGTGGCAAGCCATCTAGAACTAGTTAAATAAAAGTTAGATTCAAAATAATGATGAAGTAAGGTGTTAGATTGCAAGAAAAAAAGATGAATAAAAACCTGCAAAACAATGGTTAGATAACAAAAAAAATGTTTTCTCCTTTACAACTGAAATATTCTTCAGCTATCCCTGCATGCACACTCAAAAGCAAGGATTAAACCTGCTCTGATACCATGTTAGGATGCATAAAGTAAAATGAAAAGGTAAGGAAAGAATCCAAGAGAGTATGCAATGGAAGAGATTTACCAAACACTAAGAGAGAAAGAGAGAGATTTTCCTTCAATAGATCAAACACAAGCTCACCAAAATGCTCCAAGAACCAAGGCAAGAACACAAGGATTTGAAAGGGGAAAAGCAAGAAAAAACCCCTTGTGAATAATAAGAATATGGCACAAAGCCTAAAGAATGAGAGCAATAAGCTCAATACAATAATGAGAGCAAGAAGAGAATGTGAGAAGAAATGAGAGAATGGAGAAGATTGTTTTAGCAAGTGTGTGAGAGGCATCTCTTAAGTAGAGATGAGTGGTGGAGTTTGCATGTAACTCCCATCTCCTATGAATGCCACATTCCTATTGTGTGTGTGACAAATGTGTGATTCCTCTTAAGGAGGAATATCTATTTTCCTTATTAAAGGAATTACAAGAAATGACATGTCCTCCTACTTGGACTAGAGGACAAATACAATATAGGATACCTTGGTTTATCCTTTTAAATACATATTTTCACCAAGGAAAGATTAATTTCTAACACTTATGTTCTCTCTTATGCACTTTTACTAGCTTCTCCTTCATGATTCTCTTGATTCACCAGAACAATTTCAACTTGACTTTGTGTCTGAGTAGTCTTTCCTTTTTTGGTACTATCATGTTGATCATCTAATTCATATCCACAGTTCTTGGGTGATCTTTCACTAACCTCATCAACTCTAACATTTTCACTTTCAACCATCTTCTTCAATCTTCTATTGTAGCACCGATCGGCTTTACTCTTAGTAGAGTAACCCACAAAGATTCCTTCATCACTTCTAGCATCAAAATTTCCAATATCTTCATCTCTCTTAATATAGAATTTACTTCCAAATATTTTGAAATATTTCATAGTATGCTTATAACCAAACCATATCTCAAAAGAATTCTTACAAGAATTACCATTAACATTTACCCAGTTGATAGTATACACTGCAATTCTTACAGCTTCTCTCTAGTAGATATAAGGAACATTACCTTCCAACATCATAGTTTTGGAAACATCTAGAATTGTTTTGTTCTTTCTCTCAACAAATCTATTTTGTTGAGGATTTTAGGGATCAGATAACTATCTCTTGATTCCATGTTCTTCACAGAATGAATTGAACTCCCGAAAAGTGAATTCACCACCTCTATCTAATCTCAAGCATTTTATCTTCAAACCTATCTCATTCTTAGCAATAGCTTTGAAAATTTTGAACTTCTCTAATGCCTCATGTTTTTCTCTTAAGAAAGTAACCCATATCATCCTAGAGCAATCATCAATAAGAAACATAAAGTACCTTTCTCCTTGTAGATTTCTAATTCTGGATGGAGCACATAGATCAGTATGTACCAACTCTAGCACTCCATTAGAATGATGGTGTTTGCTCTGAAAAGAAGTTCTAGTCTGCTTTCCTATCTGGAATTCCTTGCATATGGTGTTAGTAGGCTTTACTAACTTAGGTAGATCTTTGACTGCTTGTGTGGAGCTTACTTTGATAATATTATCAAAATTCACATGACATAATATCCTATACCATAACCATCTTACATCAACTTGAGAAATTAAACAACTTTCACTAGCAGCACTTAAGTGAAAAATTTTACCTCTTGTTTTTGTACCTGAAGCAATTACATTTCAAGAGCTTCCCAAAATTTTGTATTTTTCATCTTTGAACTGAAGATTATATCCCTTGTCAACCATCTGTCCAACACTCAACAAGTTATGCTTCAATCCTTCAACATATAAGACATCATAAGTATTATTTTTACAACTAAGAGAAATAGTGCCTCTGCCACAAATCACACCAGCATTGTTATCTCCAAATATTACAACACCATCGTCATATTTTTCCAAGTTTATAAACTTTCTTTTGTCACTAGTCATATGGTGTGAGAATCCACTATCAATCACCCACTCATCTTTTTCATCAATTCTGGCTGCAAGAGCTTTCTCAACATTCTGATTTCTAGTAGATTCAATGGAAACCAGACCATTCTCCTTGATAGCAATGAATACCCATCCATCTTCATTTCCATTTTCTTTATCAGATTCATCATCAGTAACACCTTCTTTAGCATAATAACATTTCTTTTGAAATCTAGACTTGTCAATTTTGTACTTAGAAACTCTTTCAGGAAACCTTGATGCAAAATGACGTATCTTACTACAAGAGAAACATTTAATACGCAACTTTCCTTTGTACTTACCTTATCCTTTGGCTTCTCTTTTCACAATCAATGCTTGCAGCTCTTCTAGCTCTCTTTATTCATCTTCAATCTGTTTCATCTAATCTTCATATTTGAATGTCTTTCTGGAACTTTCTCCCAGATCAAATCTCTATTGGCTTTTTCCAGATACAGTAGCTTTGAATGCAGATTCTATTTTAGGAGTAGATTCACCAAATTCACTCAACTCAAAGGCAGCTAGTTTACCAATCAGCATGTCTCTTGTCACATTTGTTCCTATCCTGAGCTCTTTGATAGCATGATATTTTGTTTTGTAAGAAGTAGGCACTAATCTAAGCACTTTAGCCATAATCTCATCTTCTTCCAAAATTCCACCAACACATCTGATACCCATCACTAGTTCATTTACTTTCTGCATGAAAGCAACAATGTTTTCATCTTCACTCATCTTCATGTTTTCCCATTTTCCTTTTAGACTTTGTAGCTTAACAACTTTCACTTGTGCATCTCCTTCATACAATGTTTCCAACTTCTTCTAGATCTCATGTGTTGTTTTCAAACCTATCACATTTTTCATCTTTGAATCTATCAAAACACTCAATAATGCTTCAATAGACCTGATATTGGTTTCATCTTCTTTGATCTCATCAGGAGTAAAGGGAGCATTCTGAGGAATAGTATATGCATTCTTTGTAATCTTCCAAAAAAAATCACCAATGCACTTCAAACGACACTCCATTCTGACTTTCCATGAAGAGTAATGTGTACCATTGAATCTACAACTATCCTTCTTGTATGATTCCATCTTGGATCGCCTCAAGCTATTAAACTTATTTAGAGCAACCTGCTCTGATACCAATTTTTGGCAAAAAAAAGATAGACAACTAAGAGGGGGGGTAAATCAGTTGTTGTAGAATTTAAAACTTATCTTATTTAATCAACCTTTAATCTCAAATATGATAATTAACAGTGAAAGCAAGAATCAACAACACATCAAAAACACATAACACCAAGATTTTTGCATGGAAACCCTATTAGGGGAAAAGCCACGATGGAGGTTAATCCTAATTACACCTTGTTAAAAGTAAAGGAAGAAATGAATAAGGAATGCACATGCATTCAGGCACACTGCCTAGAGCTCACTACTCAGAAGGGAAGGTGCATTGCCTTACATAAAAACAATCAGATTAAATCCATCTGATGAGGTTGAACTGATAACTTAGCTTCTTCAAAACCCTGACGATAGTTCTGATTAGGCATAGAAATACTTCACTCAAAATTCTTTACATTATACTCTGCACTCGAATGATCTGATCTTTATTCGCACATATCTTGCACACACTTCACATGCATTCATTGAGAATATTCAAAAATGAGGAAACAATCACTTATATATCCACTACATGGATTTACATCAACAACTCTGTCGGCCACAAATAAGGAATAAATGAATTACAAACTGTTGGCCCAATTCATGAACAAATCTCAATGTGTACCAACCTAAGTCAGTCACAACATAATGAAGACCTAAATCAACATCCTTGAACATGCCAAGAATTCAAAAATTAATCCACAAGGATCTACAACATGCTATCACCATCATGTCAGCCAAGAACATGAAAACTTGAACACACAAAAGAAAAATATTTGATCACGAACACATCGATCAATGTGGATGTAACACAATGATAGAGAATGATCTAGAAACATCACTAGGCATCTCAAGAATGTACACAAAAACTTAATCTACCATAATTGCATTCTCTTCTTCTAGAAACACCTTCTATAGTAACAGAATAACTATAAGAACTCAGAAATTCATAACTTACTCCAATATTGATGCACACCTCTAAAACTTCCAAAGAACATACTAGATAGGCTCAATAAAAAACCCCTCAATGCACGACTTCTAATTACCAGCTTACTACACTTTCCACCACTCTAATCTTCACAACTTCACAGACTACCTACAACATATTTATTCTAATTTTCTCAATTTCCTTGGCATATACAACCTTCAGAATCATCAATACTAATAGTTTTGACATTAATGACAACCACATATCAGAAAAACAACCATAGCATCCAACAAAGTGCACCCATTTCAACAATAGATCTCAGTACATCATAAATGCCACAGGCTAAAGGAGATATTAGTAGGGAGTAGTTGCTCAAGTAGATAAATGAATATAAAGGAAAGTGTGATGATCATGATAAGTACCTTTTTCAATAGAAATATGAAGATTGTTTCTATAGTATTGGAGAATCTAAACAAAGGGGTGAATAACAGATTGAATAGCATTCATAATAATTATTCATCCATTGTGGCTGCTATAAATAATTTTGACAATGACAAGGAAAGGGCTATTACACTTATGGAAACATGGATTCCTAGGATGAAGGAACTAAGATTGATGTCAGTTGGAGCTAAGAAGGATACCAACCCCCCTGAGAAATTCAAGCCCACTCATAAACTTGTATGTAAAATTGAGGGGTACAGGGGAGACATTGTACCTTCAGAAATCAAGATAAGGGATCTGGCGAAGTCCTTTCATGAATCACATCATGGTCTCCTTCCATCCATTTTAAGGGATGATGGTAATATAAAAACCCAGCAAGAATGGAGGGATGAAACTAATAAAACCATTTTTGATCAGATAGTTTCAATTTGTCAAAAATATGATATGAGCATACTAAAGAGCAATATGGATATGTTGGCTCATCCAAATATTGTCTTGTTAGAATTTGACAGGGAGACCAACCAAATTGTTACCAAGT
Organism: Sequoiadendron giganteum; assembly: GCA_007115665.2. Taxonomy (NCBI): domain Eukaryota; kingdom Viridiplantae; phylum Streptophyta; class Pinopsida; order Cupressales; family Cupressaceae; genus Sequoiadendron; species Sequoiadendron giganteum. The sequence continues at coordinate 775,172,235 of CM021102.1, forward strand.
ATGCACCTTATAGAGAAAGAGATGATGAAGTTATGAATTTCGACTGGCCTACTGATGAGGAATTCAAGGCATGGATAGGTATGGATAGGCAGATACTTGGAGGGGGTGGTGGATTAGTATAAAGAAGCGGGGTGGTGATTTGAAATTTTGATTTTGAATTCTACAATCATGATGAGTAATGGATAGGTGAATATGCACTACATAATTGTATCAACATGAATTTTCATCCCTAACACAAATTCTCTTTTGACCCTTAACACTTTAGAAATTAAAAGGAGAGGTTTAATTCCACCTAAGCTCGCTGCTTGCACTCCACTTGATGCTTGGTTTGTGTGTCGGTGGGGGATTTTTTGTCGAGCACACCCACATGATGCACAGACATCTATGCGATGCACTTATGTCCTTGGCAGATTCTATGGCTAGAGACTGTAGAGGCATTACATCTTCGATTGGAAGTCGAAGAGTGACGTCCCTCTTCGGTTGGCTGACCTAAATATGGTCATTTTTCATCCATCTCTTCATAACCTTCACTCTTCCATTCTTATATTTTTTAAAGCAGAAGTTTGAGAGAAGTTGTGCAAGATCATTTGATAATTTTCTCCACCATTTTTCATTCATTCCAATCTTGTAGCAGCAACATTCACTCCATTTATAGCAATCCACTACTCCATCACTTCAATAGGGCAAGCACAGGATAGACATAGTGGCAAGAGGCTTGAGTTCCTCTCATTCACTCCTCCATGAGCCTTGAGTGCTTTGGATGAAGGTGATAAGCTCCTACAATCTCTCCTTTTTTCTTTCGATTGAGTAAGCATGTACTGCTTGTTGTGTTTTGTGTTACGTAGCTTGTAGTTTCTTTCCTTTATCATCTATTTCTATTATTCCAAACTTGGTTGTCCATGGAGGTGGAAACACCAATACGGGGGTCTGACTGAGGTAGGCCCCTATATAGCTCCAATAATTTCTCCCTTCATTGTGTGCAGGTGGAGATAACTTGGAGTGAGCTAGCGAAGAGAGCATTGTATGAGATCGTCTTCGTCACCTTGGTGGTAATACATTTCCTTTATCATTTTTTTATCTGCATTTCCTTTTACTTAATCTTGTTTCACTACTTTAAGCATCTCTAGACTAGGCTTCTAGTCTTCCTTCCTGAGTTAGAATTCGGTCTTTTCGGTTCTTTGGTCATACGGACACTAGAGCACCTATGAGACACCAACGCACCACGTTGTTTTCTTCAAACAACACTTATTTCCTTAGACAAAGAGTTTCCTAAGACACGAAAACTGACTCTATAGGCTAACTCATTTGGTCTCCTTCCAACATTCAAGATCACAGAGTGGTCAAAGGATTCATAATCCTCATCATTCTCATCCTCGTCATCCTAACTTCCCATTTCAACTGAGGTAGGTTAGGGCAGCCTTTCTACTCTTGGCCTTTCATGACCTAGGGCCTTATAATGGGTGGTCCCCCTCTCCCACATTGTTTTTGAACCTGACGTGAACTAACGTCTATCCATTTGTCAGTATCCTAAACTTTTTCTTATATACCTCTTAGGCATTGTACCTTGGTGTGTTGTGAAAGTTTATGAGCTTCACGACCCAATCTACAACCTCTAGGCAAATTGTTAGAAGAATTTTGTGACACCTTCGAATGGACAATACGAAGGTCTCCTCTAGCTTCACTACCGGCCTTTACTCTATTTTTGCGGTTGGTCTGCCCTTACAAGAGCATGTAGCATGAGGCAAGTCTAAGCTTCTTGATGAAACTGATCGCAACCTTACTCCTCCTACATCATCGACCTCTTCATCTATGGACGAGCATGAAGCTATTTTTATCCCTTCCGAGTACATTGTTAGTCTCAGTAAGGGGTTAGGTGCATTGGAAAGTCACTTGGAAGGCAACCCTAAGTTGGTTAGGGCTGCTAAGGTGATTGTGAAATAAGATACATGGTGGAAAAGGACTAGACAGGTGTAGAACTCTTGGCTAGTCTCGCCGGTTTGGCCAAAGCATGTGCCCCCTCAAGCTTTGGTTGCACAATACGAGGTGGCCTCTTCGAGGAACGTGAAAGGAATATGGAGATGTCAATACCTCCTATATCTGACACAATCCCCTTGGTCAATATACCCTCTACTTCTAAAAGTTTGGATATTGTCAAAGTGAACATAAACCCTTTTGGTTTCCACTTCACCCCTTCTTTCACCTCCAGTGGTAGAGGATTTGGCTGAATGATGGGTGGAGGCTTTGCCAGAGGGAACTTCAGAAATGGAGGTGGCATTGGCGGAGGCGGTGCCAGTGGAATTTATGGTGGTGGCTTCGGCTCTAGTGGTGGCTCTAGTCGAATTCACACTGGTGGCAGCAGCATCGGTGGCGGTTCTAGTGGTGGTCACGGTGGTGACGCCAGTGGAAGTCACACTGGTGGTGGAAATATTGGTGGTGGTTATGGAAGTGGTCATGGTGGTGGTCCTGGTAGTGGTTCCAATGGTCCTATGTCCTCTAATGACCCTATTTTGAACACCCTTCTTCAGAATATGGGGAAGATTCAAAACCAGCAACAAACCTTTCACGGGCCTCAACCCAGCCTATCTTCCAACCCTTCTTCCGACATAGCCCATTGTCAGTGGAAATCCTAAACACTCCTTTACAGCAAGGGATGGACATTCCAAAGTTTGAGAAATATGGTGGTAAAGGAGATCCATAGACACATGTGTCTGCCTTTAACACCTTATGCATAGAATTTTTCCATCATGATGCATTGATGGCTAAACTATTTCCCCAATCCCTCAAAGATATAGCACTGGATTGGTATTGTTCTTTGCCCGATAATTCCATCTTCACATTCGATCATCTTGTGAATTAGTTCTTGTGATAGTTCCAAGCCAATATTAGACCGAAGATGACCTTCTCAGACCTTGTTCGGTGTAAACAAGGGGACAATGAGAAGATTATAGACTTTATAGCATAGTACCAAGCACTCTTCTCGTAGATCTCATATCTGTTGTCCGATTCGGATGTACAAAAGGTCTTCATAGGGAACTTACAAAGGCCTTGGCAAGAGAATTTCTCCCTCATGAAGTATCCTTCTTTTGCACATTTGTGTGTAGCTCTACGAGAGTACTAGTAGATGGTGGTTCAGTTCAGGGGTCCTCCTTCACACTCTCGTTCTTAAGGAAGATCTATTGCATTGATCTTAGGAAGAGGTAAATCTATTGTGAATGTAGTAGCCATTATGGACAACAATGGCCTCAAACGCGACCAACATTTTATGAAGCTATCAGAATCTTATTCTTCCATCTTGCAGAAGTTGGTGAAGGATAAGATCCTTACCTTGCCACCTCCTCAACCAGTCAAAGAATCATACCCTAGCTGGTATGAATAAAATACTTATTATCAATACCATCAAGTTAATGGACACAATACCGAATGTTGAATGTGCCTACGTCATGATATACAAGACCACATCAAGGATGGTAGTATTCGTCTTGATGGAGGAAAACAAAATATGAACAAATCACTGGCAAAAGCTAATAGTGAATTGCAGCTATGCATAGACCCATTTCTGTCGCATTCTGCTAACATGATTATCGATCCCACTGGTTCTACTTCTCACCCTGAGGCATATGTCAAATTGGTTACTGTTACTCCCTCTACTCATCTTATGATCGGCTTGCCGGATGTAACATTTACCTCGCAAGACATCCCAGTGAATAGAAAGCCTTCTTTGTTTTATATTCCCGCTCACCTCAATGGTAACATTAAGACATGGATCTTGGTCGACCCTGTGAGTAGAGTGAATGTCATCACGAAGGAGACGTTACTCTTAAATTTCCTACAGAGGGAGGAATATGACAAAAAAAATTCCATCATCCACACACATGATGGAATTTCTCTTAAACCCTATGGATCGATAATGTTGTCCATCCTAGTTGGACCTAGGAGTGTAAACACGGTCTTCAATGTCATCCCCGAGTCAGACCTATTCTAAGTGAAACTAAGCATACCTTGGCTATCTTCCATGATTGGGATCACCTCTATGATTCATAAGTGCCTTATTTTTTCCCATGAAGGTGTCATACATGTAGTACATGACACTAGATATCAGCCTATTGTGTCTCATGGAGGATATTTGTTGGATCATTTTTGGCCCACTTCAGTCGGTCCACTCCCATGGAGAATGGACCTACTTTACAAGAACTATGTGAAGTAGAAGATTGGGGACAAGGGACAGCCAAATTTCACCCTTCCCATGATAGAGCAGTCAACTACCTCCTCCTCCTGAAAAGGAAAGGAGAAGCTCACTCCCTCTCAAGATGATTCATCCACTCCCCTCTCTTGGGAAGAGTACTGGATGAACAACCCTGGGTTCTACTCGTTGATTCTGATGATGCCTCCTTGGCAAAGGCCCAAGGTCAAGATATCATATCTCCCTAATGGGTCCCTAGGACCCTAGTACTATTTGTATGACAGAAAGAAAGGCTCGTAGAGAGATTTTTCCCCTCGACCTATTCTGGTTCCCCCGAACAGGGAAGGATCCACCTCTAAGGTGGTAGAGTCAACTCCTCCCATCATTTCCAAACTTTCCTCTCCTCCTTCCATTCAGGAGCCTGCCCTTCCACTATAGACATCTATGGAGGACACTCCCATGGTTTAATAAGATCCTTCTATCTCTTAACAAGTTTCAGCTTTCAGTGCAAAGAGTCATAGAAACCACCTTGCACGTGAGTGTAAGCACCGATGAAAGGCTCTCCTCATCGAGCAAGCCTCCTTATAGAAGAACGAAGGAGAATACCACACCTCCCATTGTGTCTTCCTCCCTCCCTCCTTCTATCTATGAATCTCCTTCGATTCCTGCTATGATCGAGCATGTACCCGGAAGGGTGCAAGTGTTCATCGCTCCTTCGATAGATTTTCCCTTGTTAACTTTTGTCCTAAATGTCTTGCCCTTCCCAAAGCCTATGGACATGGTGAACACTTTGGTTGTGTCCACTGCAGTTATTTCTTATTCTCCCTTTACCTTTCTTGCTTTATCTGTGGGTATTTCACATCCTCTGATGAAGAAGAAGGTAGAGCATGACCCCTCCAACAATGGAGAACATAAGAAGAGCCCACCTTCTACAAAGGGTGGCCTCGTGCTGGCTTGTTCTATCCTAGTGACATAACCAGTACCAGCCTCCCCTAAGTTTTTCATTGCTCTTGAGTCCCTCAATAAGCTCAGAAGTGAACCTCAGGTGCAAACTTGTCTGTCTACCGAGGTGAAACATGGCACTCTTGTTAAGTGCATGTTTAATTTGGTGGATGAAATTATGACCCTGTCAATGATCTTTGCGAGGTCGTTGACCCTGGACCCACAAGAGCTAAGCAACGGAAACCTCACCAGTCCCTCTGCTTTTTCCCTTGTTGCGGGAGGATCAGAACCTCCTCCTCTTAATATTACGTTGTTGTAGGCTCTTATTCCTTCCTTCGATGATCTAGAGTGGGAATTTGATGACCTCTTGGTTGACCAGTGTTAGGGGGAGACCCTCTTCTTAATCTTTAGATTAGACATGTGTTTGTGTGTCATGACATGTGCATCCCCCGTAAACATGCTATATTTTCTTGGATAACCCTCGTCACCACTGTTGGTGCATGGATAAATGCATGGTGTTGGTGTTGTAAACCTCCCTCTATATGTGCCATCATTCTTCCATGTTTGTGATTGACTTTTCATAAATTGGGGACAATGCAAAACATTGGGAGCATTTAGGCCTCCTTCCATGTTGACCTAATTTTTTATTTTACTTTGTCTTCTCGTGCATTCCTCACATGGCCTGATATAGTAGGGGGTTGATGACAATTAGTTTATATACTATTATTATACTTATATATATTTATGAGCAGTTCTGACCCCAAAATATCAAGCTACCTCTATGCCCTTTGTCTGTGTTCCCTTTTTCTTTTTACTTCCTCTTTATCTTTCCCTTTTCTTTGCTTGAGTTGTCCCTTTCATGTTTGACAACGCATATTCTACTTTGCTTGGTCTTTATAAAATGCATTTGTTGTCAAACGAATCTTTTCTCAAAAACCCTTAACACACTTCCTTGTTAGAATTGCATTCTCAACTTAGAACTCCAATGGAATGTGTTTCCTTCATCATGGGTTCATAAAGAAAGGATATGAAAATCCTCTTTCGAAGTGAGAACGGTCTTAGTCTTCCCCTCGCATGAGTACATCTCCTTCCTTTCAAATTCCTTGATGAAGTGAACATCTTTCAAAAGTATTCCTTGATGATGAATCGATTCAAAAATGAAGAAATTAAGTTTTTGAACAACGTGTCCCTTGAGTGGACCCCTCCTTTTCACACCGGGTTCCCAAGGGACCCCTTCAAAAACTTTTAACAAGTTCTATGGCATCTAGCTTGGGGGCAGCCTGACTAGACCTGTTTCACACCTCGACGTCTAGTCCAAGGGCAACCCGACTAGACCGTCTTCACATCCATACGTCTAGCTTGGGGGCAACCTGACTAGACCTTAATTTTCAAAAAACATATCCCTTGAGTGGACCCTCCTTCCTTTTGAAGGATTCTTGAGGGACTCCTTTGAAATCCTTTACAACATAGTGATGGTCTATGTGACTGTCCGTTCACTAGCTTGCACGGCCACTTCCTGATGTGTTCTATCTATGGGTAAACATGTCGTCATCTCTAACTTTGCAAAGTCCCCTTCACTCTGTCTCCCTCATGTGAGAGTTCTTTGGGGATACCTTCCTTGCAGGTCTGTGGGGTCGTAAGGTGTTTTTCTTGGTTTCTTTCAAGTGAGAGTTCTTGAAGGATAACCCCCCTTGCAGGACCATGTGCATGTAAGGTACTTCCATACTCCAACTTTTTAGTTCCATGGAATTATGAATTCCTACACTTCTGAGTTTTCCAGACTGTGCTTTGCTTCCTCATTATTTCAGGTATAAATTTCTTACTCTATTACTTCTTTCCTACTCTACTTTACCAAAGCACTCATCAATACTCGTGCTCTCTAAATTGGGGGCAAAATGTATCAACATGAATTTTCTCCCCTAACTCAAATTCCCTTTTGACCCTTAACACTTTAGAAAATCAAAAGTGGAGGATTAATTCCACTTAAGCTCGTTGCTTGCACTCCACTTGGTGCTTGGTTTGTGTGTCGATGGGGGAATTTATGTCGGGGATTCCCACGTGGGATGCAAATTTCCACACAACGCGCTTACATCCCTATCAAATTCCTATGGCTAGAGACTGTAGAGGCATTACATTTTTTATTGGGAGTCGAAGAGTAACGTCCCTCTTCGGCTGGCCAACCCGAATATGGTCATTTTTCATCCATCTCTTCATAACCTTCACTCTTCCATCCTTATCTTTTTTTTAAACAAAATTTTGAGAGAAGTTGTGCAAGATCATTTGAGCATTTTCTCCACTATTTTGCGTTCATTCTAAGCTTGTAGCAGCACCATTCACTCCATTTTCAGCAATCCACTACTCCACTTCAATAGGGCAAGCATAGGATAGACATTGTGGAAACAAAGGCTTGAGTCCCTCTCATTCACTCCTCCATGATCCTTGAGTGCTTTGGATAGAGGCGGTAAGCTCCTACAATCTCTCCTTTTTCTTTTGATTGAGTAAGCACACACTGCTTGTTGTGTTTTGTGTTATGTAGCTTGTAGTTTCTTTTCATTATCATCTATTTCTATTATTCCAAACTTGGTTCTCCGTGGAGGTGGAAACACTAAGATGAGGGTCTGACTGAGGAAGGCCCCTATACAACCCCAATAATTTCTCCCTTCATTGTGTGCAGGTGGAGAGAATTTGGAGCGAGCTGGCAAAGAGAGTATTGTACGAGATCATCTTCATCACCTTGGTGGTAATACATTTCCTTTATCATATTTGTATCTGCATTTCCTTCTACTTAATCTTGTTTTACTACTTTAAGCATCTCTAGACTAGGTTGGTAGTCTTCCTTACTAAGTTAGAATCTGGTCTTTTCGATTCTCTAGCCGTACGGATGCCAACACACCTATGAGATGCCAACACATTGTGCTGTCGTCCTGGAACCGCACTTACGTCCTTAGACATGGAGCTACCTAAGACATGAACCTAACTCTAAAGGTTGACTCATATGGTCTCCTTCCAACTTTCAAGATCGCAGAGTGGTCGAAGGATCCATAATCCTCATCATCCTAACTTCCCCTTTAAACTAAGGTGGGTTAGGGTAGCCTTTCCGCTCTTCGCCTTTTATCACCTGGGACCTTATAGTGGGTGGTCCCCCTCTATCATAATAGCCAATATTTAGTAAAAATTAGGCTTTTGCTAAAGTATAGAAAATAAAGTGCATTTTCTTCAAATTGCATTGATAACAGGGTAGCAGACATGGACATTCTCTTTGTCCTTTCCTTCTATTTCTTTCATTGCTTTGGTTCTTTCATTTGGTGTGTTTGGGCACAATTTTTTGAGGAAACTATTTGAAGATACATTTTGGAAGGTGGGACGGATCTCCAGCAACAAATGGAGATTATTCTTTTCAACATGTGTCTTTTGGAAGGCATAGTATTCTACACTGACTAAAATGAGGCTTTTATTTTGATGATGAATATTTGATTAGTTTGTTGTGATTTCCCATAGGGGAATATTTGTTATAGGAGTCAAATTAAAATGTGACATGTTTACTTCTCGGTTTGAAGCTTGTTTTTCTCCCTTGTTCTTATAAAAGGGAATTCTAGGTCATTTTTACAAGTCTCTTATTGAATTCTAGATCTTGTGCAAGATCATTTGAGCATTTTCTCCACTATTTTGCATTCATTCTAAGCTTGTAGCAGCACCATTCACTCCATTTTCAGCAATCCACTACTCCACTTCAACAGGGAAGTCATAGGATAGACATTGTGGCAATAGAGGCTTGAGTCCCTCTCGTTCACTCCTCCATGAGCCTTGAGTGCTTTTGACAGAGGCGGTAAGCTCCTACAATCTCTCCTTTTGATTTTGATTGAGTAAGCACACACTGCTTGTTGTGTTTTGTGTTACGTAGCTTTTAGTTTCTTTCCGTTATCATCTATTTCTATTATTCCAAACTTGGTTTTCCATGGAGGTGGAAACACCAAGATAAGGGTCTGACAGAGGCAGGCCCCTATACAGCCCCAATAATTTCTCCCTTCATTGTGTGCAGGTGGAGAGAACTTGGAGCGAGCTAGAAAAGAGATTATTTTACGAGATCATCTTCATCACCTTGGTGGTAATACATTTCCTTTATTGTATTTGTATCTACATTTCCTTTTACTTAATCTTGTTTGACTACTTTAAGCATCTCTAGACTAGGTTGGTAGTCTTCCTTACTGAGTTAGAATCTGATCTTTTTCGGTTCTCTAGCCATACGGATTCCAACACACCTGTGAGATGCCAACATGTTGTGTTGTTGTTCTGGAACTGCGCTTACATCATTAGACATGGAGCTACTTGAGACACAAACCTAACTCTAAAGGCTGACTCATATGGTCTCCTTCCAACATTCAAGATCGCAGAGTGGTTGAAGGATTCATAATCCTCATCATTCTCATCCTCATCATCCTAACTTCCCCTTTAAACTAAGGTGGGTTAGGGCAGCCTTTCCGCTCTTGGCCTTTCATCACATGGGGCCTTATAGTGGGTGGTCCCCCTCTCTCATAATAGCCTAGATTTAGTAAAAATTAGGCTTTTGCTAAAGTATAGAAAATAAAGTGCATTTTCTTCAAATTGCATTGATGACAGGGTAGTAGACATGGACATTCTCTTTGTCCTTTCCTTCTATTTCTTTCATTGCTTTGGTTCTTTCATTTGGTGTGTTTGGGCACAATTTTTTGAGGAAACTATTTGAAGATACGTTTTGGAAGGTGGGACAGATCTCCAGCAACAAATAGAGATTATTCTTTTCAACATGTGCCTTTTGGAAGGCGTAGTATTATACACTGACTAACATGAGGCTTTTATTTTGATGATGAATATTTGATTAGTTTGTTGTAATTTCCCATAGGGGAATATTTGTTATAGGAGTCAAATTAAAACGTGACATGTGTACTTCTTGGCTTGAAGCTTGTTTTTCTCCCTTGTTTCTATAAAAGGGAATTCTAGGTCATTTTTACAAGTCTCTTATTGAATTCAAGATCTGAGTTATGCAAATTGAGAATACAAAGAGAACATATATGAATTCTATACATTAAGTTTAGAGTCTAGCATGTAAATTTTGTTAATTGTATGGTTTATGAGCATATCTAAACAATAATGAATATCTCATTATTCTATTGTCTCTCCATTTTTACATTGTATCTAAATTATTAATGAAAAAATTTGATCAAGGATCATTTCATTAATCTTCATTGTCATTGTACTTTGATGTATGTTTTAATTTAGGCTCTGTTTCAATGGATCAGTTAAAATGCTTTTATTAAATCATGAGTCCATATACATGCTTAGTGGTTTTTATAAGTATTCATAGAATTTGAATATTGATATGTGAGTTGCAAGAAAGTCTCACGTAGATCATGAATGCTTAGAATTAAATTCACCTTATAGTTTGGTTTGTTGTGTTTTGACTCCTTGCCTAAATATATGGCACTAGTCATAGGTATAATTTATATCTCTCATGGTTCTGGTTACTTAATTTGAGAACAATATCCATAAAAAATCTTTGAATCATTTTACCTTTGTTAATATTGGTATTGTATTGATTCTACACTTTAGAGGTGTTATCATTTAAAGGAGTTACCATATTCTTTAAAGAATCCACTGATTTAGCATTTGATTGAGAATGTATCTGTTAATTGTGCATTTCTTAGTATAGTTGTGTAGCAAGATTATATATTTCACATTGTGGGATTACTCTCCCTGGTCTTATAGAGCCTAAAGTGAAGGAGGAAAGAGTTATAGTGTTTCCTCATTTTTTGGCCAATCATCTCCTGAGTATTCAATAATTGAAGTTGGAAAATTCATAGATACTTGGTGAGATTTGCTTGGTTCTCCAGAAATAACCAACACTAATGTATTTTTTAGCTTTTCCATCATTTTGCTCCTTATTTGCACTACCAGACACTTCCTCAGTTCTCTTCTCTTCTTCAATTAATTTCACTTTATCTTTTTCCTTGTCACCAATGTTCAATTATTCCTTAGCATTCTTCTCTTGTTTATCAGGCTCTTTATCTTTTGAGAGAGGCAAGTCTTCAATGTTTTTCACCTCTGTATTATTTGGGTTGTCTTGTGTATCTTCTTTTTTTTCTCTACAACTTTCTCTATGTCTGGAGGAGGCAAATTTTTCTATATTTGTAATTTCTCCTTTTGCATTTCATCATCCTTTTCTACTCCAATGATATTTTCCTCTACCAGAGGGGAATTATCTATAGCCACATCTTCTTGCACATTTTCATCATCAAGTACATGCTCATGTTGTGAGGCATGTTCAAGTTGTTCATTTTTAGGTTCATTCACTTATAGGACAAATACATCATGTTGTAATTTCTCTTCACTATCTTGAGACATTCCTAATTCTTTACCAAATTGGTAGCCTTTTCCACTGTCTCGTTTCTCAACCTTTTTATGTCTTCTTTGTCCCTAGTCATCGGGATGGTTACCTCTAATTAGTCCTAAATTATTTGTTGTACAATTGAGCCAATTTATCTCTATCCTCATCTAAAAGAGAAGAACTAATCTTCTCCAAAGTAGATATCCTTAACTTTCTATCTTTATCAAATTCTTCCTACCTTCTTGCATATCATACACCTTTCAAGTCTTCAGGTAACTGATCATCTATTTCTTTCATGCTAACATCAAAAGAAACAATATACCTATTAATATCCTCTTCAATGGTTGATTTATCCATTTCATCTATAGTAGGGTATAGTGCAGCAGTCTCCTCTAAGTTCCAATATTCTATAATACTACTTACTAATGCTTCAAGTTTTATAGGAATCTATTTTCAAACCAAAGAAGTCTTCTTCTTTCCTTTCCCTATGGGTGATTTTTCTTCTTTTCTAAACTTCTTCTCCCCCATATGAATCTTGAAGGCTTGTTTCTACTTTAAAACTTCTGCTTCATTGTCGGTGTCCATAATATCCATTTTTGTTCTTTTTACACTTGTCTCTACTTGATAGACACTAGTTTTTCTCTTTCGAACAAACTGTGGTCTTTCTTATTATTCTTCTTCTTCCTTATCATCAACATTTACACTCACATAATTTTCTCTTGTTTCCTTCTCTTTTCTTCTCATCTACGAAGAACTTTTCTATTTTTCAAGGGCACTGGATGATAAAGCCCATGACAAGAAAGGCGAGAATGGAAAATTTGACAGAATTTGGCTCGGTCCTTATTAGATTGCAGAGATTCTGGGAGATAATGCCTTCCCTTTGAAAACCCTCACTGGAGGAGATGTCCCACTACTTGTCAATGGGCAGTATTTGAAGCATTATTTTCAGTCTTGAGCTTCTCTTAGCTATGTCCTACATTATTAGATTAGGTTTCCTTTCCGTTGTGTTTTTTTGCCTTGTTTTATGTTGGGTGTCTTTGGGTTTTGCTCTGCTTGTCTGTTGCTTTGGTTTTCGTTCTATTGGTCTGCTTGGGTTGGTTTCTCCTACTGTTGCTTTGGGGGTTGTCTTTTTTTCCTTTGGGCTTGTTACATTTGTACAACTGGCTACTTGTCTGGGGTTACTCTGGGATTTCTTTTACAAACTATTATCATCTCCTCGGAGTCATTCAAACTGGTGGATTTCCTTCATTAGATGTTGCATGGGTTGGGAGTTAGTGTCACTGGACTAAGTTAAACTCTGGACTATATTTGGGTCATATATCTTCACACAAATCTTATGAGTTCCAAGGTTGCATGTGGTCTTTAGGAGGTCTGGTTGGGTGAAAAATCTTAAATTTTAATCCAATGTCATTGTGGTTCTCATCCTTGAATGTGGGCTTCATTGCTTGCAAGGCGAAAAGTAAAGCTTTAAAAGAAAATTTCAAAAGAGAATATAGAAAAGAAATAAAATATTGAAAATCAGAATGTTCACCTTTTCAAGGGTATCCTAGTATCTCTACCGGGGCTATGGATGCCTAGTTGGTAGTAGAGCTATGCTAGGGAGCACCACAGTGATAACCTCACAGGGGCTATGGACACTTGACTGGCAGTGAGGCTCTATCTAGGTTGCTTTTGGAGTAAGAATCCTTATGTAGCCCTATCAGTATGAGTTTGGTCCTTGTTGCAACTTAGGAAAGGAAAATGAATGCATATGCACACACTTTGACCCTAGTACAAGAGAGTTTTGCTTGCTTGTGATGTCTGAAACCTTGTCTATTTGTAACCTGATGCTTGGATTGAAACCAGAGATTTTGGGTTCATGATGATAGTTTGTCATAGAAATTCTCTAGAGAATTTTCCCAGTAGAGTCACCATTTGTTGTGCAATATTGCATGCACGCCCCTCTGAAAGTGGGGACCCTCTTTTGGTTTGGTCTTTCGGCCAATTCCTTGGCTTGCCCCCCCCTCTTTGTGCTTATCTTTGAAAATCTTGAGGTTTTGGTCCTCGGGTGCCTGCCTTCATTTGGGGTGCCTTTGTTATTGAGTTCTTGGTGGTCTTGGAGTCTTGTGGATGTCCTCTTTGGGGTGGTCTTCTTTTGTCTTCTATTTTTTCCCTTTGGTGTTTTGGTTTGGGTCCTACGGTTTGGTTTTCTCCCTTGGCTTTTCCTCGTCTTCCTTGTTTCCTTTCATCTGTCGGAGGTGGAACCGGGATGGAATTGGCTTTGAACTTTTTCTAAGGTCATGGTCCAGTTTTTGCTCCCATTTTGGCTTCAGCTCCGCTTCCTGCATCCTCATTTTCTTCGCTGCTTCGTTTATTTTTGGCCTAAGGGTTGGTATTCCTCCCTTGGGTTTTTCTTGGTTTTCTTTTTCCTTCATTTGTCGAAGGCAGAACCAGGATGGAATCAGACTTTGAACTTTTGAAAATTTCTTAGTCTCGTTTCAGCTCCGTGTTCCCACCTTGTTGTCTTTGTTGTTGTTGCTTTGCCTGCTTTTGTCTAGGTGGCGGTTTGTTCTGCTCTCCCTTCGTTTGCCTCTGGCGGAGTCGGGTGCGGAATGGATCAGAACTAGGAACTTTGGGGAACTTTTCCAAAGTCCCCAGTCCTGATCCGGTTCTAGCTCCAGGTCCACCCCCATCGGATTGGTCTTTTCTTCGTTGGTCTAGTTTTTTCGTTCGTTTGGCCCTAGCGCCTCCCCGCGTCTGTTTTGTTTTTTTTTCCTTTTTTTCTCCACCTATGTTCGCTACAGTCAAGAGCGGAATGAAGCCAGACTGAGAACTTTTCCAAAGTTCCCAGTTAAGTTCTGGTTCCGGGTCCACCTCCGTTGGGTGTGTTGTTCATTTTTGGTCCCGCTGGTGTGCTTGTTTTTGTTGCGTTGGTTTCGTTCCTATTTTGACTCCATTTCTGTCAGGCTTCTCTTTGGTTCCTTCTTTGGTTCCCGCTCCACTTCCGCCAAGGTGGGTTTTGGTTTTGTTTCACCTATTTCCCTTTCCTTTTCGCTTGTTTTTGGCTCTGCTTCCACTTGGGCTTGAACTGGATTCTCTAACTTTGGAACTCTATGGACCTACTTAGATTTTGAGGATGTATTGGGTATTAATGGTGGCTTTTTGGTTGCAGGATGGATCGAGCTGGGTGTTGATGGGATTTGCAAGATTTACTTTGAAGATTTGGGTGTGATTTGTGGATATAGTGGGGTATGTTTTTTGTGGCTGCAGTCACGAATCCCATTCCTGCACACTAGGTCAGCATGTTTGGTGTTTATTAATGGCGAACAGAACTAGTTGGTGGTTTTGATCGGGTTTTATTCAATCTGGACCGTCTGTTTTCCCTGTTTTGGATGGGATCGATGGCTCCTGTTCCTCTTGGTTTTCGCGTGTGACGTTGTTCCTCTATTCACACGGGTATTCATTTATTGTTGGGTGTGGCTCAAGGGCTTGTTCCTTGACTTCGTACAATCCCAGGTCGATATGACGGCATCTCTTGTTGCATTCATGATTGAACGGCAAGTTATTGTTGTCTATCGGGGCCGATTTGGTCGATGGCCAAGTTGTTCGTAACCCTAGCTTTGTTTCACGCTGTCAGTTTTCTATAAGTGTGGAATTCTACCTCTTTTGTAAGGGTTGGTTAGTTGGGCTCTTTCCCACTAGTTGATCAAGTAGACTAAGTCAAAAGACTTGTAATCAGTAGATTAGCATGTTATCAGATTAGAAGTAGCTTTCATATTTCAAGCAAATGTTGTAACAGATCGAAAATGTTGTGAATATGATGATTTAATACAAAGTACAGACATTGTGTTATGATTGGTGCCTCCTTTGCATTAAGTAATCTTGCATACATTTCTTGTTCCATCTTTCAAAATTCTTGGAAATTCTTGAATGTAGATTAAAATTTGGTTCGTAGTGGTTGATGATCTAATATCTGAAGTGTTGTAGCGATCCCTGGTTCATATCTTGGGCAGTTTCTTGACTATGGGAATTTTGTACAAGGTCAACCTATACCTTATATTCATGTGCTTAGTTCAACTGTATGTATTCATTCAGTCCCATTGAATGAATGCCTTCAGTCTGAAAATCTTTAACACCTTAGAAGATTGCACTTTTTCTGCAAGATTGCAGGTATAGCCTGGGTCGACCAGAAATTAGTTTAAGGGATTGGTCCATTCCAGATATTTCATCACATGCATGATTGATGTTAGAAGTTGTGTTAGCAATTAGAACTTCTGAAACCCTTATTTCTTTCATCAAATGGTTAGAAACTAAGTTAAAGCATCACTATATCTTAAAATCTGATGAGTTTAGGGTTTCCAGCTTTGTACATAAGACCCCTTGTGATTACCAGCATATTCACATTTTATCACTAAGTTTGTTCTACTACATTGTCATGACCTAACACTCGAGAGACCTTGGGGTTATCTCTTTGTTCATAAAGATCAACCTTTCAAGAGAGATAGGATAACTTTTATTCTATCTGAGTTGTTGATGTGCAAGAACACCAAAACAATAGGATTGGTGCTAGAGGGAGGGCACAACAAGCAAGCTGGAGCGTTTTCTAAATGCCATTTCTCCTGAGAGGCTCAAAAGGAGAACTAGATCCGTAACAAGAGAATAAGAAGAGTTCCAAGAACTGCCAACTCCAACCAGGTCAAGAAGGACCAAAAGGAGGGGGGAATCATCATCCATTCCATCATTTCCACCACCTTCACCTCCACCCACTCCATCTTCATCCAATTTTGAGACTGGTTTCATTCCACAACCCCAACCAGTAATTCATCAACCATTACCACCTCCACTGATGGCTTTCTTGGAAAATAACCCATCACCCTTGACATTCAACAACTACAATGCTATGCCAAAGAACCCTGAGCACTTCTGGTCCAAGTTTCATACGAATGACCTAAATAGGACAGCAGAGGAACACATCAGAATTTTTTAGACTTGTCTGAGAGGTAGAGGGATCGACCATGAGGATGTTGCGTACAGTCTCTTCCCCTATTCTCTAGGAGAAGAAGCCTTTTATTAGTACAACCACTTACCCCCTACTTCCATTCATAACTGGGTTGAGCTTGAGGCTGAATTCTTTCTAAAATTCAAGATTCCCATTAGTTCCAATGAGCTATATATACAGT
The DNA here is from genome assembly GCA_007115665.2 of Sequoiadendron giganteum. Lineage (NCBI taxonomy): Eukaryota > Viridiplantae > Streptophyta > Pinopsida > Cupressales > Cupressaceae > Sequoiadendron > Sequoiadendron giganteum. The sequence goes on from CM021102.1 coordinate 775,188,877, forward strand.
TTACTGGGGTAAAGGGAGAAATCAACAAAACTATAGGATTGTTCAACAATACGTTCCACCGAGCATACACTAGACTATAAGCACCTTATGCTGGAAATGAGGCCACCACCCTAGAGGTCTATTTTGAAGCCCTTGATAGTCTCACCTCCGCCTTCCTCAAGTGGAGAACTAATTCACCAACTACCTTGCTCATTGCATACACAGAGGTTGTTAAGGTTAGTACCGACCTAAGACAACACTTGTCAAGACCCTTGCCATCCCTGGGACTAGCTTCTCACCCAAGCCAAGTCCAATCTCTCAACTAGGCTCTAACTAATCACACGCCTATCATGAATCTCGTTCCAAAGTTGCCTTTGGTCCCTCACCCAGGTCATCCAATAAACCAAGTTCAACCAATGCCTGGTTATCCCCAGCAAAATGCTAACCATCCCCTCCACTCTCAGCCGCAAGCTAATTTCCCCACATATCTGTAGAACTCAAAAATTTTGAATCAGTCTTCTAGTTATGGAGGAGTGTTAGGGTATTCCTTGAACACCATGAATCCGGTCCCTTACAACAATATGGATAAATAAAAGTTAGATGAGCTGACCAAACAAGTAAAGAAGTTGAACATGGAGGTAACCTACTTGAGGAACCAGAATAATCAACTCCAAGCTAATTAGAAGTGCATGCAATCAAATTATAATAGAGGGCAACACTATGACAGAAATCAGAACTTTGAAAGAGGACAAGGTTCTGGTCAGAACTTTGACAAAAATCAGCAGGGAGGATAAGGATTTGAAAGAAGGAAACTACCCAGGAAGAATAGGCCATGGAACACTGGGCCTAACAATGGAGGAGTTCCCACTCCGCTGGATCAGCCTCCCAATCAAGAAAAATCTCCAAGTGGTGTATATCTAATGGAAGTTGCTTTGTCTGGATGGTGCAAACTTCATGACAAAAATCAACACTCTGAGCTTGACTGCCCTCAATTTCAACCGCCACTTCCATCTTTCAATGTGAAGCTGGAAATAACTCCACCGACCAAGAATTGGTGCCCTCAAATCCTTATGATTTGTGAGTTTTCATGTTGAATTATGCTTTGTTCCCTAAGGATGAGAAGAATGAACCAGAGGAGGAATCAAGAAGCCAGAATTGAGAGACTGAACAAGTACTCAATGATGATGAAATCTCTCAGCTATTTGATGAAGAAACTAAGAATGACAATGGTCGATTGGATAGAGAGGAGGCCAATTTTGAGGAAGTACAAATGTTTCAGCAGCCTATCAAAAAATATGATCTGAGGAGCAAACCCCACCAGAATCCACAAGCTGGAGGACCGTTTACTACATCCGACCCTCCACACAATTTTACTACTCCACCAGATCTGCATGCCAATAACAATCCATCATACCCTCAAATGCCCACACAATACCTCACAAAAGAAGGACAACCAGATGTTTCCAAAGGAATCCTTGTTGATGCACCAAGGGATAAGAAGTCTGGTCATTCTAAGGAGTTTCACACTGACCTGAATGTGGAACAGCTAGGAGAATTTGTCACCGAGGAATTCAGAAAAGTAAAGGTGAGTCTTTCTTCTTTCGAATTATTAAGAGTTCCTGAAGTCAGAAATGTAGTCCTTGGCTCCTTTAATTCAAATATAGCAACACCAAGAGTAGCTACCAATGAGGCGATTGCAAGGCCTCCTATCTCACAAACACCCAAAGGTCCTAGTCCATCACAACCCAAGGACAGGGGTATAGAAAAGGATAAGAGTCAGGTTGCCCAAGCTGATTCGCAGTTGAGTTTATTCCAAGGCAAAATGGAAAACCCTCCTTTTCTGATTTCTATTTGTATGTTTGGTAAGAATCTGCACAACTGCTTGCTAGATTCAGGGGCGTCCATGAATGTTATGCCATTTGTTGTTTGTAGGGCTCTTGGTATTACCCTGGTTGCTTCTCAAAATAAATTCACCCAATTAGATAAAACTGAGGTGAATATTGTGGGAGAACTAAATATGACTCCCATGCAAGTGGCCTCAGACCCTAGAGTGCAACAAGTGCTCAATATACAAGTGGCTGATATTCCTGACACCTATGGTCTGATCTTGGGTAGGGATTTCACTAAGGCACTCAATGGGTACACATCCATAGATCATTCCCATATGTGGCTCCCCTAGAAAGGAGTCCCAAATCAGATCAGAATTGAGAGAGAACCTAGAATGAAGTATGTCATCACCGAATATCAAAATACTTCAAATGAAATATTGGTAATAGAAGTTAGTATGGGAAACTATGTCCTAGCCTCCCCTGCTTTGGACTCGAAAGAATTATTAATGTTGCAAACCTCTTTGGGTGAGTACACATTAGAAACCATTAGTTCTAAGACACCATGTAACCAAACAAAGGAATCGGCGATGGGTGAGGAGTCTAGTGATCAGGAAGAAAGACAACTCAGCTTGTTGGATAACTTCCAAGAGTTTATCCAGAAATTTGTGGAAGATCATATTCAACTTGGTAGAGATATGAACTTTGAAGAATTGATTCTTCCTAATTGGTGTTGAATCCATGATGCTCCTCATTCCGAACTGGAATGTTGCTTGTGTCAAACTGTAGTAGAACAGACACAAAGTCACATCAACACAACCCCAACTGTTGGGTCAAGTGTAAGGATCATTCAAAATAGTCAGAAGGGGAAGGATCCAAAACCTCTAGATGAACCTTCAGGTGAAAATAAGGATAGATACATCCCAAGAATGGAAAGAGTTGATGGTTGTTGGACATTGAGGTTTGATGGATCCAAATCCAAGCAAGGTGCTGGAGCAGGATTGGAGTTGATCAATCCTAAAGGTAAAACCTACTTTGTTGCTCACAAACTCCAATTCCAATGCACCAACAATGTAGCTGAGTATGAATCCCTAGTTCATGGGTTTTTAATAGCATTGAGAAAGAAAGTTAAAATCCTGCAAGTGATTGGAGATTCTGAGTTAGTGGTTAGACAAGTAAGAAAGAAATACTCATGTCATGACAGAAGAATGGCCAATTACAGACACAGAATTTGGGACCTTATTGAGGGATTTGATGCCTTCAACATTCAACTAATACCCCAGAGTAAGAATCAGACTACTGATTCTCTGGCACAAGCAACAAGTACCCTGCAGCCCCTATCACTCTCAGGCTTAAAGAAATTCACTTTGGAACTTGTTCTAGTTCCCTCGGTGCCTGACAATGTCACTAATTTTTAGGTATTTGAAGATGATAAGCACATCCTTGATTTTATTACTAGTTCTGATGTATTTTCTTCCCAAGTAATTGATGAGGTTGAGCCTCAAGAGGCCAAAATTTATTTAGAAGGAGTCCTCAATTTGAAGACTAACACCATCCCAAGAGGCATGGTTCAATTAGAAAGGATCTTTGATCTGGATAGGATCGGAGATCGGGAGGAGAAAATAAAAAGGGAGTCCCCAAACTGTCAATGTGAAACGTATAACATGGGGACCCAAGGTAATATCAAGAATGTATCTATTGGTAAGGTGTGCACTCAGAAGGAGAGATAGGATTTATTGATGCCCTGCACACATATCAAGATGTAATAGCCTAGAGCTATGATGACTTGAGGACATATGACACTTCAGTCATCACACACACAATTCCCCTCAAGACAAATGTTAGGCCATTCAGGAAAAGACAAAGACCAATCAATGCTTTGTTGGATCCCATTATTCAGAAAGAAGTGCATAAGTTACTTTCAGCATGAATCATATTACCTATAAGATATTCAACATGGGTTGCAAACTTGGTCCCAGTCAGGAAGAAAAATGGGGAAATTAGGCTATGTGTCGATTTCAGAAACTTGAGTAGAGCATCAGAAAAGGATAATTATCCAGTCCCTTCACTGGATGAGGTGCTTCAGGTTTTCAACGGATCTCAGATGATGTCCTTTTTGGATGGATACTCTAGATACAATCAGGTCATGGTTCAATATGAGGACAAGCACAAAATTGCCTTTACCAAAAAATGGGGAACCTTCACGTATTGGAGAATGCCCTTTGGATTAATCAATGCTAGAGCCACATTGCAAAGAGCAATTGATATTGCCTTCAAATACATCATTTTCAAGTGCATAATAATTTACATGGATGATTTGACAGTCTTTTCCAAGAAGAGAAGTGATCATGTTACAGATTTGTGCAAAGTATTCCAGAAGTGCAGGGAATTTGGTATTTCACTTAATCCAAAGAAGTGCATCTTTGGAGTTACTGAGGGAAAGTTGTTAGGACATGTTATTTTAGAACAAGGTATTTCCATTGATCCCAAATGAGTGGAAGCAATACTGAAAATTCAACCCCCTGCAAGCAAGAAAGAAATGAAATCATTTTTTGGAAAGATTAACTTTGTCAAAAAATTTATCACCGGATTTGCAAAAATAGTCAAGCCCTTAAATGCCATGTTGAAGCAAGAAGCAAAGGTTGAATGGAATGCAGAGGCCAAGGAAGCATTTGCAGAAATCAAGAGAGCTATTGTTGAGGCCCCTGTTTTGATAAGTCTCGATTATGCTAAACCATTCTACATCTATTTGTTTGCTTCTGATCATTCCTATACGGGATTGTTGACACAAAATTTTGGTCAAGGTAATGAACACCCCATAGGATTCATGAGTGAACCTTTGAAAGATGTAGAATTGAGGTATTCTAGCATTGATAAGTAGGCTTATGCCTTGACCCGAACTGTGAAGAATTTTAGGCACTATATACTGAGAAACAAGGTCTTTGCTATAGTCCTTGATCCAGCAGTCAAGTTGTTGATGCAAAATGAGTAGGGAGAACATAGAGCCAAGTGGGTGACTATGCTGCAAGAATATGATATTGAAATCCAACCCATGAATTTGGTAAGAGGACAAGGACTGACCAAGACAATGGTAGAAATGGGCCCTAACCTTGTTGCCCAACATTATAATCTCAAAAATGTTTCCCTGGGGAGCTGGTATGATGACATTATCTACTATTTATTGAATCAGCAATGTCCCAAAAACCTTAATTCTGTGCAAAGGAGAGGCCTACGCCTGAAGAGTGGCAGATTTATGATGAAGGGAGTTGTCTTATACAATAAAAATCATGAAGGTGTCTACCTGAGATTCCTAGGGAAAGAAGAGGCAGGGAGAGTGATGACTGAATTTCATGACAAATATGGCACAAGCCATGGTTCAGCACCTTCCACTGCAAATCAGATTTTGAGGGTAGGCTATTATTGGCCTACTTTGTTTAAGGACATACATCACCATGTAAGGACTTGCCATGTGTGTCAAACTATAGCAAACAGGGAGAGGTGTGCAGCTCTTCCACTTTGGCCTGTCATAGAGGTAAAACCATTTGCATAGTGGGGAATGGACTTTATTGGTCCAATCAACCCACCTTCATCTACATCCCATAGGTATATTCTTACAATAACTGATTATTTTATGAGGTGGACTGAAGCTCTTTCATGCAAACAATGCACTTTTGAAGTAGTAATTAATTTCATCGAATCAGGTATCATCAATCATTTTGGTTGTCCATCAGCTGTAGTTTGTGACAATGGTTTTGCATTCACATCTTTAAATTTTTCTAACTGGGCTTATGACCATGGGATTTCCATAAAGTTTGCATCCAATTACTATCCACAACGAAACAGTTTGGCTAAGTCTACCAATAAGAACCTTTTGCCAGTCATCCTAAAACTATTAGATAAGAACCCCAAGGATTGGCATACCCAGATCCAATTTGCTCTTTGGGCAAACCGCACTAGATAGAAAACATCCATAGGAACCTCTCCTTATCACTTAGTGTATGGTTTGGAGCCTGTCTTTCCCATCCAGCTAAAGATCCCTACCCTACAGTTCATCAATGAATATTATGATGGAGAGAATAAATGTGAGGCCCGCTTGGTTGAATTGTTGCACCTTGAAGAGAGAAGAGATGAAGCCCTAGAAAACTTTGCCAAACATCAGGGTATAGTGAAGAGATGGTTTGATAGGAGAACCAAGGTAAAATCCTTTAGAATCTCTGACTTGGTTCTCTACTGGGATAAAGCCCATGACAAGAAAGGCGAGCATGGAAAATTTGAGACTTTGGCTCGGTCCTTATCAGATTGTAGAGATTCTAGGAGATAATTCCTGTTGTTTGAAAACCCTCACTTGAGCTGGGAGATTCTGGCAGTATTTGAAGCATTATTTTCAGTCTTGAGCTACTCTCAGCTCTGTCCTTATACATTACTAGATTAGGTTTCCTTTTCGTTGTGTTATTTTTCCTTGTTTTTTGTTGGGTGTCTTTGGTTTTTCTTTGCTTGTCTGTTGCTTCGATTTTGGTTCTCGTTGGTCTGCTTGGGTCAGTTTATCCTACTGTTGCTTTGAGGTTTGTCTTGTTTTCCTTTGGGCTTGTTGCATCTGTACAACTAGATACTTGTTTGGGGTTACTCTGGTATTTATTTTACAAATTGTTATCATCTCCTCGGAGTCATTCAAACTGGTGGATTTCCTTCATTAGATGTTGCATGGGTTGGGAGTTAGTGTCGCTGGACTAAGTTAAACTCTAGACTATATTTGGGTCATATATCTTCACAAAAATCTTAAGAGTTCCAAAGTTGCATGTGGTCTTTAGGAGGTTTGGTTGGGTAAAAAATCTTAAATTCTACTCCAGTGTCATTGTGGTTCTCATCCTTGAATGTGGGCTTCATTTCCTGCAAGGTGAAAAGTAGAGCTTTAAAAGAAAATTTCAAAAGCGAATATAGAAAAGAAATAAAATATTGAAAATTAGAATGTTCACCTTTTCAAGGGTATCCTAGTATCTCTACCAGGGCTATCGATGCCTGGCCGGTAGTAGAGCTATGCTAGGGAGGGCCACAGTGATAACCTCACTGGGCCTATGGACACTTGACTAGCAGTGAGGCTCTATCCAGGTTGCTTTTGGAGTTAGAATCCTTATGTAGCCCTGTCAGAATGAGTATGGTCCTTGTTGCAACTTAGGAAATGAAAATGAATGCATATGCACACACTTTGACCCTAGCATAGGAGAGGTTCGCTATCTTGTGATATCTGAAACCTTGTTTATTTGTAACCTAATGCTTGGATTGAAACTAGAGATTTTGGGTTCATGATGACAGTTTTTCATAGAAATTCTCTGGAGCATTTCCCCAGTAGACTCGCATTTGTTGTGTAGTATTGTATGCACGCCCCTCTGAAAGTGGGGACCCTCTTTTGGTTTGGTCTTTAGGCCCGTTCCTTGGCTTGCCACCCCCTCTTTATGCTTATCTTTGAAAATCTTGAGGTTTTGGTCCTTGGTGCCTACCTTCATTTGGGGTGCTTTTGTGATTGAGTTCCTAGTGGTCTTGGAGTCTTGCAGATGTCCTCTTTTGGGTGGTCTTCTTTTGTCTTCTATTTTTTCCCTTTGGTGTTTTGGTTTGGGTCCTAAGAGTTGGTTTTCTCCCTTGGTTTTTCCTTGTTTTCCTTGTTTCCTTTGGTATGCCGGAGGAAGAAACGAGATGGAACTGGCTTTGAACTTTTGCTAAGGTCATGGTCCAATTTTTGTTCCTGTTCCGGCTCCAGCTCTGCTTCCCACCTCCGCATTTTCTTCACCGCTTTGTTTTTTTTCGGCCTAAGGGTTGGTTTTCCTCCCTTGGGTTTCTCTTGGTTTTCTTTTTCCTTTGTTTTTTAGAGGTGGAACGGGGATGGAATCAGACTTTCAACTTTTCAAAAGTTCTCAGTCTAGTTTCCATTCCCATTCCAGCTCTGCGCTCCCTCCTTGTTGTCTTTATTGTTGTTGCTTTACCCACTTTTGTCCCAGTGGCAGTTTGTTCCTCTCTCCCTTCGTTTGCCTCTAGCGAAGTCGGGCGCGGAATGGATCAGAACTGGGAACTTTGGGGAACTTTTCCAAATTCCCCAGTCCCAATCTAGTTCTGGCTCCGGGTCTGCCCCTGTCAGGTTGGTCTTTTCTTCATTGGTTTGGTTTTTCAGTCGTTTGGCCCTAGCGACTCCTCGCGTCCATTTCATTTCTTTTTTATTTTTTCTCCGCCTGTGTTCACCAGAGTTGGGAGCGGAATGAAGCTGGACTGAGAGCTTTTCCAAAGTTCCTAGTTCAGTTCTAGTTCCGGGTCCACCTTTGTTGGGTGTGTTATTAGTTTCTGGTCCCACCAGTATGCTTGTTTTTGTTGTGTTGGTTCCGTTACTATTTTGGCTCCGGTTCTGTCGGGTTTCTCTTTGGTTCCCACTTCACTTCCGTTGGGGTGGGTTTTGGTTTTGTTTCACCTGTTTCCCTTTCCTTTCCACCCGTCTTTGGCTTCACTTCCAATTGGGCTTGAATTGGATTATCTAACTTTGGAACTCTATGGACCTACTTAGATTTTGAGGATGTATTGGGTATTAATGGTGGCCTTTTGGGTGCAGGATGGATTGAGTTGGGTTTTGATGGGATTTGCAAGATTTACTTTGAATATTTGGGTGTGATTTGCGGATATAGTGGGGTACATTTTTTGTGGCTGCAGTCACAAAGCCCATTCTTGCATGCTAGGTCGGCACGTTTGGTGTTTATTAATGGAAAACAGACCTGGTTGGTGGTTTCGATCGAGTTTTGTTTTATCTAGACCATTTTTTTCCCTGTTTTGGATGGGATTAGTGGCTTGTGTTCCTCCTGGTTTTTGCACGCGACATTGTTCCTATGTTCGCACGGGTGTTCACTTATTGTTGGGTGTGGCTCGAGGGCCTGTTCCTTGACTTCGTGCGATCTCAGGTCGATTTGACGGTGTCCCTTGTTGCATTCATCACTAAACGGTAATTTATTGCTGTCTGTCGGGGCCGATTTGGTTGGTGGCCAAGCTATCCATAACCCTAGATCTGTTTCACGCGGGCAATTTTCTATAAGTGTGGCATTTTACCTCTTTTGTAAGGGTTGGTTAGTTGGGCTCTTTCCTAGTATTCAATCAAGTATACTAAGTCAAAAGACTTGTAATCAGTAGAGTATCATGTTAGCAGATTAGAAGTAGCTTTCATATTTCAAGCAAATGTTGTAACAGATCAGAAATGTTGTGAATATGATGATTTAGTACAAAGTGCAGACATTGTGTTATGACTAGTGCCTCCTTTGCATTAATTAATCTTGCATGTTTCTTGTTCCATCTTTCAAACTACTTGGAAATGCTTGAATGTAGATTAGAATTTGGTTTGTAGTGGTTGATGATCTAATATCTGAAGTGTTGTAGTGATCCCTGGTTCATATCTTGGGTAGTTTCTTGATTATGGGAATGTTGTACAAGGTCAAATTGTACCTTATATTCATGTGCTTAGTTCAACTTTATTTATTCATTCAATCCCATTGAATGAATTCCTTCAGTCTGAAAATCTTTAACACCTTAGAAGATTGCATTATTTTCTGCAAGATTGCAAGTATAGCCTAGGTCGACCAGAAATTAGTTTAAGGGATCGGTCCATTCCAGATCTTTCATCACATGCATGATTGATGTTAGAAGTAGTGTTAGCAATTAGAAATTCTTAAACCCTTATTTTTTGTTGTTTCTTTCATCAAATGGTTATAAACTAAGTTAAAGCATCACTATATCTTAAAATCTGATGAGTTTAGGGCTTCCAGCTTTGTATGTAAGACCCCTTGTGATTACCAGCATATTCACATTTTATCACTGAGTTTGTTCTACTGCATTGTCATGACCTGACACCTGAGAGACCTTGGGGTTATCTCTTTTTTCATAGAGATCAACCTTTCAAGAGAGATAGGATAACTTTTATTATGTCTGAGTTGTTGATGTGATAGAACACCAAAACATCACAACTGTATCCTAAGAAGTTCACATATATCAAATTGCATTCCCTTCTTTACCATCTCATATGAGGTATGAATTGCTATAGTAGAAACTATTTTTTCTCTATTTTTATAGAAAATTTTATATCCAATCATCATGGATGCATATTTTATAGTTGGGTCGTCAATGTTCTTAACTAGCAAGGCTCCCTTATCAAAATTTGCACTGGTTAATTTCATCACTACTTCATTTTTCATAGATTTAAGAGCCAAAACTATTCCTTCAGAACATAACCCTATCACAACCCTAATGGATTATTTATTGATAATGTGTGGTAGGTCTAGCTCGATGAATCTGCCATGGATTTTTCTCAACGTATATCTAACACATTCATCAACATAGAAAAAAATAGGAAAGCAGTTTCACATGTCTAATCTCTTCTTCATTAAACTTTCATACTCAGGTTTCAACTTGAAATTTTCACTAGTAATCTCATTAACCCACACTTATACCAACTTTGAGTGATTGTATTCCTCCAATTTTACATGAATATACATCCTTATATCCTCAATATGCATAACCCTATAAGGAACATGCAAAAATGCACCTTCTGAATATATCACTTTTGATATATCAGGATGCTTCTTGAACTTAGTTCGAGGTTAGTCCACAACCTTTACTACTTTAGGTGTAAACATTTTGAAATACTTTTGAAACTAGGAAAAAACAAGAAACTGTCAATACCTTTTGGATCTTTGTCAGTTAGGGTTTTGCACACCAATTTAAATCGCTTCAATCTACCTCTTCTCTGCTCTTCACACTTCAAATGTTCGATCACAAATCAACTTTTCATATGTAAAATCACTTATAAAAACCTTTTGAATGAACTAAAATGCATTGATTGCATTGATTTGAAGTTAGGTCAAAAGTTGATAAACCCTAACTATGATGTCACAATCACCTTCAAACTCTCAACAAATCTTTCTAATGAAATATTTTCCACCGATTATTTCACCAATAGGTTAAGCAAGTCAACCTAAACCTTGTATCAATGTGTTGAAGGCATTAGCACCAAATCTCTGGTAGGGACTTAATGATCTTCTGTTAAAACTCTCCCTAAGCCAAAGCTCTTTATCTAGTTTTTGGAGGAAATATCTGCACTAGGGGCTAGCATAGACTCATTATTCACCACATTCTCTTCTTTCTTTTTCCAAATCTTATTCGTCTCTTTTTTCATTTCTACCAGATTAACCTTCTTCACTAGATCACTACCAGATCAACCTTCACATTCTTTCTTTTACAAAATTTGGCTATATGTTTAATTTTATTGCATTTATAACAAGTGACATCTTTCTAAACAAGATCACTTATAGCCATTCTATATCTACATTCATTATCCTTATGCCCAAATCCATTACATGTATAACAATAGCCATTGAAATATTTATATATCATGCCATTATTGTAACCATTCATCATTTGATTTATGCATTCACTAGAGCTCTATGACCAAATATATTACATGTATAGCACTAACTAGGAAAATATTCAACATTATGATTCATTCTACTTCTATAATCTATAGCCTTATGTCCAAACTTATTGCAAGAATAACAATAACAATTAAAATATGGTTACCTCTATGCATTTGGTTATTTGATAGGAGGCCTTTCAAAATCTTTCTTCTAGTTCTAGATCTTCATGCCATTGCTCTTCTTGTCTCCAACCTTCTTTTGTTCATTTTTCTTCTTTTCATTACTTGGTTTCTAATAGATTATTTTAAACTTTCTCCTTTTTCAAACCCTAATCGTCCTTTGTCTTTAGAGTCCTTCTGGCTTGCAAGAATATAATCAAGCATTGTAGAGCTCTTCTTGAGTTTGTCTTCTTGATTCTTTTCTTTCTCTAGATTTTATCTCAAGGTCACAACTTCTTTAAGTCTTGAACATTCTATAGATTTTTTTTCAATTTGTCATTCAAGAATTCTTCAAATCTTTTTCCTTCTTCAACTTGCACTTTCAAATTAGTGATTGTCTCATTTGATTGCCTCAACTACTCATTAAATTCTTTGTGTCCTTTTTTGAACTTCTTGATTTGCTCCCTCAATTTACCGATGCATTCATCTACTTCCTTGAAATTTTCTTTCAAATCTTTGTTCTCATATTCAATACTTTCTAGATCTTTAAGGGCTAATCTGAGTTATCCATTCATATCGACTATGCAATCTTCTTCAGTGAATCCCACCATAGGAATTTCTTTCAGAGGGATAGGATATCTCCTAGTAGCCTTGTTTTTAACCTTCAAGATCTTCCTCAAGTGGTTGAGTTTCTTCCAAGGAATTAATATTTGATACCAATTATTGAACATTTGGAATACTGAGAGGGGGTGTGAATCAGTATTCTCTAAAACCACTTAAACATTTATTCAATACGTTTCATCAAGCTTAACAAAATAGAAAGACAATTAAAGAATACCTCACATCACATAACATAAGAACACCAGATTTATGTGGAAAAACCACGATGAGGATTAGCTCACAATATTATAACCAATTAAAATATGTTATAGAGAGGTTCATTGCCACGTGGACTCATTGTCCAAAGAATAAGAGAGAAAGAAGAAAGGGTGGCTCATTGCCAATTTTTGAACTGATATAATGCATCTACAATATGTTGGAGATAGTTCCACCAAAGCTCAATATACTAACTTAACACACTTCATGTTTCTCAACACTTACACCCACTCTACTCTTCTTCACATCACATTCACATACTCTACTTAGGAATTCACATCGATGCTTTCTCTACACCTTACAACACTAAAATGATCTTACATTTATATGCATTACATCTACAAACACCTACAACATTAATTAGGTCAACCTAATTAGATGAAACATGTAATACAACAACCTATCAGCTCAAGATCCAACCATACACACTTCACAAAATAAATCAAAACATATAACACATCAATATAGGATGATAGTGACCTATAATTACTCTCTTAAGTTTTCTCAATTCATACTTTAACTCTGCACAACCCCAAACTCTTTAGGTCGGCACCAGATAGCAAAGACCGGTGACATGAACCATCTTTTCATCCACAATACAACGTGTGGGCCACCAAAAGACTTCCCACTTGGAGCATAGACACTTTTGACACCTGTAAGAACTTCCTCAAAACTTAATAGCAAAATATTAATGTACAATGGAATGCAAAGCATTCTAATCATGTACTCTGCATCAGTAACATGATCACCATCAAGTAGGATACTCTGTCATCATTATCTTTGACACCAAAGGATATAAAGACATAAAACTTTGGATCTAGATTCCTCCAACATACATTTAAATTTCCTTAGAACCGCATAACCCAATTCTTCATGGCAGAGCAATGCGGACCTCAAAACTAGTTCACTATACACTGAAAACTATACTTTATGACTTAGACAAATATCCAACACATTTGATCTACATTGGAAAATTCATCCACATCTATATAATGGATTGAAATTATTGAAAACACTACATTCAATCATTTTCATCAATCATCTATACACAATTTTGACATCAATGACAACACTATACACTATCATGCTCATGTTTCCAACAACTTTCTCAATGACAAATAAACTTCCAAAAATCTCCCCCTTTGTCATTGATGGAACCATGCTCAAAACTCTTCTCCCCCTTTGACATCAAGGGAAAAGGGGTCACTAGAAAAATGTACATACTCATACACTCCCTCTAACTAATATATGTATATATAAGCATGATAGTAATTCCCCTTTACTAATACACTTCTTCAACAACCAAGGTAACTCCCCCTAACAATGATATCAATGAAAAATGACCAAAACTTGTATTGCTACACTATCCACTATCTTTTGCATGTGTACACTTAAATCATAAATTGCATAAACAAAATAGAAATATACATAATCAACTAGAAGAAGGAAAAATTATTTTGTAAGAAACCTACAATTTTACAAGATGTGCCTCCCAATCCTTCTTCCCAATTTCCCAATCATTCTTGACAAAGGCTAGCATTCTACACTATTTCTCAAACTACATATGGAGTTCTTCTCCTTCATCCAAACAATTGGGTACTAGATTTAATCTTCCTACCTTATCTGCATTAGCCAGAACACCAGTCAAGGATGTAAGCCTTGCAATTACCAGATCTTTGAGTTGACCATACTCTATAATGATCTTTTCTTTTTGTTCTTGTAGTTTGAAGAATTTTCCATGTAGATTCTCTATTGCTAACCTTGTAGTTCCATTTGCATCATTAGCTAGATAATATGCTTCGAAGGCCTTATCAATTTGTGACTCAATGGAGTCAATTTCATCCTTTATGTTCTTGGTAGAACTGGGCCATTTCAAATAAAATTAAAACAAATTTGTTTATTCTTGTACAAAATTTTGAATATCCTCTAAGTTATTTTGCAACTTACCATGAGACATAGCACATTTGTTAGAGGCATCAACTAATCTCTTATCATTTATCTTCTTAATCACTTACTTTTCCAATATATCCTCGAAGCTAGTAGAATATTTTTTTAAATAATAAAGGAGTAATATTAGTTGTTGCACACCGGATAAGGAGTTGTCAATATTTGCACAGAGGAAGATTTCTTGCAGCACTTTTTCCACCTCATAAATCATCTCAGCACTCTTTTGGTTAGTTTGCAAGATATCCTTTCTCGGATAGGCATGAAGTGCATCACCAAGTTGTAGTTTATGCAAGGGAGATATTTTATCCATGTCAACTTGGGCTTACTATAAGGGGATCTATAGCAACTATACTGACACCACCAGTTGGAATTGAAGTGGCATATATAGTATACTTTTCAAGGAACCTCTGAAGGCTCTAGAGGATTCACCAACCATCTTTACACTTTATCCTTCCTTCTTCTCATCAAGCTTTTCCTTGTCACTAATGCATTTTTCAGTTTTTCCATCATTTTTCTCCTTATTTGCACTACCAGACTCTTCCTTAGTATTCTATTCTTCAACTAATTTCACATTATTTTTTTTCCTGTCACCAATGTTGGAGTCTTCCTTAGCATTCTTCTCTTGTCTATCAGACTCTTTATCTTCCAAGAGAGGCAAGTCTTTAGTTTTTTGTGCCTCTATATTCTCTGGGTTGTCTTGTGTGACTTCTTTTGTCTCTATGACTTTCTTTATGTCCCAAAGAGGTGAATTTTTTTATTTATACTTCCTCATTTTGCATTTCATCATCCTTTTCTGCTCCAACAACATTTTCCTCTACCGAAGGGGTATTATCTGTAGCCACATCTTTCTTGCACATTTTCTTCTTCAAGTACATGCTCATGTTGTGCACTTTTAGGTTCATTCACTTATGGGAAAAATACATCATGTTGCAATTTATCTTCACTGTTCGGAGACATTCCTAATTCCTTTGCCAAATTGGCGACCTTTTCTCCTGTCTCATTTCTCAACCTTTCTATGTCTTCTTTGTCCTTTCTCATCAGGCTGATAACCCTCTGCTTAGTCCTGAAATCCGTGTTGTACAATTGAGCTAATATAGCTTTATCCTCATCTAAAAGAGAAGAACTAATCTTCTCCAAAAAAAATTTCCTTAACTTTTCATCTTCATCAAATGCTTCTTACCTTCTTGCATATAGTACACCTTTCAAGTCTTCAGGTAACTGATCCTCTATATATTTCATGCTAACATCAAAAGCAACAATGTACTTGATAATATCCTCTTCAATGGTTGATTTTTTTGTTTCATATAGAGTAGGGTATAGTGCAATAGTCTCCTCTAAGCTCCAATTTTCTACAATTTTTCTTACTAATGCTTCAAGTTTCATAGGAATCTATTTTCGAACTGGAGTAGTCTTCTTCTTTCCTTTCCTTTTAGGTTATTTTTCTTATTTTTTAGGCTTCTTCTCCCTCATATAAATCTTGAAGGCTTGTTTCTACTTTTCAACTTCTACTTCACTATTGGTGTCCACAATATCCATTTTTTTTATTTTTACACTTGTCTGTACTTGAGAGACTATTTTTTCTCTTTCAAACCAACTGTGTTCTTTCTTCTTATTCTTCTTCTTCCTTATCATCAGCATTTACACTCACATACTATTCTCTTCTTTCCTTCTCTTTTCTTATCCTCTTCAAAGAAATTTATTGTTTTGTAGGGGCATTGGAAGATTCTTTCCTTTTCAAACCAACTGCAAGTTTAGTCCCAAAGGACTTAGGAGCAACCAGAGAGGGGGTAGAGGTCCTACCAAACCTTCTTTTGTTGGGGGTATATATCAAAGTATTTGTTGTGCCCTTAGATTTATCCTTAGAATATTTTGGTAACTCCATCATCTCTACAGCTTGTTCCTTCATCTTCTTCACATTCTTTGTGATCTCTTTCTCCTTTTGTTTCATATACACTTCAATAGACTTCTCTTTATGTGTACCATATCTTTCTTCTACAATGTCTCTAGGCATACTCAACATGTGATTTGCAAGACTGGTAATCACACTCTCTTCTACCTAATATCCCATTTCAAGAATCCATATTGTCCTCAGTTCAATAACTTCCATCTTACAATAGTCTTTTCTTACCATGAAGATAATATCATTCTTATACTTCTCAACCACACTCTTAGGTATCCTTTCTCTTATCTGCATCTAGGATTGGAATGATTTAAATAATCCCCATAGGGCTTCATCTTTAGATGTTGAGTTCAAATACCTCAACATATGATCTTTGATTTTTCTAGCCAGCAGCACATCTTCTAACCATACTATTTCCTTCTACCAGGAAAATCTCTAAGAAAGTAAAACTAGCAATCGCACCTTGGTGTGCAATGGGTGTGTCGAAGAGGTGTCGAAGGCCAATTAGGGAAAAATTTGATTTATATTTTTGCATGCATTTGTGTAGTACTTAAGGCCAATTGGTAGGTCATTTAGAAAATAATTTTGTTTATATATTATTATTACTACTATTATTATTATATTATTTATTTTATTTTATATGTTTATTATATAATAATATTATATTTTATTTTATTTATTTTATGTATTAACTATTATATTCACCACACTAATCTCGGACCTAAGTAATTTACGATGTCTAGCTATAAACTTCGCTATAAATTTATCTTCAATTGTTTATTCCTTTAGATTAGATGCCTTCACCCAATAGGTGATTGATGTAGAGATGAAGAGGCTTGAAAGCTATGAGTAGGATAGACCGTGAACTCTATAAATAATGTATATATAGTATATCATTATAAATAATTTATGTATTATATAATGTAAATATAAATATAATAAATAATATAATAATATATATAATAAATAATGGTCATCTTGTACAAGTAGTATTATATTTAAGAATTTATATATAATTAATATATATAAAAAAGTAACTATATTTATTATAGAGATATTATTTTATAATATATAATATTAATATTATAGTTACTAAAATATATAATATATTTATTAACAATATATAACTTTCATTTATAAGCATAAAATATGTTGTGGATAGGGGTTATACTAAAATATGGGTTGAAGGCAATTATTTAAGCATAATCAATTATCTTTGTGGCACTCATAAGCCTAGTTGGAATGTGGAGAAATTAATCAAAGATACTATGATCATGTTAAGTTCTTGTGAAGAGACCCACATATCTCACATCTTTCGAGAAGGAAACTCATTGGCAGATTCTTTTGCTAATGAGATTGTCAGATTGAATTTTTTATGCATGGGAGGAGGGCTCGATCCTTCCTTGAGAAAGCTAGGAGCTTAATGAGAAATAATGGCATGGGCTGAGTTGATGTGATGGTGGTATTTAATCCTTAGTACCATCTCCTGACTCACATGCTTTGTGGGTTTCATTTGGATTGTTGGCGTTCATTTGAGTGATTATCACAAGGCTTTTCTTTTCCTGGTGTCTGAAGAAATGGGTGGAGATAGAAGTAGAATTGAGCCGCACTCTTGTGTGGGTGTGAAGAAGAAAAGAAGCTATGGAATATTCTCCGCCACGAGAATTTTATGCCATTTCTAGAAAGATTGCATGGGCGTGACCCAAATGCCTCAGCAGAGTTTGTCTCCTGTTGGCATAATTGTAAGCTTTAGATAAAGGGTCTAGAAGTGGATGTAAATGAGGAGCTGATTTCTACTATGATTGGAATGTCGATGGTTGGCCATAAGTTTTATGAGGACAAGTAGACCAATGAGGAAGTGATGGCCCAATTCTTCAAAGAAGATGAGTGGAAGAATTTGATTAAGATGGAAAGTTGGGCTATGAGCCAAGTCACTCAAGAAGATATGGGTAGAGGTTTCCGAGGTGATTATGCGCTATGTGAAGTTGGAAGGTAGGTTTACTAATATACTAGGTCACCATTTCACTCTTTTAAATCACTTCAGACTGGTTTTTTTATTTCCTTCCCGTTTTTTCTACTGTCTTCCATGGATATTTCTATTTGTGCACATTTAAAAAATACGAGGGCTTCGGTCCTCCATGAGGGTCTAATTCAATTAATCATGGAGCATGGTAGGTCTCTTCTCCCTGACCCTACTATTAAGGGCAAGGAGAGGACTCTGAGTGATGGTTCTGATTCATCTAGCTAGGATACCATCATTGTTGAAGAAGAGGAGTGGGAAGAAGAGGATGATGATGGATCTTCATCCCCTAAGGCTACCTCCTCAAAAAAGAGGAAGAAGGGTAGCCTTAAAAGAAATCAATTTTCTAAGCACCATGTTCTTTTTGAAAGTGAGGATACAGAGGTGGGCTCAGACGATTCCTCTCCTAGGAAGGTGGATCTAGCTATTGTCTAGGTAGAAGTCGAAGGGGGAGGTAATAAGGAGGGTTTTTAGGAGAATGTGTTGGCTTCGGAGGCAAAGGACAAGCTAAGGAGGATGTCCAAATGCATTTCCAAGATGAAAAACCAAGTCTTGCAAAGGATGCCAAGATGATTTGTGAGGAAAAGGCTTCTGGCAAAAAGGTGATGGAAATTGATGACTCACCGGCTCATAACATGACCAATGAAGATTTGCGGGAAGAAAATAAGGGTCAAGATGAGGAAGATGCTAAGAATAAGAGTGTTAAGTCAGAGTTTCTATAGGTAGATCCCCTTTCTAACGACTTTTCTTATCTAAATAATGAGTGTCCCTCAATTTTTGAGCTATTGGACATGGCCAGGGCTGGGGCCACTGGAAATTTTAAATTGGCTCAGTGGACTCTTCAGGAGTTTAATAAAGTTAACAATTAAAATAAGGGCTTTGAAGGAGAACTTGAAGAATATGTCGAAAAGCTTGGTGTCAAACATTTTGATTGACATAATTGTAGACCTAGATGGTTCTTTCCATGATTTCAAATCTTTGTGTGAAGATCGGTTGGCTGGGTTAAAATCCAAGGTTGTGGGCACCAATGCATACATTAAGAAGCTTTTTCATGTGTTCCATATTTTTGTTAAAAATAGTGTGGACTCCTTGGAAGTCATGTTTCGAAAGATTACTGATCTAAGGGAGGACCAATTGTACTTTTCTAAATTAATGGAGAAGGATCATTTGGCCAAGGGCAAAGGAAAAAAGGGGCGAAAGATGATACTAAAGGCCTTGGTACTAAAGGTTCTACAAATTGGAAAAAGTACTTTGAAGTTGAGAAGAAGGAGCTTCTAGACATGATTGATCTACATAAGAGCCAGGAGCTTGAGGTGGCCAACAGCTTAAGCAATATGAAATAGTGCTTGGTTCTCTTTGTCTATTGTTTTCTTTTTGTTGGGTCTCAGTTTTGTTTTTGTTTTTTTGTTGTTTTGATGTTGTTGGGTGTTGCTGATGGTTTACTATTTTATCTCTTGTGCAACACTCTATTTGTTTTGGTTTTTCGGTTATGATCAGTTGCTAGTATCTTTTTTTCCTATCTTCTAAGCAACATTTTGTATCTCAAGTTGTAAAGGGTTTCAGGTCCCTTCAAAACTTTTTTTTCCTGTATAATCAAAACAATATATAACTTTAATCTATAAAAAATATTTATTAGAATATATACCTATTTCTATATAGAATTGTCTCACCCTTTATCTCTCTTTTTTTTCCCTAATCTCTCCCAAAGATCAATTAAACTATTAGATTTTTTATATTTTAATTCATTTTGATCTATATAAAAATATATTAATTAGTAATTATAAGGATTTTATATTTATATTTTATAATTTTTTATTATAGAATAAAATATATAATAATAATATAACCTATATATACTATTATACATAATGGTCGAGACTGCTTGTGAGAGATGAGTCTTGCATGGGGGAGATGGATGCAGGCCCATGACCATGGGCTCATCATGGTCTGTATGTAATTTTCCCTTGGTGCTTGCTCTTTCTGTTGGTGTGTTTGGGGGTTGGAGTTAGTTTTTGTGTTGGGGTGAATTTCTTTTTGCTTGCGTGGGGGGGGGGTGTATTTTCTTTACTGTTGTTCAGGGGATTGGGTTGTGCAGCTTTGGGTGTGGGGTTTGTTTCTTCTGTTTGTTCTTTTGGGTGTTGGGTGTGGAGAAATGGAAAAGGTTTCCCATAGTTTGGTTCTTGCTAATATGAAGTCATCTTAGGGATTCTATATGGACATGCATGCACAAGGGGTGGATTCATATTTTTTGGGAGAGAGATCCAAGCTTAAAATTAAATAGATGTTTGTCGCGGACTCATGACCATGTTGTTCTGGTTATTTCTCCTGAATCGGTGCAAGAAGATATTTCTTATTGGAGCCAACATGTTCTGATTTGTAATTTTCTAGGTATCTGTATCTCTCTTTCGGCTTTGGAGCCCTGGATTCGTTGGTCCTGGCAGGTTGAAGGTGATTTTGAAATTTTGGTGGTTGAGAATGGCTATTTCATGGTGGATTTTTCTTGCATTTTGGATCGTAATCAATTTTTTGAGGGAGGGTCCTATTTTTACACTCATGTCAGCTTGTTCATGAAGCCCTGGCATGGAGGATTTAATGTGGCAAAGAATCTTCCTTCACGGGTTCTTGTTTGGGTCCATCTGCCATGGTTGTCATTGGAGTTTTGGAGGGAGGATATTCTACATCGGATTACTACTTTGTTGGGGAAGTCGGCCACCACTGCTCAGAATACTCTTGATAAAAAAGGTATTCTCTTATGCTCGTATTTGTGTTGAAATTGACTTAAATAATCCCTTGCCAGATTCTTTAGAAATTTATCTTGGTGTTGCCTCGTGGGTTCAACAGTTAGATTATGATTCCCTTTCTTTTCGATGTCATTTTTTTCATGAGTATGGACACCTTCAGCACCAATGTCCTTGAGCACCTAAAGCAACTAGGGTTTCTTCTCCTCCTTCATCAAGGGCTTCAATGGAGAAGGGAGATAAAGGAAAGGTGCATGTGGCTGAGGGCAGGCTTGATAAGGATGGCTTTATTCTTGTTAAGCCAAGGGCTAAAGGGAGGAAGAGGGTCCATAAGGATAGATAGGGCATTCAAGGATTCAACCATTTTTAGGTCTTGGAAACTCGAGCCTTGGAGGAGGGGATTCCTAGTGAGATTTATTCTAGGGTTACTAGTATGGATACAGGGCTGGAGCAGGCAATTGTTGTTAAGGATAATTCTCCATCTTTGGA
Organism: Sequoiadendron giganteum; assembly: GCA_007115665.2. Lineage (NCBI taxonomy): Eukaryota > Viridiplantae > Streptophyta > Pinopsida > Cupressales > Cupressaceae > Sequoiadendron > Sequoiadendron giganteum. Next base: position 775,210,241 of record CM021102.1, read on the forward strand.
GCAGGAGAATTGTGGGCTTCTTGATGCCTCTACAGGTTTGCAAGATGATATTGTATTAGAATATTTAGCTAAGGAGGTTTTTTCTTCCAGTAAAGGATGGGGATCATCTTTTGTTCTTGGGGTGCTGCAATGCCCACTTAAGAAGGCTCATTTTGAAAATTCCTCTAAAGTTGGTTGTAAGAAGGATGTGGACAAGATTAAATCTACTAGAGATTTGTTGGTGGAATCTAGGTTTGTTAAGACCATTGATGCCCTCTTCTCTCATCCTTCCTCATGATTATTCTTTCATGGAATGTAAGGGGGTTGAATAGCACCTCCCATCAAAATTCTATTCAAGATTTGATTGTGGTTCATTCTCCATATATCTTTTGCATTTAGGAGACTAAGCTTCAGGTGGACTTTATGTTGGAGTATACTCCTCATATTTTGTTTTCTGGTCAGTGTCAGTGTATTGTTTCTAGGGGAAACTTTGGAGGTTTGGCACTTTTATGGGATCCATGTAAGGTTGTTCCTCGCTACTGGATTTCTAGCCATTCCTCTATTTCTATGGTGGCTTCGGTTTTGGAATCTAGTGAGACTATTTTGGTCAGTAATGTTTATGCTCTGATTGACATCCATGGTAAAATCTAGCTTTCGGCTCACATCAGGTTTGTGAGGTCTTATGCACCTTATCTACCTTGGATCTTAGCCTGTGATTTCAATTGTGTTGTGTTTGGAGGAGAAAAGAGGGGGGTTGGGGCTTGGTCCTGCTTCAGATCTTTTTCGGTCAAATGTGGCTTCTCTTGATCTTGTTGATGTTAAGCCCTCTAATGGAATATTCACTTGCAATAATAGATGGAGCGGGCCAGAAGTGATTTTTGAGCAGTTGGATAGATTTCTTGTTTCTAGTTTTTGGGTGAGTGGCAACTTTGTCACCTGCTCTAAGATTCTGGACTGGTGCGGCTCTGATCATTGGCTAATTAAGTTTTTTGCTTTTTCTTTTCCAATCCCTAAGAATCCTCCTTTCAAATTTCATCTTATGTGGCTTTGAGACTCTTCTCTACATGATCTTGTTTCTCAGTGGTGGAGGGATAGAGCCACGACGTATGGTACTACTATGTATTATTTGGTTAAGAAGTTGCAATATGTCAAATATCATCTTAAGCGATAGAATAGTTCATGTTTTGGGAATCCTCGAGCCAAGAAAAGGGAAGCGCAAGATCATCTTATTGTTATTACTAGCCAAATCCAGGATTTGGGATTTTCGGAAGCACTTGGTCATGTTGAGTCCCAGGCTCTAAAAGTGGTTGAGTGGGAGCTTCATGAGGAGATTTTTTGGAAACAAAAGGCTGGGATGGATTAGCTTCAAGAGGGTGACAAGAATACTGCTTTCTTCCATCATTTTGTGCAAGCTCATCAGAATAAGTGTTATATCTCTTCTTTGGTTAATTCTAAGGGTCTTTCGATGTCTTTGCAATAGGCTTTGTCCAGAGAGGCTCGTCAGTTCTCCTCTGCTCTATTTACTAAGGATTCACTTCCTGTTGAGGCTGATGATAATATGGTCCTTGCTTGCATTCCCTCTTTGATCTCTAATGTTTTGAATGCTTCTCTTACTCATCTAATTACTCTAGCTAAAGTCGAGGAGGTTGTGTTTGGGATGAATAAGGGGAAAGCTCCTGGCCCTAATGGTTTCATAGTTGAATTTTTTCAGGAGTTTTGGGATATTGTGAAGTTGGATTTGTTGGAGGTTGTTCGAGAGTCTTTTCATAGTAAGCAAATGCTTTGTGCCTTGAATGCTACTTTTTTGGTTCTCATCCCTAAAAAGGAAGGTGTTGATAGGCTTGAATTCTTTAGACCTATTGTGCTTTGTAATGTGGTGTATAAGATTATTACAAAATTGATTGTTGTGAGGCTTAAACCTTGTCTACCTGTTGTCATTTTTAAGGAGCAAGGAGGATTTTTAGAGGGCTGTCAAATTCTAGATGGGGTGGTGGTAGCATCTGAGTTCATTCATTATATGGCGACGTCTAAGGATAGGTCTATGTTCATCAAGTTGGATATGGCCAAAGCTTATGATAGATTTAAATGGAGTTTTCTACAGAAGATTTTGTTGGCCTTTACTTTTCCTTCTGATTGGGTGAGTTGGACTATGATTTGTGTGACTTCTTCCTCATTTTTGGCTATTGTGAATGGTGAACCTTCAGATATTTTTAGTGCTACCAAAGGCCTTCGTCAAGGGGATCCGCTCGCTCCTTATCTATTCATTATAATGGTGGAGGGGCTAGGTTGGTTTCTTAAATTTTGGGTTTCTCAAGACTTGATTCATGGCTGGAAGTGGGGTTTGGGTCTGCCAACGCTTTCTCATTTCCAGTTTGTGGATGACACCTCTCTTATGGGGTTGGCTTGCATTCAGGAAATTGAATCCTTTAGGCAAGCTTTGGATATCTATCTTGCATCTTCGGGTCAAAAAGTCAATGAGTAGAAGTCTTCTATTTTTTTATTTAATACTCCTTAGGCTATTCAGCGATGGATTGCTACTATTTTGTGGTTATAGATTGGATCACTTCCTTTTGTCTATTTGGGTATTCCTTTTACTGTGGGTTGTCAGCCTAGTTCCTCCTGGTAGATGTTGCTTGATAAGCTAAAGTGAAAGGTAGCTCATTGGACTCATCGGTGGTTGTTTACAGTAGCTAGAGTGACTCTTCTCAAGTCAATTATCCAGGAACTTCCCATTTACAGATGCTTTATTCAAGTGGCTCCTATGTATTTCCTTAAGGAATTTGATGCTCTCTCATGTCAATTTCTTCGGAGTGGTAACTTGTTGTCTACTAAGTGGAGCCTTATTAAGTGGGAATTTGTGTGTAGACCAAAGCAAGAGGGTGGTCTTGGTTTACGTTTTTCTGTTTTAAACGATAAATTTCTTGTTGCTAAGCTTTACTGGTGTTGGTGTACCAATCAACACCATTTATGGGCTCATATTATCAATCATAAATGTCTTGGGGGTGTTGCTTCTTTTGAGGTTCCTTGCTATCCTCTGGAGGGGAGTGGTTATATGATTTGGCAGACTTTGAAAGTGGGGGCTAATTTGAATAAGCAGGCACTTATTTGGATTTATCATTCGAGGTCACAGGCTCTTTTTTGTTTAGACTCTTGGGATGGTCACCCACCTATTCTCTCTACTTTTCCTCACTTCCAGTCCCTTTCTGATGTTTTTATTGTGACCGGTTGGGATACTATTGAGTATTATAAGGTTGTACATCATTGTGGACCAGTTGTAAGTTTTCATTGGAAGCATCCTTCTGAGTGGCCACCTGGGGGGTCTGAGGAGGATAAGTGTGATCTTGCTCAACTTTTGGCTTCTCGTGCTTATAAGTCTTTGAGGAGACCTAATGTCCTGGCTTGGGATGGTTCTGATTTGTCTGGGAAGTACTTTGTGTCTACTCTAGTTATAAGTAGCTTGGTAGGTAGTTGTTTGGGATATTGAGGTCCCTTGGTGGAAGCAAGTTTGGCACAAGTTGTCATGGCCCAAGTGCAATTTTTTCATGTGGCTAGTTGCTCAAAACCAATGTCTTACTTGGGATAATTTATGTAATCGAGGTTTCCAAGACCCTTCAATGTGTGTTTTGTGTCATAACTATGAGGAGAGTGTCTCTCATCTCTTCTTCCAATTCTCCTATGCTAGGGAGATTTGGAATTTTTGGTGGAGGGTGTGGAATATGCCCCATTGGCATGTTTCCTCATTGCCTGAGTTTGTGGATCAGTGAGGTAGGGCCCCTATTTCTACTTCCTTTCTTCAGGTTTCTTGGGCTCTTGGCCCATCCTTTATTATTTGGAACTTTTATTTGGAGAGGAATCATCAAATTTTTTAGGATGTGATGTTGGTGGCCACCCCCCTTGTGGTGGAAAATTCTACATTCGATGGGAGAGACTGTTGCAATGAAGTGTGATCTGACTACATCAGTGGCTCCTTGTGATGTTGGTTGTTGTAATCATCTTCATCTTCCTCCTCCATAAAAACAACTCATGAATAATAAATGTCAAAACCCTACCCAAAAGTTGAATAGGGAGGGGAGATGGTCTCCTCCACCACAGGGCATTTTAAAAATCAACATAGATGGATTTTCTCAAGGAAACCTGGGTCATGCTGGAATTGATGGTGTTGGTCGGGACAGCTTTGGAGATGTTCAATTTATCTTCTCTATTTATAAGGTTCTTCATACTAATAATTGAATGGAGGCTCAGGCCATTTTATCGGCTCTAGAGTGTGGAATTCAATTGGGATGGCAAAGGATCATATGTGAGTCTGATTCCCAAGTTGTGGTGAACTTGTTGAATAGGCGGAAATTAGATGATGTTAGTTGGCATTAGGCTTTGATTTTTTAACAAATTCTCAACCTCTCTACTTCTTTAGAGTTTGTTACTTTCACTCATATCCCTAGAGAATGGAATGGTGCTGCTGATTGTTTGGCTAAATGGGCCTCTGATCATATTCATGATTGGAATTTGGTGGATCAGGGTCAGTTACCCCCAGATTTGTCTCAACGGTTGGATCACTTGGTGGAGATTGATAGGGCTATGTAATTCCCTTGCTTTGTACTTCTTGTTTTAATAAAAAAATTACCCCTCCTTTATGTTATATACTATTATATATAATGATAAATATAATTTTATATAATTTAATTTGTATTATATAATATATATTTAATATATTACCTATATTTTTTATTATATAAAAATATAATAACTATTAATTATTAATTATAATAATTTTATATATGTATTCAATAGTTTTGCTAAAGAATACATAATTTATAATTTATTTTTTATTATATAAAAATATATTATATATTAATTATACTAATATATACTTAACTACATAGGATGTCTTAATGTTAGAACCTAAATGTGCTCATTATTAGGTTCTTGGGGGTAATGTAATAAACATATTCTAGACCCTCGTGCAAACCTTATTTTCAGGAATATTTTGGAGGAGCGAAAACCAATAGTGGTAGGGAAAGTAGTAGAAAACGGTGAAAAACAACTAAAAAAAAAGGTGAAGGAAATGGTGATTTTATTTATGAAAGGCACAGATTCCCGATGGGGACGAAGTCGGGAATAAATGAAAACAAAATAAACAATGGGAAAAAATAATGCACCACAAAAATAGCAACAAGAAAATTATCGACGGTTATGGATGGTTCAACCATCTTGCATCCCCTCTTGAGCAGTGTCCATCGTGCATGGAAAAAATCAGTCGGCTGTTCTCAAATAGGATACACCTTTGGCATAATAATAGATATATGATCAAAGTACCATACCAGAAAGGGTGTCGAGAATCATTAGTCTTTTGTAGATTTTCCAACAACTATAACCTGAGAAATTCACAATCAAATTCCATTCTCTTCTTTACCATCTCATATGTGGAATGAATGTTTGTGTCAGAAACTAATTTTTCTCTATTTGTAAACAAAATTTTACATCCAATCATCATGGATGCATGTTTTACAGTAGGGTCTTCAATGTTCTTAGATGTCAAGACTCTCTTATCAAATTTTGCACTAGTTAATTTCATCACCACTTCATGATGATGCCTCTAAATTGAGGTATAAATTTACTTTATACACCCCACTAGATTCTTGTGATTGATATCATCCCTTATTTTGATGAGTATTTTACACAAAAACTTAGACAAAATACTAGGTATTCTATCTCTCTTGAAAGGAAATATTATCCCACTAAATCAAAAAATGACTACCCCAAGGCTTTAATTGTCAATTCTTGACTTTGTAGTATAACTGAGTACCAAATGTATTGTTGTTTCACAATGGGACCTATTGATGGCCAATTTGACACATGCAACATAGGTAGGGTATAGATCACCTTACTTCTCCTAAAAAAGAAAATTGATCATAAGATCAATCACCATCTAAGGTCCTGAGAGTTGGGTCACAACTATGTTATCTTGCTAAGTAGTCAATATTGTTGTAATGTTCAAGGGACCTATTGGTATTTTATTCAAAGTATGCAAAATTATTTTGATCTAATATTAACTAACAAGTATTTAAATAAACTTCAAAATATATACCAAGGGATGGAATAAAATGAAAATACATTTATTCCAATTGATCTAACTCCTTCGTTAATCAAAGAGATATCTAACATAAACTGTAAATAAAAAAAATTATGATACACGTACAATCTAATTTATTTTTAGTGCTAAATTATTAAGTGTTATTCAAAAATTCATAATCATTGTTCATTCATGGAGATCCCAACATAATTCATAAAATAATACCATTTATATCTTGTGATAATCATAATTTAGAATGACAAGAAAAATACAATTTGCATGCAAGATAAAATCTAGAGCAGGTAGAATCAGGTAGATTTCATTATCATTTTTCTTCCAAAACTTCTAAAAACCCAACACAACTTCACTAGTGTGTAAATTTCTCAATTCTTCTCAGATCAATTCTTTATGAAAAACCTAACTATGAAATGCAATGAAATAAAATCTTAAAAAAGATATATTTTATTGTACCTTCAGTCTAATTCTCCAACCTCTGGATCCTTGAAAAGAAGGAGGAATTAAAATATAAAGATAAATGGGAATATTATTCCCTCCAAAAACTGCATGCAAGAAACCCAATGCACCCATCATGCAAGGCCAACAAATTTAGGAATTTTCCAAAAGGAACTCCAATTAACTTACAATTTTATTTGCAAGTGTGAGTAGTTGGTGTTATCATTGATTTCAACAAGATTATTTTTATGTTCTCATTGATGTTAATTGGTGAGGGTTGAGAATTTATGATGATTCTTTGATTAGTTGCATTATGTTGTCATTATTAAGTGTTAATGGTGTCAACCTCTAGTGTTGTTGTGATGAGATTTTATTTATGGATGTATAGATACATTGTATTTGGTTTAGTGGTGTTGAGGAAGTAGTGAAAATGATGATAATATGTCTTTGGTGCTTTGTTTCCAAGTGCTTTTGAGAAAATTTGAATAAAAGAGGAAATAGTGTGTTGTAGAGGTGTTTTGTGCTATAGAGTTGTGTTCTAGTTTTTCTCTACATTTATTTTGTGATGAATATTTTCTTATATGGTTCAAATATGATGATTAGATGTGTTCATAGGTGTTATATCTAGATTTTCTTGGTTTGGATCATTATGTAGAGAAAGTTGTGTTCACTAGTGTGTGAACTATGTATTGCAGTGGTGTCTGGGAGATATGGTTTTGCTATGAATTTTTGCGCAGTTAGGTTTATGGTCTTTCGATTCTAGTTGTATTCTGATAAGGTTCAGATCTACCTTTTGTTGAATTTGTTTTTGGTTTGGTGTTATGCAAGCTGAGCTATTGAGTTACAGTGTGTGGAAGATTATCTGGGTGAATAGGATGACTTTGTTCTTCAAGTGAAAGTTGTTGTGAAGGAATTTGTTGGATCTTAGGGTGTTTGTAGAATATTCTAGATTAGATTCTGCTCAAGTGATATTTTTTTTTGCAAGTCATCTTTGGATCAAAGGAAGCATGTACTTAATTTTTTAATAGTGTTTACACGGGTTCGGTCGACCTTGGGTGTTTACACTAATCGTGTATTTGATTAAGTGTTTGTGGAAGTGTGGCATGCCATGTATGGGTAGATTTAGGTCTAAGTTAATGTGTTTTGCGGTTTTCCTTCATTCCTTTTCACCATGGGAATGTTTTGGTGTCGACCTAATTTGAATTTGCATGATTAAGGTGCATAAGTGACCTTGGAGAGTCTTTTCAAGGTTGAAGAAGGTATAAATAAGAGTTGCATTGATGAGGGATTTTTAGTAGAAAGAAGTGTGATGTGAGTAATGTGAATTGTAGAGTTTTGAAGTGTAAATTTGTGAATTGTGGTGTGAGCTTCAATGTGCTAGACTACTAGAAGCAGTGAGAAAATGGTGTCTACAATCTTCAGTAAGGTTGCAAATAAGTTGGTGATATTGTGGTGGACTTTTATGTTGCATTCAGATGGATTTCTCACTATAAATTTTTTCTTTCTTATTTTTTGTAATCTGGCAATGAGCCCTTCTTTCTTTTGCATAGTGAGCCCTCTAGTAGTGAGCATGTTGTATTCAATGTTGTTGTTACTTTATATTATGAGTAAATCCTCATCATGGTATTTCCCTTCTTAGGCTTTCCACATAAGTCTAGTGTTGATGTGTTCCAGTTTCTATTATTTTATTTCATGCTTAATCAGATTAACAGATTAATGGTTATTTAAGTAGATGTGGATCTAAATTTTTATGAGGGTTTTTAAGTTTTAATATACAATCAATTCACCCCCCCTCTTAGTTGTTTTAGCATCCCTTGCCAATCTACCCTAATATTGGCGCTCCCATAATCCACTGAATGGCTCGAACCACTTAATGGAAGTCTCAGAACTATAGTATATGTAGATTAAATTTCCAACTCAAACCCTCTTCATAAATTTGAACAATGATCTCAAATTCATCCTTTAGAAGCCCTCACAATAAAATATGATGATAAACCAGCTATTGCATTGTTCAGAAATCCTTATTGCAATAATAAATTAGCTACTGCAATAACTCAGAGACGCTTATTCAAAATTGCAATAATACATCAGCTATTGCAATTATTCAAACCCTTGCAATAATAAACCATCTATTGTGATAATTCAAGAACATTCAATAATACATCAGTTATTGCATAAATTACTTAGCTTCTCAAACAAGCAGATTTGCAACTCCAACCTTCAGAATTATCTCTATTAAGCACCAATGTGTTTCCTGGCTGAAAACACCATTAAATCTCCTAATTGCATATTGCAACAACGAAGATATTGTAAGCCAAGAGGGATTTCATCCTCAAAGCCCCTTGAAAATCCAATCTCCCAATGAGACTGAAATTCATTAACAATTTTCTCTCAACCAAGCCTCCTCCAAATGAGCTCTCAACTCCCCTTTATATAGAACTTCTTGATCTTCTAGAAAGACCAAAGAAGAGTTTTCAACAAGCTTTTAGAAGAATATTTTAATATTCCTTGATGTGACTCCTTGATGTGACCTCTTAATGTGTCCCCTTGATGTGACCCCTCGATGTGACCTCTTGATGTGTCCCCTTGATGCAACCCCTTGATGTGACTCTTTGATGTAACTTTTTGATGTGACCCCTTGATGTGACACCTTGATGTGACCCCTTTATGTCACATCTTGATGTGACCCCTAATACTTAAGTCACTTTTTGAAGATATATTAATAAAGTGACTATTAATTTATCATTAAAGTATGTCATTTTTTAACCTTTTAATACAATTATTTAATATTACCCTTTTCACTTTGCACTTTTTCCATGTAACATTAAATAATTAAAATAATGATTTTTCCTTAAGAGGGCCAAAAAAATGGGGACATTATAGTCCTCCCTTTCCAAATATTTGTTTCCCTCAAGCAATCTGCAATTGCCAAACCATCTCAACTATCACAACGCCTGAAGAAAGAATGGAAAACCAACCGCACCTATCCACCAACCACCTGGATCCCACATGATCCTACATAATACTCCAACCAATGTCTTTTGAATGCAGTTGAAGCCATTGACACTATCAACTTCTATCAACCTGTGTGGCCATCCATCTAGTATCAAAATTCCTAGATCCTGAATCTAAACGTCATCCCTATATAAATTATGCACAAGGATTTGTCCCACCTGTTGTTTCACAATTTTAGCCATCCAATAACACAACATTTTTTTGAATGCAAGCAAGGGTGGACTCTCATCTGGGTACTTGGTTAAAAGGCTCATAACCTCATCATGCCAACTCCAAGTACTATGGAAATAAACCTCATGTATGAAAACTATCCATAGGTGCATTCCACCTAGGTCCCAAGGAAAAACTAGAAGTCCTTCCATCTCAACACTATTTGGCTTCCATTGTGCTACTCTAATAACCTTTGGAATCCAATTGAACCAAGTCTCAAATTCCTTCTTCTAAAAGCAACCAACTAGAGAGAACAAAATAGGAGACTTGCAAAACTTGGACTCATCCCTTGTAGTCGAAAATATATCATACTAGCATGAACCAGAACACCGCTTATTCAACCCACCTCTTTGTGTCATCAAGGACATAGTCAAATCTTGTGTATGTAGGCTAAAATTAAATTGATGAGCACACCTCATTATGTCATCAAGGTGAAACTCCCTTGACCACGCCAATGGAATACCAGAGTAATCATGTGTATTCCATTCTATACTGCCATCCTCAGAAGATAACTCACCACTCAAAATATGATGAATAGGTCTTGTGACCATATCGTCATTACCCTTTGCACCATTAATGGCCAGGGCTCTATCTAACCACAACTGCAAGTTCCTTGATTTGATGTCTTCAAGACCGTGCTTGATTGTCTTCCAACTAGAGGTTGTAACTCCTTGAGGACCCTCTTGTTCCTCTTCAAAATTAATTTTCCAAAGTAAATATTCCATGAACTTATCTATCTTATCAAAGAGAAACAAGGTTTGCTCAATTCCATCCTTATTGACCTACAACCGCTCCTTCCATTCATGCCTCTTATTAGACCAAATGTCACAATCAACTGGACAGTAAGATTTTTCTGACTTGCTCTCAGGAGTGAGAAGAGTACTATCATGAATGCTAATCTCTTGAAAATAAGATAGAACAGCAATATGATCCAATGTACAAGACTTAGAAGAACCCATCTTCTCTTGATAAGGTTGTCCAATAACAATCTCTACATTACCAATGTAGAGCCTTGTGTCCGATTCTTCGATAACACCTAAACCTGTAGCCAATCCTAATGATTCTACATCGTCAACAATCCATTCCACACTTAGTGGTCTCTTGTGGATGTGAATGATGCCCAACATAGGTGCATAGAAGCACATGCCAACCCCTAAAAAGCCGTTAGTATATATCAAAACAACACCATGCAACATGTGAATCATGTCCATGATGAAGAAAAATGTATTACTACTATCAAAGGATGATAATAAATCATCATCAATCTATCCTCTAATACCAAAGTGGCAATCCCAACTTCTCCTATCCATACCAACAAATCTTTTCCTCAAAGTGTACCCTAATATAACTCTAACTAGCAAAGTAGAACAACCATCAATCAATGAAGTAGGAGGTAGAACCCATGGGGGTAGGGTTGGGATACATTTGTCCTCACACCTATCTCCACACCATATCTTGTAATCTATCAGAAACTCGAGCATTTACCTAATGCATCCATCACTAACTAACTCCTCTTGCCTAACCAACAAAAGAGGAACTACACCTGCATCCCAAGAATTATTGATAGGAGACCCCACACTGCTTTCCTCATAATGTGCCATGGCTGTTATAGATGACTTAGTCTCTGCTAAACATGATGAACAACGGGCCAAACTCAACTCTAAGAAGAGCTCATTAACATGAATCTCGGATTCTTGAAGGGCTATTTGAGTACACCTTAAGGAATTATTTGAAATCATAAGCTCATGAGAAATATTATCTACTTCATCTTCTTTTCTTCTCAAAGCATTTGAATAGACCTCGGCGAGGTTGAGAAGGTGATCACAATCTGAAAGAAGGTGCAAGTAGTTTGTCTTCATTGTTCCCATACCTTCTTTGATCTCATGCAAGTTATCATGAGAAGACTCTACTTCAACTCACATTTGTCTTCTCTCCAATTGAACCATCCAAAGATGATTCTTAATCAGTTTGTGCATTTTATCATGATGAGATAATGCCACCACAATCCCATCCTCATTCACCTTCAACTGGTTCTTCAAACTGTGTGGACTATGGGGTGTATGACTAGCTTCTCCTTCACATGAATAAGCATCTCATCACTCATGGAATGCTTGAGTCACCCAACTATATTCTCCTGCAAATTCTTGTATACTCATATCTTGATTTGGAATTAGGACAGCACTAATTCCATCTGTAGAAATATCCTCAATTCCCTAATTCGGTGTCGCGATACAAGAGGGCTCAATTTTCTCTTTGATCTCATCATCCAACTTAGCTGATCCACTAGATAATGGAATGCTATCTTCCTGAAGAGAAGATGGAACCTATAGGCCAAATGAGATCAACTCTTTTGTAGTCAGTTGCTCCTTAAATTTCTTAATCTTCTACTTGACCAATATGCTTGTGAGTTCATAAGTTGTGGATGAAACATGTTGCTCTCTTTTCCAAATGACTAACAAATCAGATTGGAATTGTTTGAAAACATATTCATCTTCATCTAAGATCATGGATAGGATGTTGAACATACTTGTATTCACCTTTTCTGAATGGTGTTTCTTGATTACTAATATGAAGCAATCGAACAATTGGAGAATGGGACCATTATAATCAAACATGAGAACACATGAATGCGCCTATGCCATCAACTCTAGAATTCTAACCCTCTTATTAAAAGTAGGGATTTTGATGTCACCCATTGAAGCTTTCAACAATCAACTGCATGACCTCCTTCATTTTTTCATCATCATACGGAACTTCAGGAACTATAACCCTCATAATTTCACTTATGCAAGTGACAACTATCAATCTTACTTCTCCATCTTGATGTCTCATCAACTCTAGCTTGACCAACAAGTGCACCAATGGAGACAAAGTTTTACTCATCACCTTAGAAGGTGATTGACTTATTTTAGATAAACAACCTTCAACCTCTTCCAAAATGCTCAGAACCACTTATTTTGACTAAGATGAGTCATTAATTTTTATACCTACAATGTAGAGTTTTCCACACATATTTTCCTTTTTCCTCTGCAATCTCTTATCATACTTGATACTAAGATCCATGTAATCAAAAAAAGATATATGACTGCAAAAATCAATCCCTGATGATGTATAATTTCCATAAACTTCCCAAAAGACTTCTTCTTCACTGAGAGGTTTCATTCTATGTCCTGACATCGTCTGAGTAACACACCCAACAGCCTAGAAGAATCTTGGATCTGATATCATTGTAGCGTCCCTTTCCAATCTACCCTGATATTGGCGCTCCCACAATCCACTGAGATGGCTCAAACCACTTAATGGAATTCTTAGAACTATAGTATATGCAAATTAAATTTCAACTCAAACGCTCTTCATAAATCTGAACAATGATCTCAAATTCATCCTTTAGAAGCCCTCACAATAAAATGCAATGATAAACTAGCTATTGCATTTCTCGGAAACCCTTATTGCAATAATAAGTCAACTACTACAATAATTCAGAGACCCTTATTCAAAATTGCAATAATACATCAGCTATTGCATAAATTACTTAACTTCTCAAACAAGCACATTTTCAACTTCAACCTTTAGAATTATATTTGTTAAGCACCAATGTGCTTCCTGGCTGAAAACACCATTAAATCTCCTAATTACATATTGCAACATTGAAGATATTATAATCCAAGAGGGATTTCATCCTCAAAGCCCCTTGAAAATCCAATCTCCCAATGAGATTGAAATTCATTAACAATTTTCTCTCAACCAAGCCTCCTCCAAATGAGCTCTCAACTCCCCTTTATATAGAACTCCTTGATCTTCTAGAAAGACCCAAGAAGAGCGTTCAACAAGCTTTTAGAAGAATATTTTAATATTCTTTGATGTGACTCCTTGATGTGACCCCTTGATGTGTCCCCTTGATGTGACTCCTTGATGTGACCTCTTGATGTGTATCCTTGATGTGACCCCTTGGTGTGACCTCTTGATGTGACCTCTTGATGTGTCCCCTTCATGTGACCTCTTGGTGTGACCCCATGATGTGACACCTTTATGTGACCCCTAATACTTAAGTCACTTTTTTGAAGATATATTAATAAAGTGACTTTATTAATTTATCATTAAAGTATGTCACTTTTTAACCTTTTAATATAATTATTTAATATTACCCTTTTGACTTTGCACTTTTTGCCTAGTACCATTAAATAATTATAATAATGGTTTTTCTTTAAGAGGGCCAAAAAAATGGGGACATTACAATTGTCTTGTGCATTCAACAATTGGTATTAGATAAAGGTTCCTTGGAAGAAAGCTTAACCACTTGAGGTACATTTGAGATGGCACACAAGAAGGAGGTTCATCTATTTTATGGAATTGGTTATTTATTTTTTGAAGACCAGGATGGAAGGTTTTCTTGTTTCACTATGGTTTGAGATTTGGAAGTCTATTGAATATGGATATACTATACCTATGAATGGTCTAAGCACTATTGATGAAATCAAGGCTTATGAGAAAAATGGGAAATCAAGGTATGCTCTTTTGAGTGGTCTTTCGAATACTAAACTTGTGAAAGTTATGAGTTTTAATACTACTAATGAGATCTCGAAAAAGTTGGAAAGTGTTTATGAAGGAGATGAAAATTTCAATAAAGCTAAAATGTAGAATCTAAAGATCAAGTTTGAAACCTTACAGATGTCAAAGAATGGAGATATTACTAGCTACATGTAGAAAGTGGAAAAAGTTGCAAATTCCATCAGAGGTCTTGGTGGAACTCTTGATGATGATGAGGTGGTAAAGAAGGTACTAATAACTATGCCTAAATCCTATAGTCATAAGGTTTCTACTATTGAAGAATTTCATAATCTAAATAGCTATTCTAAAGATCAGTTGCTTGGTACTTTGATTGCTTTTGAATTAAGAGAGTTTGGTTCAAGTGATTCAAAGAAAGAGACTATTTAAAAATTTGGCAAAGAAAAAAATAATGAGGAATCTAATTCGAATGAATTTGATGAGTTGGAAGCAAACTTTGTGAAGAAATTGAAAAAGAAGACTAGAAAATACAAAGGTAAGTTACCTTTCAAATGCTTTAACTATGGCAAGATTGGTCATTATGCTTCAAGATGTCCTATCAAAATTTCAAAAGTATAAGGAGACTAAAGGTAAATCAATTAAGAAAATTTATTATGTTAGAGAAAAGTTATTATGTTAGAGAAGATGTTAGTATATCAAATGAAGAACCTGATTACCCTGATGATGAATATGATGAATTATTTTTCATGGTTTTAAATGTTGGAACTAATTTTGCTAACTCTAAGAGATGTGTGAAGTAAAGTGCTCTGTAGGTAGGTCTTAATGCTATGGTGACTTCTCTTCATGGTAGGGAAGAGAAGAACAACTGGATCATTGACATTGGGTGCTCAAATCACATGACAGGTGATAAGAGTAATTTTGTTAAGCTTGAAAATTTTGAAGGTGGTTTATTCAAATTTTTTGATGATACATCTGCTAAGATATGTGAAAGAGGTTCAATAATTCTTTATGGCAAGCATAATACAAATGATGTTCTATGTTTTAAAGGTCTGTGGCATAATATTTTGAGTGTAGGATAGATGTGCAACAAATGATATAACATTGTGTTTTAGGATGATGGTTGTGAGATCATAAAAGGCTTTGGAATTGTGGTTGTTGTTGGAAGAAGAATAGGTGGTAATGTTTATTAGCTCAAAGATGCTAATGGTATGTGTTTTATCACTCAAATTTATGAAAGTTAGCTATGGAATAGAATAATATGTCACATAAATTTTCATAGTCTAGTGAGGATAAGTTCATTTCAAGCTGTGAGAAATTTGCCAAAGATTAAAAAGCCTATCAATGTTGTTTGTAAGGAATGTCAAATTGGAAAGCAAGATAGAAGGAGTTTCAAAGTTAAAGAACAATCTTCTACCGGTCCTTTGGAATTGGTGCATACAAATCTTTGTGGACCTACAAGAATAAGAAGTTTTCAAGGTGACAGGTATTTCATGTTGTTAATTGATGATTATTCTAGAATGACTTGGCTTACTTTTTGCAAAGAAAAATTAGAATTTCTAGATAAGTTTAAGACTTTTAAATCTATGGTTGAGAATGAATCAATATAAAAATAAAATGTTTGAGGTCTGAAAAAGGTGGAGAGTTCATCTCTAATGAATTTAACACATTTTGTGAAGATCAATGGATAAAGAGGCATTTATCTGCCCTAGGAATCCAACGCTGAATGGAGTGGTTGAAAGAAAGAATAGGACTGCTCAAGAAGCTACAAGAACAATGATGAAAGAGGAAAATCTACCCGAAGTCTATTAGAGAGAAGAAATTCATACTGCATTCTAGACACTTAATAGAGTTCAAGCAAGAGAAAATAGTGTGAAGACACCTTATGAACTATGGTATGGAAGGATTCCTACTATTAAATACTTCAAAGTGTTTGGAAGAAAATATTATGTCAAGAGAAATGAAGAAATCTTAGGAAAGTTTGATGCAAGATCTGATGAAGGTATCTTTCTTGGATATTCTATAAGAAGTAAAGCTTACCAATGCTATAACAAGAGATTGAAGAAGATTGTTGAGAGTGTAGGTGTCAAAGTGGATGAAGACTTATAAAAGACCTCAATGGTGATAGATGGATATGAATCAGATGAGTCCTCTTGTAGAGAAGAAGACAAGAGTGAAGGTAAGGAAATTGAAGTACAAGTTGAAAAGGAAGAAGCTCCAGCGGAGGTCCCTAAAACCCCTAAGTATGTGCAAAATAATCATTCTGAAGATTAGATCATTGGTGAAAAAATAAAAGGTGTATTGACAAGAAGAAAGGCTTCTATACTAGAAGAACAATTAAACTTATGTTTACTTTCAAAATTTGAACCCAAAATAGTGATTGATGCATGCAAGGATGAGTATTGGATCAAGTATATGGAAGAAGAACTAATGCAGATTGAGAAGAATCAAACTTGGAAACTTGTCCCAAGACCAACAAACAAGAATGTGATTGGAACTAAGTGGGTATTCTGGAACAAACTAAATGAGAGTGGAGAAATTTTTAGGAATAAGTCAAGGCTTGTATACAAAGGCTACTCACAAGTGGAAGGAATAGACTTTGAGGAGATGGTGTAGACACGGAAGGGAGGGTCCTCAAAGAGAACAATCTAGACCATGTAGCAAGAGTAACACAATAGAACCAACACGGAATATGGAGAAAAATACAAATAAAAACATGCTTATTATCAAAAATCTCGATTACACATAGTCGGCCACATCTGGGCTTACAAATTCGGTGCACAGGCTTGATTACAATATGCTCAAAAATACAGTGCTCATAAATGCGAGAAAAAATCCTACATATCAAACTTTAGATTCTTCTTATTCTACTCTATCTTGATTGATTTCCATTCTAATGATCCATTACAAGCTTTATATCACATCCATGGGTCAATAAGCATCCGCATCGACCAAAGATCATTACAATCTCCGATGAAGGAAACGTGACACGTACAATAACAGGTCAACCTCAAATTTGAAATTCTTCCATGGTAGATGTGCAAGATGAAGTGTGGACCTAAGTGTAAGGTCGGGGACACTCCAAGGAACAAATCTAAACACATCGTGAGGATACGCAAGCTACAGGCCAGATCCACGCTCAATCCAACTAGTCGTTAGGGTTTTAAATTATTTTGAGGCTAGTTCCAAAAACTATCACTTAATTCGAAAGTGATAACTTGCCAGAAAAAAGATCCAATTAAGATGAAAACTTGGAAAAAAGGAAAATGAATATGTCTACGATGAAACCATAGGTACGTGCGATCTGGTGAGCAAACACGAAGAGATACCAGATCTACCAAATTGAACTGGAAAAGAATTGAACAAGAACAAAAACTGAATGGAAATATTTTTGGTTGATGCAAGATTGCCAAGAACCAAGGATGCTCCTGCATCAGACATCCGAGGTTAATTAAAAGTGAGTCCCTCACTTTGCAGGGGCCAAAGGAAAACTAATATGATCTACCTCAACCTGAGAAATCCAAGAAGAATCCTCCATTGGTCTACCCTTCCATTTCACAAGATACTCTTTGTACTGTCTTCCATGAGTTTTCCTTCCATCTTTGACATATGGTCTGCAAATTCTTCTGCTTCTACACTCCTTTTATCCTCCTTACTGATGTCTCACAATTCTAACATACCTCTAGGATGAAC
This sequence comes from Sequoiadendron giganteum, assembly GCA_007115665.2. Lineage (NCBI taxonomy): Eukaryota > Viridiplantae > Streptophyta > Pinopsida > Cupressales > Cupressaceae > Sequoiadendron > Sequoiadendron giganteum. The sequence goes on from CM021102.1 coordinate 775,228,164, forward strand.
TCTCGTAACAATCTCAAAAGGTGTCTTTCCTATACTCTTGTTGACTAAATTATTGTAGGCAAACTCTGCTTGAGCAAGGACTAAATCCCAACTTCTGATTTTCTCTCCAACCAAAAATCTCAGCAAATTTCCCAAACTCTTGTTTACTACCTATGTTTGTCCATCAGTATGTGGGTGAAAAGTAGAACTAAACTTCAAATCTGTCTTTAACTTTTTCCAAAGTGTTCTCCAAAAAGTAACCAACGAACTTTGTATCTTTGTCTGAAACAATACTCCTAGGTAATCCATGCAATCTGACCACTTCTCTAAAAAACAAGTTTGCTACATGTACTGCATCTATTTTCTTCTTACAAGGTATGAAATGTGTCATCTTAGAAAATATGTCTACCACCACAAACACTGAATCATTACCTCTTTGTGTCTTAGGCAAACCAAGTATGAAATCCATGTTGATATATTCCCAAGGTCTTTCTGGTACTATTAAAGGTTTATTTAATCCAACATTCTGACTACTCCCTTTTCCAACTTGACAAACTTTTCAACTCTGCACAAATTTCCTGACATCCTTATGAATATGTGGCCAAAAGTAATTCTCACTCACCAATGCTACCATTTTATCAATTCCAAAATGTCCTGCTAATCCTTCATTATGTTTCTCTTTTACCAAGTTATCCCTCATTGAACTTAGGGGTATACACAACTAATTTCCTTTGAACAACATATCCTCTTGAATGAAATAATCCAACCATTGACTTCTATCCTCCAAAACAGGTTCTCTACAAGCTTTCCAAGGTTTTGCAAAATTTGGGTCTTCCTCATACAAGTTCTTCAATTCTTCAAAGCCTAATACTTCCACTTTCATTTGTACCAATAAATTCCTTCTCCTACTCAAAGCATCAGCAACTCTATTTGACTTTCCACTCCTATGCTTCAAAACAAAAGTATAACTCTGCAAAAAATCTATCCATCTCATGTGTTTCTGATTCAACTTACTTTGACTATTCAAATACTGCAAAGCTTGATGATCTATATACAACACAAACTCCTTAGACAACAAGTGATGTCTCCACTTCTTCAAAGCTTGAACTATGACATAGAACTCGTGATCATACACTAAATATCTTCTCCTAGCATCATTCAGCTTCTCACTGAAATAGGCTACTGGTCTTCCTTCTTGACTTAGTACTGCTTCAATTGCATTTCCACTTGCATCACAATCTACCTGAAATACCTTATCAAAATCTGGTAAAGCCAACACAGGTTGCTTAGTCACCTTCTTCTTCAATAATTCAAAACTTTTGTTTGCTCTAGATTTCCATCTAAAATCCTTCATATCTCCTCTCATTGTTTTTGTCATAGGACTGCAAATAGAACTAAAATTCCTCATGAACTTTCGGTAGAAACTAGCCAATCCATGAAATGATCTTACCTCTCCAATGCTTTCAGGTGTAGGCCATTCAACGATAGCTCTTACCTTTTTTGGATCCATCTAAAATGATAATTTTGAATTAGCAAGAAAAATAAAAGAGTTAATAAAGGAGAAATATGAGTCTTTATGTGAAATTGAGGATTATGGAAAGGAATTGGATAATGTTAAAAGAAAGAATGAAGAATTAGAAGAAAGAATAAAATTGCTTGATGAGGTTAAGAAAATGAAAGAAGATTCCAATGGACTTGAAGAATCTTTTAGGGATGACAAGTTGTCCCACAAATCAGATTTTAAGGAGGATGTTAAGTTAGTAAAAATCTGTTTTGTATGGTTGTTGATTGGAAAAGTTTCCCAAACGTTTCTGCATTTCTTTTCTGTTTGGGAATGTTTCCCATTCATTGTTTTTGGTGTTTTTTTAGCTATAGTTGTTGCTGTATATATCTATCTTTTTCTATTCAATAAATGTGAAGACATTGGCTGCATATTTTCTGAGTAAATATAAAGTTTATACTCTCTCCTGTGAATTTAAATCACAGTTTCATTATTGAATACTATTATTTGTGTTTTTCATTGTGTACTGGCATTTGTGGTTTTTAGTTTATTGTGCAAATTATTGTATTTCTATGTAATTGTGTTAATCTCTTTGATGTTATGTTTTTGTGCTTATCTCCATTTAATCTAACAAAAAGCACTCTATTACTGCACATGACCCATAGTCATCTAAAATTCTAATGGAAAATTTATTGGCATGGTGACCATCACATTTCCTCAGGTGATGGCTTATGCTTCATACCAAAAGTTGTTTTTGTTGAATGTTTGTTACTGTTGGTAATCCTTGTCTTTGAGATTTTTCATTAATATCATAACTTGCAAAAAACTATAATTCCATGTATCTGGAACAGGAAGCTACATTCCAATTATTGCTTTTCTTAGACTCTGGACAAGGTAATAATATAACCTTACAAAAGCAGGTGCACTGAACCACCAATTTCACACCTCTTTCAGAATTATATCTCTAAGCTCTACTAGTGGCACTCTAATGAAACCAGCAATATATCGATTGTTACTCCTCCAATAAGAGAGAAATAAACCAATCTGGACAGAAAAAATGACATGTAATGAACAAAATCAAAAGTAAACAATAAGGTAATTTATCTTTCATGGAATTAATTAGCCGTGAGTGACTTGGAGTTATATAAACTCGACATAAATAAACTTCAACAACAAACTATTGGCAATTAGAATAATTTAGTGATTTCTTTATTTCATTCCCTTCAACCTTTTTGTCCTTTGCTCGGAGACAAACTATAGTGCAAACATTGAACTCCAATTTAAATCAGAACAAATCTTCCTTGCTTAGGTATTGCTTGAAATGGTCACGATGCTGCAAAGCTCAAACTCAGGGCTTGCTGTTTTCTTGAGTCATTACTGCAGTCTCATGCCATACTTTGCAGTCCTCCATTGCTGAAAAGGATGGTGATAACAGTTCATACAAGAAGAATCTATCATTTCGTCAAAATCCATGCAAGTTTATGGAGTACCTAACCCCCAATCTCCTTGAAAGAGGATAACTTTGAAGCAATAATTTGAAAGAAATGAGATTGCAGCTTGAAATTTTTTATTAGAAGCAGAGCAGGTCAAAGCAGAAGATTTCAGGCAAGAGGATATCATTTGATTGTTGACAAAGAGGAGAAGATCAAGAGATCTTTAAAAACAAGGAAATTGGTGAGCCATCAAATTCAAAAAAGAGATTGAAGACTTGAAGACATACAAAGTTGTCAAAGAAAGGTGATAAAAATTGTAATAGAATTTCTATTATTTGCAATTTTTTAAGAAGGTGAATTTTAATCATTTTCAATGGGTAAAGCTGGTAAACGTGTTAATGAAATTTTGGAGGAAGAACTAACCAAGGTCAAAAATGATAATTTTGAATTAGCAAGAAAAATAAAAGAGTTAATAAAGGAGAAATATGAGTCTTTATGTGAAATTGAGGATTGTTGGAAAGGAATTGGATAATGTTAAAAGAAAGAATGAAGAAATAGAAGAAAAATTAAAATTGTTTGATGAGGTTAAGAAAATGAAAGAAGATTTCAATGCACTGAAAAATCTTATAGGGATGACAAGCTGTCCCACAAATCAGATTTTAAGGAGGATGTTAAATTAGTAAAAATCTGTTTTGTACGGTTGTGTTATACCCAAAATGAAATTTTTGGCATTCTGCTTAAATTGAGCTAAACAACGTAAAAATGCCATCGAAAGTATGTTTTAGGTCAAACCAAATATGAAATCTTTGTGGGTTTTTGTCAAGGAACCTATGGTTAAAATTTTGAAAAAATGAAAATTAGGGTTTTACACCCCTATTTTTATGGAAACCCTAAAAAATAGGACCTTCCCGGAAATGATTGAAAATAATTCTGATAGGATTAATTGCCTTCACGATCACACTGATCAAGTCAGAATTATCAAAAATTATGTTTTACTCTGGTGGGTCTATTTCTATTTTTCAGGAACAAAGTTAGGAGCTCCGCAGCCATTAATGGCAGATTGGCCAGTACCAGGTGCTGAAAGCTAAACCTCAAAAGCTTCAATGAAGAAACCATGGCGGAAAAGGATGAAAATGATGTCGTTCAACGAAGGAGATTCTCAAAACAGAAAAGGCCAAAATTTGGCTAAGTCTGGAAGGTGCACGTTTTGTCTACCAAGGCAAAACACAGTCTACAGTGGCTAAAAGCGCCCCTCTTGAAGAAAGGCGCCCTTGGACCTCAGAGGGCAAATCAAATCATTTGGCATTGTCAAAACAGTCATCCTCTTCACTTTCATACTGGCTCGACAACGAAACAATCAGCAAGATCATCTGATTCAGGGATCATTGACCAACCGTCAGCGAAGTATGGAGGATCCATTGACGACAGAAGTGCCAAATCAGAGAGCTTCAAGGTAAAAGCGCCCCTGCTGGCCAGGGGCGCCCCTCAGTTGCAGACACCAGATGAATCCAAGAGTTGCAGCTCTATACATGATATCTTTCCAGCTTCCTCCCGGCTACGTGATCAATCTAACAGCAAGTCCATAAGACACACCAGACGATCACGAGATGAGATCAAGCAGAAAAAGCCAAATTTGAAAAACTGGAAAGATAAGCCAGAAAATGGCTAAGGCATGGCTAAAAGCGCCCCTCTCAAGGAAAGGCGCCCTTTCCTAAAGGTATCCAGATTTAGCCAGAATCTTCACTGCCTCCCAGGATGACCTTCTCAGCTATGACCTATCTCGTCAACGAGACTATCAGCAAGAACTTCCGACAAATCAATCGACTGATGGAGAAGGTCAAAGACTGGCAGTCCACAACCAAGATGAAACCAAGCAAAAGCTAAAAGCGCCCCTGCTGACCAGGGGCGCCCTTTAGTTTGGAGGCCCAAAACTTGCCAGCTGCCACTGCAAAGTCAGGCATCGTGAACAAGACTGAACCAGCTACCCGACGCATCGTCAAGCAGAATCATCTGATTCATCAAACATCGGGAACGTCAGATCAAAGCAAAAAGGGTCTGAAAAGGTCAAAACGAAGAACAAGTCAATGAAAATTGACTAAGGCATTGTCAAAAGCACCCCTTTCAAGAAAAGGTGCCCTTCTTTCTGGAGACCTAAACTCAATTTTCTGAGTTAACCTCTCCCAGGCATATCTAATCGTACTGATCCTGCCTCAACAACAGAACTGTCGGATACTGCTCGAGATCAACTGAGTAACCCGAATCGAAGATCAAACAGGAGTACTTCAACTTGCAAAATAGATAAAAATGATCAAACTCAAGGTTGGACGCCTAAAGGAAAGTCAAACAGAAATGTTGACTTGAGTTAGCAAATTTGGAGCCAAAAAAGAGAAAAAACACTCCACAATCAGTGGAAATCATCTTTTGGAACTCCAAATCAGGCCTGAATGATGAGTTATCTTCCATACTTTGTGGATCTTAACCCTAATTGCCTTATATTCATGCTAGGCGTCCCTTTCCTCATTATTCTTTTTGCAGGTTGAAGGATAAAACATCAAGTAGCTCCCAAGAACAAGTTTTCAAGATCTGGCAGGGGTTTTGAACGGATCTTCAATATTTTTGAAGATCATTGGCAGTAAAAGCATTCTTCTCCCAAGATTGCTTCCAGAGACAGATTATTGCAAAGTGGCAGTTTATAACTTCCAATCCATCTTCTGTCTACTTCCTCTACTTCTGTCTATATTTCTTTTGCATGTCACAGGAAACGACAGATTATCACAGATCTGACCAACTGGGTATGATCAGCACAGCTTTTTCAACAAAACCCACATGGTAGATTTTTTCAGAAAAAGTAGCCCTGCTGCCCCTATTTTTTAGGGTTTCCGGAAAAAGTCATAATATTGAAAAACGGACAAACTGGGTTTGTTTGGCTTTGAAGCACGAACAAAACCCATGTGTTAGATTTTTTCGAGAAAAATCACTTTCTGGTGCCCTTGCTGCCTCTGCCACCGAAGGGCTCTTGCATGTCAAAGAAAAACTCGTTTTTTCGAATTTCTGACGATCTGGGTCTGTTTAGAAAATCATTCTTAACAAAACCCATGTCTCAGATTTTTTCGTAAAAACTACCCCCGACGAGGCTATTTTTAGCAGTTCCAGAAAAGTGTCAGAACAGGGTCAAGTGCCCAGTCAATATTCAAGGTTTTCAGAATGCAGTACTCTCAGGTACAATACAAGACCAAAACAATCTTATACCATGATTACCTGAAAACGACTGATACAGACTTATGGCAGAAAAATCCAGAGGTCAGTTCTGAAGACTTGGAGGGCATGAATCAAATCACATTGCAGAACATCGAAGAATCCGGTTTGTTTCAAGCAGCATCTATTCCAATCACCTTACAAAGCATCGAGCTTGTAATTGCTTGCACTAAGCATTACAACCCGACTACAAGAGAGATCCTGTCAGTAGACGGGAGGGTGATTTGCAGCTTGAAGCCGGTGGACATAGAGACTTGTTTTGCAATTCCACCATGCCCTACCAAGAAGGTCATATCAGTGACAGAATGCGAAAAGGCATTCGAGGCTTCGAAAAGACAAGTGTTCGCTTATAATGGCTGAACATTGGCTGAAAACAAAGAGAAACAGCTTGCCCAGATTGGTTGGTAGAGGAGAATTCAAAGACGAGTACGGAGTGCTAATCACCCTACTCAGCAGAGTCACTGGACAAGAGGAGGGAAAATCCTTCCAGCCGTGGATGTTCTACATTATTGGCAAGATAATCAGCAGAAAAGAACGTTACGACTGGGCCTCCCTGATCAGTGACACACTCCACCAACAATTCACCGGGTTTCTAGAAGAGCACCGTTTCCACATGTGTTCATACCTGGTCTACCTGATAGCCTTCCAAGGCGATTTCAAAACATTAAACACTGTGGGAACCCTGGGTGTGCAAAAGGTACAAGAATACTTTCCTCGCTTGGAGTTCACTCTAGCGGAAAGACATTTCAAAAGGATAAATGACCTTTTTACTATGCACACCGTGCACGAGCTAGACCATGAGATGCATGTGCGTATTTCACCAGCAGCTAAGGTAGCAATGGTGGACTGGGCGGATTGGTTCATACAATTCCCCACTTTCACCTACATACGCGTGTATGGCTATAATGGCCACCCCGCCATGATGCCACGTTACCCCTCAGATAGGGTAGTGTTCATGGAATTCCTGAGGCAATTGGCCGATGTTCACTCTTACCTTCGCGTAAAGAAAAAGGCTGCAGTGAACTTTCCTCTTCAGATGGGACTCTACAGATGCAGAACAGCAGCTGATGCAAGGTTGATAAGCCAAGAAATAGTGAGATTTAATCTCAAGTACCTCATCGACAGGAGGCCATCCTATGACCCCAGAGGCATCTTCGCAGCTCACCTTGAGCAAAGATCATCACATGAACCTTTCATGGAAGATTTTTGGGTCAACTGCGAGGATGAGTTCGAAGTGAGAAGAAGGAACCATAGCAGATTCAAGCTCTCGCAGATTGCAGAATTCATGTCAGAAGACATCGAGGGCTTATCTGAGGACGAAGAAGAAGTTATTCTTTCTTCCTTCTTCATGGGTCTAGTGGATTCACAACCACTCGGCAAAGTAGACTGGTACGCGAAAGAGAGTACGTCTATTGAGGAAAGAACGGGTAGAGTAGTTCGACACAGTCAACTCTACCTGGACAGTAAAAGGACAAGGAAGGTAGTACTTCCCCGATCAGAGCCGCCAGCGGTTCAGTCTACACTACCTTCCACGTCTAGGAGGAAACCCAGACAGAAGAAGATGAGCTTTCCTCCAGAAGGAATGCGGATGTCAGGAAGCACATGGGGGAGAAAAGGAATTGCCAGCACAAGCCGGCAAGAGGTACAAGTGGAGACAGCCACCAATTTGCCTGAGACAGTTGAGACCGCTGCAACTACACAAGAACCAGTGATTGAAATAATCGCTGTAGAGATGGAAACCATTGTAGAAGAAGTTGTAGCAGAAGCGGTGCCAGTGATAGAAACAGAGCCACTAGCTTCACCACCATCACAGAGGTCACAAAGTCCTATTGATTTGGACTCGCCACCACGAGACATTGCCACGGCACAGTCTCGTTCTTCTAGCATTCAGGGGACCTATGTTCCTCCTCCCAGCGATGCTAGCCAGATTCTATCTGGCTGGAAAGCTCGCTTGGGAGGAAGAGGGAGAGGCCTTCTTATCAGCTTGACTTCTCTGAATTCCATCATGTCCCACAAGACATGCCGGTAAAGAAGTTGAAGAAGCAGACGCATGTAGAAAAGAATGCAGAGAACGAGGTTATCATAGAGACTGCTGCCCCACCTGAAGACAAAGATATACATAATGTGAGGGTTGAGGATTTCATGCTTTCAAAGGTGAACCTTGGAAAGACCACTCGACAGGTGGAGGCAGACCTTCTTGGAATTGCCTCGGCGAGTGTCAAAGAAAGGATGACAAAAGATGGACAAGACAAAGCAGCCTTGAAGGCTGAAATCCGTCAGCTAAAGTTGTACATTTCTAGTTTGATACATGACACTCCAAACTCCTCGGCTTTGCCTCAAGGACTGTTGGATCTCCCAGCTGAAAGGAACCATCATCAGTTGATTACATACGGTAAACACTTGAGACGTCAAGTGGATGAGTTTGTTGTCAAAGGGCGGTGTGTGTTGACAGAAGCATATCAGCTGAGAGACAGAGCACATGGACTTCGATCAGAAATCCAGAAGTCAATGTAAAGGCAACTCAAGAGAGGCCGAGAGAGGAGGCGACAGTTGCTGATTTGCAACAAGCATATGAATCAGTTACGACCATAGAAAATAAACACCATCTCTTTGAGTGGAAAGAACAGGTGGCATACAAGGTGAGAGCCTATGATGCCAACTCTGTGGAGCTGATTGACTATAGACGCTTCGTCGCCAATATTATCAACTTCGCAAGAACGTTGGTAATATCCTTCCCGGAGTTAGAATATCAGCGGGAAGGAGGAGAATATGTGGAACTTGAAACCGTGCAGACACGATTCCAGGATGTCATCCGATCTTCATTCCTTGAAGATCCCAATGGCTGCAAATTAGCCAAAATTGCAGCCATGTCTGTCCAGTTAGATGAAGCAGCTGCCCAATGCATAACCTATCATCAGCAGCTTACGACGGGTGAAGAAATGCTTAGACGCCACATAGTCATCTTGAAGAGCATTAATTGCCCGGAGGCCGAAGAGGTCAATGACTGGATAGAGACTTTGTTGACCAGTGGTGAAGAGGTGTAAAGCACCAAGGGAGGACGTCCTACCCTCCAAATAGCATTAATGATGACTGAAGTCAACTTGATGCCCCTTTCCAAGTTGACTCCAGATCTCCACAGATCATGCATGTCAGATCCCACTAATCTAGGATGTCTATTTGACTCCCACGATTTGTGGATCTCAGATCTCCTCAAAAGGTGGATGTCTATTTGGAGACACATTTGTAACATAAGTTCACTTTTAGTTAGGTGTCAGTCAACTGAGGTAGACTTCCAGTTTGACTTTTGTTTAGTTTCAGTTAACTGAAGTAGATTTCCAGTTAACTGTTTGCTCACCTACTTTTAGACATAGAATAATATCTTGCTGATTGGCAAGAACTGTTTGTTAACTCAAGGAGATTTTAGGGTTGCCTACTCCTTTGAGTTTCTATAAATAAGAGCCTTAGGTTCTTTATTTGTTTAACCTTTATTTGCTAGCAAAATTGCTGCGCCACTGTTGCCAGAGTTCGCTTGTTTATATCTGTTCACTCTTGGATGAGAGTTCGTTGGTTGATCACAATTGTGCATGATTTCGTGCCTTTGCTGTCCCGACCTTTGTAATTCTTTGAAGAACCTTGAAGAAATAAATCAGATGGTGCAAGCTTGATTGATCTAATTATTTGAGTTATTCAAAGTCTTGTTTTTAAATAGTGCATTGTTTCAATCTCCTCCTTGGACAGGTGTCGTCGCCTCCTTGGATATTTTGTCATCAATCATTATCGCTTGATGTTGTTTAATGATCTTTCTTGCAGCCTAGACTTTGGACAGGTGTCGTCACCTCCTCGGGAATCCTGTTAGAAAGGCCATCGTTCCTTGTTGTTTCCAGTGAGCTGCTTCCAAGCCTATACCTCGGATAGGGGTTCCTCCTCCTTGGCAAGTCTCAGATCCAGTTTACCGTAACGAGTGTTTGCTTGTATCGAGCCCTATCTTGGTATATATCCGAAGGTTCAGAGCCTCGGCCATATTCCATTGAGACGGAGGATTCAAGTGATCCAACCATACCATTTCGCTCCTACGCCCTCATGCTCTGTTTATCTTGAGGAGGTAGGATAGTTTAGAAGCTTAGTTAGTCGTAGTTAAGATCTGCGGAAACCAGAGAAAAAGCTTAGCTACGGCGCATTGGTTTATGCACCCTTGTGTCCTGCCGCTGAGTAAAAAAGATAGGAAATCTTAGTACACCCTTTTTTTACAGTAGAAAATCAGCAAAGAGAGATCTTCCTCTCTATAATCCGAAGAGCATGTACTAACACACTTGCAATAGCTGTCCGTTTCCAATAAGCACTCCAGAGGTGCTAATTGAAACGCCAAAGTTGTTGATTGGAAAAGTTTCCCAAATGTTTCTGCATTTCTTTTCTGTTTGGGAATGTTTCCCATTCATTGTTTTTGGTGTTTTTTTAGGTATAGTTGTTGCTGTATATATCTATATTTTTCTATTCAATAAATGTGAAGACATTGGCTGCATATTTTCTGAGTAAATATAAAGTTTATACTCTCTCCTGTGAATTTAAATCACAGTTTCATTATTGAATACTATTATTTGTGTTTTTCATTGTGTACTGGCATTTGTGGTTTTTAGTTTATTGTGCAAATTATTGTATTTCTATGTAATTGTGTTAATCTCTTTGATGTTATGTTTTTGTGCTTATCTCCATTTAATCTAACAAAAAGCACTCTATTACTGCACATGACCCATAGTCATCTAAAATTCTAATGGAAAATTTATTGGCATGGTGACCATCACATTTCCTCAGGTGATGGCTTATGCTTCATACCAAAAGTTGTTTTTGTTGAATGTTTGTTACTGTTGGTAATCCTTGTCTTTGAGATTTTTCATTAATATCATAACTTGCAAAAAACTATAATTCCATGTATCTGGAACAGGAAGCTACATTCCAATTATTGCTTTTCTTAGACTCTGGACAAGGTAATAATATAACCTTACAAAAGCAGGTGCACTGAACCACCAATTTCACACCTCTTTCAGAATTATATCTCTAAGCTCTACTAGTGGCACTCTAATGAAACCAGCAATATATCGATTGTTACTCCTCCAATAAGAGAGAAATAAACCAATCTGGACAGAAAAAATGACATGTAATGAACAAAATCAAAAGTAAACAATAAGGTAATTTATCTTTCATGGAATTAATTAGCCGTGAGTGACTTGGAGTTATATAAACTCGACATAAATAAACTTCAACAACAAACTATTGGCAATTAGAATAATTTAGTGATTTCTTTATTTCATTCCCTTCAACCTTTTTGTCCTTTGCTCGGAGACAAACTATAGTGCAAACATTGAACTCCAATTTAAATCAGAACAAATCTTCCTTGCTTAGGTATTGCTTGAAATGGTCACGATGCTGCAAAGCTCAAACTCAGGGCTTGCTGTTTTCTTGAGTCATTACTGCAGTCTCATGCCATACTTTGCAGTCCTTCATTGCTGAAAAGGAAGATGATAACAGTTCATAACAAAAGAATCCATAATTTTCGTCAAGATCCATTCAAGTTTATGGAGTAGCTAACCCCCAATCTTCTTGAAAGAGGATAACTTTGAAGCATATTCTTGAAAAGTATGGTAAAGAGGAGCCTATCGGTATGGTTACAGCTTATGATTATTTATCAGCAGTTCATGTTAACCAGGCACCGATTTTCGTTTAGTAGCTGATTCCACTTTTCTTTCTATATTACAGCAGGATGCCATGGATGCAATAAAGTTTGAAGGATTTGCATTCTCTAGGGTGATGGCATGTAATATACCTCACAGTCCTTTGTTTTGAGTAAGATTAGTAATTAATGAAAGCTCAGAGGGATTTCAAAATAGGATCCCAAATTAATTACCACAATACTTCGGTTATATTGGGCATGAATTGGAAGATTATAAGTTTTGACTTTACTATACCTTATGTTCTCAATGCAAAGCTCAGAGGGATTTCAAAATAGGATCCCAAATTAATTACCACAATACTTCGGTTATATTGGTCATGAATTGGAAGATTATAAGTTTTGACTTTACTATACCATATGTTCTCAATGATAACGACTCTAGTAATAAATATTAATATGGATTATACTAGCACTTGCACCCAATGGGGGTTCAAGGGAGACGCCAATAGGAAAATAAGGAAGGAGCATCAATGAATTGTTTTTAATACGCAGGTGGTGGTAGTAAAATATATCTGTATAGAGGTATGCACTGTACAGTAGAAGCGTGTACAATCTTTTGTTGGGTTTGTTCTCTATAAACAACGAAATCCCTTTGAAAAATTTGTGGCAAGCTAGCACAAGTCAGATTTACATAAGAGCATCTATTTGTCTTCATTAAAGACATGCAATGTCTAAGAAGTGAAAGAAAAAGTTTATTAGATTTCCTTGAACAAGCGCTGACATCTTTGCTGCAAGCACGTGTAGAAGATTCTCCAGTAGCGATTGGCCACCTGCAGAAGCCAAAATTTGTAATTGATTAGTTTTAGTATTGATACTCTATTCAAAAGGGAGACAATAAGAAATGTATAACTTTGAGAGAGCGTGTAATTAATTGTACATACCTAAGCATGTTGTTGTGAGAGCAAGTGTAGACGAGCTTCTTCTTTCTTCTTGATAATGTTATATGGATTTTTTTTCATTTTGGAGTAGCGATCAAAAGAGAATGCAGGCTCTATGCGAAGGCCATTTATGGATTTGGCTCTAGAAATTGCTGTAAACGTAAGGCCTTGTCTTTCAGTTGTACCAATACTGATTGTGGCTTTATGTAGTTTAAGGCCTTGCGATTTGTGTATAGTGATAGCCCATGCCATGGCTAGTGGTATCTATCTACGGTTGCTCCGTGTTATTGGATGTATTGGTATAGTTTTTGGGTCCATTGCATCCCATGGTGGACCACTGTAGTTATCGAATGTGACTGTAACATATGCAGGCAAAGCAAGGGGTTTTGCTACAGCAGGATATACAATATCTCTTACTTGACCAAGCAATTCATTTACTAGTCCAGCTTGGGTCCATAGGTTTGTTGTAAGCATGACAAGTTGACATTTGCTTAGTAATACCTCTTGGGGAAGTTGCTCATCACTATGATCGACACCTAGTTTAGATTGTGTATTTTCCGCACAACTTAGTGCAACGGGCACATTTAGTAGTTTCAACATTTTCTTGTTCTGTAATGTTACCAAGTCATTTGTAGCAAATAAGTGCATCGATTGGTCAAAATCTTCTTGTTCAATCTTTATTAGTTGCTTGTTGGTGCGAGTCATTAATAAGTCCCAATCATGTTTTGTTGGTTCTACGTTGCGAATGTTTTGTAATGTTTGATGAAATTGTATTTGAATTGGATCGTCACCTTCTTGTCCAAACATTGTTTGTAATGTAACAATTGTATTAAATTTGTGCCATAGGTTTCTTACAATTGTGTGTGATGCATAGATAGGTTTATCCATAACAGGTGGGAGTTGTGCAAGGTCTCCTACAAGAATTATAGACATGCCGCCAAAACAAGTATGTTGTTGATGGGGGAATGCTTCACGTAACCTACTATCAATTTTCAATAGAAGTTTTGGCCCAATGAAGCTCATCTCATCAATGAGAATGTATTGTATATTTTTCATGTTTTCCTGAAATGTTGTCAATGCTTGTCCTTGCAATGGTTTCATTTCTCTTATTGGAATCTTGAGGGTTGCATGCATAGTTAAGGCATGTATATTAAATGCTGCAATTCTTGTTGGAGCAAGAACAAGGAGGGGATTTATTCTTGCTGGTATGCAAGTTTGCAATGCATTTCTTATGCAATGAATTAGATAGGATTTTCCAGTGCCAATAGTTCCTTGTATGACCATATATAACAGTTGGTTAGAGCATTTCTCCATTGAGTGGTTTGTTATTATAGTCAGTGCTAGTTGTTGTTGGGGTGATAATGTATAGTTCTGGTGGTTCATATTTGAAGGGGAATGCAAATCTTGTTGGGACATCTTGCTTGTGTGCAGAAATTGAACGGCAACATCATGTAGATTTGTAGGGACATTATGATTTTCCCATTTGTGATTGTTATCAAAATCACGTCAACCCAGCATATCAAGTTCATTCAGATTTAGATTATTAGTGAGGCCCAATTGAGATAATAACTCCCGTTCATTCATTTCTACAGTTTCTTGTTGATCCATATTATCATCAAAACAACTTTCGTCTTCAAAAACATCTTCAGGTTGTTCAGTGCAATTAACATGCCATGGATTGTATTTTTGGGTATTCATTTGCTTCCAATGTTTGATGATTTCTTCTTTGGTAAGGCTTATATCTTCATTACAAAACATCTATAATTTTTAGATGGAAAAGAAAGTTTGACATCTATAATATTAAATAATATTTCTTTGACTACAATCAAATTGCTATCAAATAGATAATTTTTTCAATATACTGAAAAAGAATGAATCTCAAATTAGATTTCTTCAAGCCTATCTAACATTTAATTAATTCCACTGACATTCAAGAATGAGTACAAATAAATAAGCCATTATATAACTATAAATATTAACACTTAAAAAATACAAGTTGAATTTCAATGGCACTTAAGAAACCCTTCTACATAGAATAAACATGATCACTTTACAATAACCTTTTTCAAGATAATAGTCACATATTTTTTATAAAGTTAAAATGTTGATAACAACATTATAAAAGTTTAAAAAGTGTGAATAAAAATGACAACTAAATATCCACAATCAAATGGTATAGAATATATAAACACCCAGCAAAAAAAATCACAATACAATTTTAATAAAAGAGGTCTTTGTTCCCTTCTGTCAAAATTTCTTATGTTTTCATTGATTTTTCCTTGGTTGTTTCTTTGTTAGAGAAATCAGAAGTTCTTTACAATTGAGATGACTCCAATTTTCCCAATTATGTCTACGAAAAGTCCCCCAAATGTACCTTATTGGGGTTTTCAAAAAATTGTTAGATGTCTTCTATGTTTCGAAGTGCTGACTTTTCTGATTTCAACTTTTAATTTGTCCTTTATTGCAACTTTTGGACTTATAAGATACCTGCTCATTGTATTGTCTTCCAACCTCCGATTTCCCAACTTTACCTTGTATGTGATAAACTTCAGTGCCCTTTATCAGAATTTTCGGACTTCTGAGACATTCCCTCTTATTTGAATCATTGTCTTCCATACTTCAAATTTCCAATGTTTCTTTGTATGTCATAAACTTCAATGCTCTTTATGAATGCTTCCAGACTTTCATTACAAGCTCACTTAAACATTAAAGAAAGATGCAGATAAGGTTAAGCCAATTAACTTGATTCTTCCACTGATGACTCACCACTTAAGATTGCCATTTCATAAAGTGGGATCAACATACTGGATTTATTTTATTGTCATCACTGTGTAATATGTTTCCAAAATGACTTAAAAAGCAGGTGTTGGTTATGTAACAACTTTTGAAAGGAATGACTTAAAGAGTTCTAAGAAAATGTGAAAGGATTTTTACTGACCATATTCATCCTATATTTCCCTCTTTTGTATGGTTCTCTGAACTCTGAGTTTATTTAGAATTTTAGATAAATATGCAAATTTTCTTGATCTTTTTATTTCCATTTTCATGCAACCCAAAACTAAATTTTGAATTGTTCACTTGTAATATTATTATTATTATTATTTTGATGTGCAATAAAGAAAAGTTCTCCTTAGAATAGATGAGGGACTTAATCTGACACGCTGTTGTGAATACATTTTGACCTAAAAACAACTAATTTACCAAGAAAATCAAATTTATACTTTCTCAACAACTTCATTTTATGAAATCAATTAATTCAGTTTTGCATTTACTGCTTGCCTTCTATTTTGCTGTCATTGTTTAAGGACCAGACAAGTAAGCGCGAATCAGCATACAAATACTGAAATGATTCTGATTGGTTGCACAGTAAATGGTTAAGTATGCACAACTTTATTTAATCTAGTTGTCACAAAATTATTCTGAGATCTAACATGCCTGATGCAGACGTTTTCACTATCATATGTGTTGGTATGTTATATATGCCCCATACCCAATTCTGTGCACTTGTCAATAATAATCTCCATTTCAAATTTGGCACAATTCATTGCATGAATTTTCCTGTACTTTAAGAGCATATATACACCATCGTTTTTGTGAGCAGTAGGAAAATAAAAGTCTTATGGAATCTGCAATTCTTTGCCTCTCCACTCTGTATAATCTAAGACATTTTTTCTAGCAAACATAGCATATTTGAGCTATTAAAATCCAAAAAATTTAAATCAACCTCCAAAACAGAATATAGATTGGGTCTTGGTAACAGAACCGAATGACAATAACTGTGAGGGTTAGTCTCACGAGGAGTGCACATGGATTTAAGATTCATTGGGTTTCCTGCCATGGAGATTTAATGCAATTGCTACCTATGTGCAATATATTAATTGAATACATGAATACACAAGCTTCTTATTATTATCAGAATTAATAGATTACATATACATGGTTTACCTTACCTAAAGGACAAGGGGGTAGCTGAAACACTTTTCTTGCCTTTCTAATTCTGCTTATAGAATATGGATTCAACTCTTAAATTTAATCTTCCTTTCTATCTTCATATACCCTTTTTATGCAAAGGAAGCAAGATATGTGTGAAGAAAGAAAGAGGAAGAGTGGGTGATGGAGAATAAAACAATGAATGGGCTGCATTCAAGCATAAAAACGGGGGTGTAGAACAGTCAATTCATTTGAATTTGAATTTTTTGTCATTTTTTCAAAATTAGAATTTATAAATTGGTTACAGATTTGATCATGGTTGCAATTGTAACATGTGCCACACCCACCATAACCCACCTCACTAGATTGCAATGAGGGAAACACCCAAATTTTCTGCCAGACCACAATCCAATAAACTAAAAATATATAACCAGAAAAGATTCCGGGAGATACAGCTCCACTCAAATTGAATGAGACAATTCATATTTTGTACCACTAACTCTTCCGTGCATTGCTGTCTTCATAATGTGGTTGTGGTTAAGTGCCCCACACCCACAATGAAGATAATACTATGTAAAAGGTTAGAAGATTCAAACCCCTAACCACTCAAAGACAATTAAATTTTTGTTATACCCTAATCCTCATGCTGTTCAAAGCTCTCTATCTCCAATTTAAGCCTCAACAGATTGTAATAGGAGCCACATTTCCTGCTGCCGATTTCTCAATTTTAATTTTTCCTCCAATCGATGTCTTTGTCAGTAATTTTAGATGACACCAACTATACTTCAAGATAAAAGTATATATCCAGTTATAGTGGACTAGTCTGTGTATTGTGCCAATCCTCCTAATTTGTGCATGGAAGTGATTTGTTTTTTAATTTCTATGCACTTATTTAAAAATTTAATTCAAATTTTAGGTTAGTACCATAGGATAATTACAACTCTTCTCAGGTTTATGAAACAAACAAGAAGTTACTTACAAATAAAACCATGTTATTTATGAAAAGTTAGGCCATGTTAGTGAGAAAGGTCTTCATATATTGAAATCAAAGCTATAGTTGAAGGCCTTGAAGATTGTTTTCTTAAGTTTATTTTTTGTCAACTTTATATTTATGGCATGTAAAATATTGTAAATTATTCTTCTAATTATTCACAAATTGATGAGATTTTAAATTTGATGTATAGTGATGTGTTTGGTCATTTAACTGTGCTCTCTTTGAAAATATATGTAATATGCTTCTTTCATTGATGATCAAAAATTCTCATTCTTTACATTCATTTATCTACTTTCTTCCAAAAGTAAATATTTGGAAAATTAAATAAATTAATGTCTTCCATCTAAAATTGTTGTTTCATGATGAGCATAATGAAACTCTCAAAATAGGGAAAAATTAAAAATAAAGAAGAAAAGAGTAAGGGAATGGCATGTGAGATGGTACAATTATATGATTAAGGCAAGGAACCAAAAGAACTGACTTGTGTGGAGGTGGATCCCAACGATGCAAAAGTGATCTTTAATAAGAGAATTCGTGGCAAAAGTGATTACATCCCACAGAACCCGAAGGTAGAGATGTGAATAAGGGTTATGGGCATAACCTGATCAAATTCTCATATTTTCAAGAGTGTTAGATATTTTTCTTAAGAATCTGTTCCATTTTTGAAATAAACTGTACTTCTATATAGCTGCATTAAATCCAACAGACCAACAGTTTGATATGTAAATGTTGATTTCCACCGAATCTCAATCTCAAAAATACCATCACATCATGAAAGCAAACAAAACTGCATTTTACAATAGAAACCTAATTGTTTTTAAAAAAAATGAAAACAAGACACTTTCTATGATTTGTCTATTACCACCAAATCCAACCACAGAAAATTTTCAAATTACAACAGAATATGGGTTCATCCATTACATCATGAAAACAAGCAGACTTCAAATTCACAAATAGCATTCAGTTGGTTGCCTCCAAGCAATTTCAAAAAAATAAACACTCCCATGTAGCTAGACAAATTTAAACTTCCAACAAATATTAATCATTCTCATAACGCAATCAATAAATAAACAGTGATATTTGCTACTCCCCTGTTTTTCAGAGTGAGGGAGAGTTTGATTTAAGGCCTGGTGCTGTTAGCAATGATGATTATCTTTGCTATGATGCCACTGGTGTTATCATTTGTGCAGTTGGATCCAGATATAACAGTAATTGCTCAAATGTGGCAAGGACTTATTTGGTAGATGCCAAAGATGTTCAGGGTAAGGCCTGCAAGGTTTTGTTGAAGGCACAGGAAGCGGCAATAAGTGCACTCAAGCTGGGAGACCCTCTTAGTGCTGCCTATAAGGCAGCAGCAGATGTTGTTCAAAGAGAGATTAATCAATCTAACTGAGGTTTTCAAAGAGTCTGGTGTTGCTATGAAATGCAATAACAGAAAAATACAATGATTATCTCTTTCACTGCAGTAATATTTCAAACTGACTTTGGTTCTGAGAAGACCATGCACATATGAAAGAAAGCCACCAAACCAATCAACATATTTCATGAGAAAGACACCCTCAAACTTAAAAAGGTTAAATAACAGGGTGTCTAATTTCCGAGCAATCTCTAAAACAACAAACTGGAAGCCATCAAAAACAAGCTGTGCAATAGACTGCAGGCTGTATTACATGTCCATATGGGCAAGTGCAAACTAATCTAAGCTACCATAAGTTCTCGATTGGATTTGACAAATACATCGTTCAGAGTCAGTAAACAACGAAGAATGTTCACACACAACCTGTCAAACACAGCATTGATTATCCACAGAACTATTCATTATATTTTGGCATCTTGTATTAACATGTCAGAAATTAACATAATCTGGTCAATTTTGTTCTGTTTGATTTGTATTTTTTGTAGCAATTACCCTTCCCTGAAGCTATTGATTGTTGCCGCCTTCATATCCTTGTATGTTCTTTCTAACATCTGCATCTACATTCTGTCTACCCCAGGGGAGATGGGGTTACGAAAGAAATAAAATCCTAAACCCTTATAATATTTCGAGTGGGTTGATTGTTCTTTTGTTATCTAATATTTACTGAGTTATACCTGCTCGTTAGCAATGCTACATACAGACACTTTTTACAAACTGAAAGGAACACCAAATACAAACTGAGAGAGCAAAGACGGAAACTCAAAGAAGACTGTGAAACATGGGATCTGAAGCATATCCATGACCGGAACAGAGCATGAAGGAGAGCTTTATAGGAAAAATAAAACTAACTGAAACCATAGAACAGAGCATGAAGAAGAGCTTTATAGGAAAAATAAAACTAACTGAAACCATGGCAAGTAACTTACCTCAAGCGTAAATTGGACACCAAATCTTCCTAGGCGGTGGCAGTGGTGGACAGCAGAAATAAGGCTGAAACCAAATTTTACTGTGTGAATTGATGGATAGAACAATCTATTTATAGGTGGAGGGCGAGTGATCTTCTGCTGACAGAGAAGATATCTGTTCGATTTAGTCTTAATGAGATTAGACTAAAAATTAATATGCACGGTGGAAGGTTCGGCAACGTGTAAACTTGGGCCCTGTGCAAATTTGTCCCTATTTCCTTCCAGCCGTGTTAAAAATGGGTGAAAAATCTGTAGCATGGAGATAACATTTATTTAAAAAGATATGATTATATTTTATTTTAATTAAAGATGTAATACATTATTATTTAAAAAGATAAGATTATATTTTATTTTATTATATTATTAAATATATATTACATTTCTTCATATAAAACTTCCAATATTTAATTATAATTTTAAAATTATAAAAATAGTTATAATTTAAGAATGTATTTTTGTTAATATATTTAAAAAATAATATTTAATTTATAAATATTGAAATTTTATTAAAAATATTATTATTTCATTTATTTTAATTGTATTAATATTTAAAAATAATAATATTTAATTTAAAAAATATCAAAAGACTAACTTAATTTAATATTAAAGAGAATGAAAATTTTTCACAAGTTTTTAAATGAATTAAAATAAATTTGATTTCTTATTGAGATATAAATTTTATATAAAGATATTAGATTATATTATATTATATAAATATATTATATATAAAATAAATTATATATTATTTTACAAATTAAAATAAATTTGATTTCTTGATTGATATAATATATTTATTTTTATATAAACATGTTATATAAAATTTTATGTTATGTTATTTAATATAATACAATATTATGTTTGGTTGTGTGTGTGTGCTATATGTATTATATTATAATAATATAAAATTTTATAGTATTTTTAATTAGATTTATTATATATTGATTTAATTTTAATCTTAACTAGATATGATAGTTAAGATACTTGATAGCTTAAAGATAAAAAAGTATTATATTATCTCAAATATTTATAGATATATTAAATACTTATAGATTGTAAAATAATATATTTAAATATCTATAATTATTTATATGTTCAAATTATTAAACATTTAGTTCATTTAATATTATAATCAGAATTAAATATAAAAATTATAAAAATTAGAATTTTAAATATGATTAATATTTTTAAATAAAATTAAAAATATTTTGTTTAAATAAAAAATAATATATCTATAAATATTTGAGATAATATAAGATTATTTTATCTTTAATCTATCAAATATATTAATTATCATATCAAGTTAAGATTAGAATTAAATCGATATATACTAAATCTAATTAAAAATACTATAGTTTATGTTATTACAATATAATACATATATAACACACATGCACAACCAAACATAATATTGTATTATATTATATAACATAACATAAAATTGTATATAACATGTTTATATAAAAATAAATATATTATATCAATTAAGAAATCAAATTTATTTTAATTCGTTAAAATAATATATAATATATTTTAATATATAATTTATTTTTTATATAATATAATCTAATCTAATATCTTTATATAAAATTTATTTCTCAATAAGAAATCAAATTTATTTTAATTCATTTAAAAATTTGTGAAAATTTTCCATTTTCTTTAATTAGTTATACATTTTAAATACATTCTTAAATTATAACTATTTTTATAATTTTAAAATTATAATTAAATATTGGAAGTTCTATATGAAGAAATGTAATATATATTTAATAATATAATAAAATAAAATATAATCTTATCTTTTTAAATAATAATATATTACATCTTTAATTAAAATAAAATATAATCATATCTTTTTAAATAGATGTTATCTCCATGCTACAGATTTTTCACAGGGCCCAAGTTTGCACGTTGGGGAGAGAAACGAGGAACGTAGAGGCATATGGCACATCCATCCCCATGCATCCATGCTGGGTGCATTTCTGGGGCTGGGTAGACATTGTCGGAGTGTTTGAATGTTTGCATCAATGAGGGCACTTCCTTGGCTCCACGTCCTCCTTCATTTCTTCACAAGTAAACTCAGACCATTAAAGATGATCATTATCTCCTTGTTCTGCGCATAGTCCGCAACCCTAGCTGAGACGGCAACTACACTAATTAATGACGAGAGTAATTTACCGGTCCATGAAATTGTTTGCAGGCAATGTGAGACAGGATTGCCGATAGGCTGTGCACTGGCAAGTCCACAATAAAAACCTATCGGCTAATTAGTAATGTTCCCCAAACAATAATTTGAGACTATTAATTATTTAGGTTGTGTCTAAAATATGCCATGCCCATATTTACATTGCTAAACAATAACACAAATCCAAAAAAATCACAAAACAAGACATTTAAAACTTCATCATTACGCATTTGATGACATCATGTACTGCACTTCCATCATGAATGATCCACACATAGTGCGAAGAAGGAAATGTCTGCGAAAGGCCTACGGAAAAACCCTATCTTACTCCCAACTACAAAGGAAAACTATTGACCTTGAAGTGTAAAAAGGGCCATTAAAAAAATTTGCATTCATGTACAAAATCCCCCTAATAGAACATAACTAAAAGTTCAAAGGAATATATTACTTTTCCTTTAATATTGCTCCACAACTATTAACTCTTTCAAGCATTCTTACTACTTCAATGATTAATCTAAACAACAATGTGTAGTTATATTTTACTTTTAATATTAAATTCTTAAATTATTAGTAAAGTTAATTTGTCAATCAACAAAATATTTAATCTATGGAATTTACATGGTATTTAATTCTCAATTTGATTCGATTAAGAATGATGTTTTAACTTATATTCATGTTATCTATACACTTCATAAGTTTATTTAAACATGCCTTATTTTCATTAATTACTTATTAATCATTTTGATGTAACAACTAGTATACCAATAATAAGTTAAACTTTACTAAATAGGACATATTAGACCAAGGCTCTATCAATTAGATTGTGAATAAAGATATTCAATTGTGACAAAGATAAATTTATTTTTTTATAAAAATCTTTTCTAATTAATACTTCAAGATTAAATTTAACAACAATGGATAGTATCAACTCTAGTACAACTATAGATTATCAACTTAATAATAATTAGATTGCTAACCAAAAAAATGAATAACTTACTTGATAAATGATCTTGACTCAACTGAAATATTAGAACGATAAGTTTAAATTTGAAATTTACTATTTTCTTGAAAATTGATTTGTAGAAATAGATTGTTACAATTCGTTTATTTATTTCCCTCAAATAAATTATGATTGTTTTATGTGAAAATAAAAAATTTAATTTATTTGATCTGTTTTGAAATCATTGATCTAACAACAACTAATTTTAATTAATCTATAACTAATTCTCAGCTAAATTTTCCCCCTTTATAATTTCTGTCGAGCCTTGAAATTGTTTTTGAATGCAAGGGTTTAATGAGGGTTTTGAGGAGTAAACCCTTGACATGCTAATGACACTGAATCTTGTAATTCATATGACTGTAGCTGACCTTTGTTAATCATACACTGGCCTTTAGAATTAACACTGACTGCTGCCCTTTACATTGACTGAATGCATAGGTTGTTATTTGTTTCCCTACTCTTAATTTGTTGCAGGTTTTATATTTTTATTTGCAAGATATGTGCACAAAGATATTCATTTAAATTGTGCATCTACGATTTTTAGATTTAGATGTATTGTTGTATATGAAAGATTTCAGTTTATTAGATTTCAAACCTGTTTGTTGCAGACAGATTTGAGGGGTTAACAAAGGTTTCCAAAACTTCAAGTTTTACTACGAAATTTTATAGGCTTGCAGATCAATTTCTATATATTCATGTCTTCATTTTATTTTATTTAGATTGAAATTTGTCATTATCAAATAAAATGTTTAATTTAAATGAAAAAAATGAATAGATAAATAAAAATATTTTTTTAAAATGTGTTGGGTAAGGGGTGACGCCATCTCCATGGAGGTTGCGCATGCCCTGTCCCCTATGGGGCCGCAGTCCCATATAGATTTAAATTAAATATATATTTTTATAAAAAAATTATATTTATGTTATTAAATGTGTTTTGATATTTATTAAATTCTTTATCTGATATATAATATTTTTATATAGATTTATAATTATATAATATATGTATATATTAATATTTATGTATATAGTATAGAATTAATTTTGAAAATATTTATGTATATAGTATAGAATTAATTTTGAAAATATATATATTTATTTATAAATATATATTTTGTTTTATTTGAATGTATACAAATTTATACATATTATTTTTAATTAAATATATTAAATTAGTTTATATAAAATATTTTCATGCATCTTGATAAATTAGATATAATTGTAAAAATATATCAAAACAAAATTTCCTTCACAAAAACTAAATTATTGGATATGATTTCTATGCTGTAAGGTGTTTTACTTTTCGGTTATGATGTTTTTCAATTGTTCACCCAACATACATTAACACCAAATCAATGTTTATGCATTGAAAAGGATAATCCATATTCATTTATTTTCCTTCTTATACAAGTTTGAAGCAATCAAAAAAAATATATATTTTTCTTTTAGTTCTACTTGACTAACATATTACCACGTATTCATTTCACTACAATACCTTATACACAAATTTTTTTACTAACACTCATTTTATCCTTTGAATTCTAGAGTCCTCCATGTATTCAAACTAAATTATTGGTTATGATTTCTATGGTGTACGGTGGTGTTTTTAACTAGGTTTTTTCTTAACTAACTTTTTGGTTATGATGTTTTTCAATTGATCATCTAACATACATTAACACCAAATTAATCTTTATGCATTGAAAAGGTTAATCCATATTCATATTTTCCTTCTTATGCAAGTTTGAAACAATCAAAAACAAAATAATTTTATTTCTTTAGGTTCTACTTGACTAACATATTACCACACATTCATTTCACTACAACACCTTATACACTAAATCTTTCATTAACACTTGATTCTTTCTAAATTCATCTTATGATTTGAATTCTAGAATCCTTCAAGACGACAACAACTAACATCTTCTCTTGTTTTTTAAACAAATAAAATATAACACCTTCAACCACAATTGAACTCTAAATTACAAAGCATCCTTAGGTTCTTTAAACTTTGTAAATCTCACAACACCAACATGTTTCTCTCTTGAAAGCCATAGGTTGAAAGTCCCAAGATAATCTTCCTTACTTAACACATGTACTTAAAAGAGAAAGATCAACAAAGAAAACAACAACCTTGGCCAATGGGCTCTCCACCCAGCCATAGGGTTGTAAATTTAACTCACCCTTAAGCTAGGGGTCACATAGCTTTCCCGAGAACTCACACACACCTTTTACAACCTTTAAGCCAACATTTATAGCATAGATTTCCAAAAAATATTCACCACATAACGTGTACAATATTAAACTTTGCATCATACAACAATTCTCCTTCACATACTATTACTCCCTCATTATATTCACACAATTGTTATTTTTATACAAACTTAGACAAAGGTGAGTACACTTACCCAAAACAAAACCCCGCACACAATTTACAACAAATTTCACAAAATATTCACAATTAATTTTCACATAACTTTCACAAACAAAGAACAACATTCCAAGCATTCAACTACACAAAAAAACAAAGATCTAACAAGAGGGTTAGACCATGATATTTGCTATCAAAATTGATGAAGACTATCTTCAAGCCCTCTCTTCCATCTTTTTTTATTCTCTCCTT
Organism: Sequoiadendron giganteum; assembly: GCA_007115665.2. Classification (NCBI taxonomy): domain Eukaryota; kingdom Viridiplantae; phylum Streptophyta; class Pinopsida; order Cupressales; family Cupressaceae; genus Sequoiadendron; species Sequoiadendron giganteum. The sequence continues at coordinate 775,254,040 of CM021102.1, forward strand.
CTCTTCCTTCCTCCACCTAGAATTTGCATCTACCAAATGAAAATCCTAAAAGAAAATCAAGAACAATCCAAGAGAAAAAATCCCCTTCTCCACTCAAGGAGAAAGAATAAATAGAAAGGAAAAAAAGAAACTAGCTCTCTTTAACCACCTAAACCACCCAACCAACTCCAATTTTTCATCACTTTTCAAAAGAGAAACTAAAGTGGGTTATAAACTCTAATAAAGGTATTTTATAAGGTAAAATAACCCCTAACCTATAAGTCTTACACTTAGGGAATTTTTTAGATTGTAGAAATGAAATTTAAACTACATATAAAACCACATAATCATAAATGAAATAAATATACTAAAAGATAACTCAAAAGATAAATAAAATAAACTTATACATCTACACATGATTACACAACACATATAAAACATTAATTCACAACATGTCACATGACCTTAGTTCTCCATATGAGACAAGATCAATATTTCATCGAGAATAACAACAAAAGTAGCTATATGACCCCAACCACTATTGACAAATCTAACATTTTCACTCAACAAAAAGTGTCAATATATAACATGAATAATCATAACCAAAGCAACTATTCTGAATTAAGATAACATTTTTTTTTTGTATTGAGTATAGAGTAAGCATGGTAGTACATCAACATTACATATCAAGTATATGTCCCAAATATACCTACAAGTCTACCATGTCATTGACAATATATACATAATTACATATATTTTTCAGCGGATTAGCATGTATGTACCCTGCAAAGTTCTTTACATCAAAATACATATATGTTATGTTAATCCATATGCATATACAAAAAAGTATCAAGTTATGCACATAACATTCCCTAGCACTATTAACTCCTGAAGATTTCCATCCATCCAATGTCGCAATTGCCTGAGAATATGCCTCCTTGCCTTTCATTCTTTCTTTTAATTTTGTTTGGAAGTTATTAGTGCTTTTAAGAAGTGTTCAATGTTGGGGTGACCTCTCTGCGATTTGTGCCCATACCTAGCCTCTTGCAAATTTACATTGATTGTACAATCTTACAGAAATTTCCAAAATTTACCCTTGGAGATCTCAATGGTAATGACAACCTGCATAGCAACATTGTGAATTGTGAGTCTCTTAAAAGACCCAGTAAGCACCCTTTTATTCCTTTTATAAATGTCTTCATTCCTAGCCTTCTAAATGGCCCAAAGAATTTCAGAGGATAAGCAGGTCCAAAAAAGAGACAAATCTTTGTTCATTTTATTATCTACTTCCAATAGAATTTTTCCAGGGCTTGGTTCATTATTATTCTCCCATATATTTTGACCATCACAAAATAATTTCCAAATCTCTTTAGCAAACAGGCATTCAAAAAAGATGTGCTTTATTGTTTCAGGTACTCTACAGATATTACATATGTCAATGTCAATAGATTTTGTTTTATATGGCAACCTTTGCAATAACAACAAGCACCTGAAGCGGGCCTTTTTTAGGCTCCAACACTATTGACTAGTTCTTACTGAATATTTTTTCCCATTGATTCTTAGTTAGCTTTAGACGCCATGTTGTCTTAACATGTTCTATGATGTCACATTGTTCATATAGGAAACTGTATATAGATTTGGCATTTAGTTTCATTAGTGAGTTACCATCATTCCATTGAAATTCTTCATACTGAAGTTCATTATTTTGTGTTTCCACTGGAAACTGAAAGACCTTACAAGCCTTTCTTAGTACTGTATAAGTTCTCCAGTTACTTTGAGGTAGATTAAATTCAATGCCTAGTTCAACCCAACTTTTAAGATTTCTATTTACCAGGATGTCATTGAACGTTTGATACCTTTATGAGCCCAGCATTTGATTGAGCATCCTTGGATTAGGGCCAGGGGTCTGCCTCTATATTACAGGTTCCAACAAATGGACCCGTGAGCCAGATGATGCTATTGTTGCATTTGGTGAAGTGATAGTTAGTGATGTTTTTCTTTACATACTCCCATGCCTTCCAAATGGTTTTAAACACATTTGAGCTTGTAGGGGATATAGGCAAAGGACAATTGAGGAGATAACACAAGGGGAGAAGTTTCTAGGATTTAGCCTACTTGGGGACTGAGCTTTGAATATTTTTCCTTATGAGAACCTTCCAAAGCTCTCCCCCATCTAGGGCCCTAATTACCCATTTTGATGCTAGAGCAATACCTTGCAATTTCAAATCTTTTAAGCCAAGCCCACCTTTTTCTTTGTCAATGGAGCACCATTCCCACTTAACAACATTTTTTTTCCTATTTCCTTTCCCATTGAACCATAAGAACGTCTTGATCTTTTTTTGAATTTCATTGATTTGATAACAACTAAAGAACCATACTGATGCAAAATAGATATTGTAGGAAGACAATATTTTTAGATAAACTTGCATTCTCCCTGCTAGGGACATATATTGTTTGTTCCACTTGTCAATCTTTCTCTATCCAAAGCCACATATCTTTCATATTAGGATCAACAGGAAATGGTATGCCAAGATACCTTACCTACTTGTGTGCCATCCCTCCCCCCTCCATGATAGGTTGGACCTTACCAACCAGTTGGGGAGGTTTCATCCCATCCTAGCATGCAAGATTTAGCAAGAGCAATTCTTGCCCCTAATGCTTTACAAAATGTGTTAAGCTTGGCTATTAGATTATTCGTGTTATCCCCCTCCAATTGGACAAAGATTGGTGTATCACCTACAAATTGTATATTGATAAGGTCCTTATTATGTGGTAGAGTTATGCCTCTTACATTTGGGGAAGAGACATTGTCTCTTAGTATTTAATGCAAGGCATCAAATGCAATAACAAATAATGTAGGGATCAGGGGGCAGCCCTACCTTATTGATCTTTCTAAGCCAAATTGCTATATAAGGGTGTCATTCACATCCACTTGTGTTACTGCATCCTTAAATAATGTACTTACCATACTACAGAAGGCTCTGGGAAGCCAAATGCTTCAAGTGTTAGCAATACAAATGACCACTCCACCCTATCATATGTTTTTTCAAAATCAAGAAGAAGCATTGTTGCTCCTTGATTAGTTTGCCTTGCCCATTCCATTAACTCCCAACTGGTAATGAGGTTCTCTAGTATGTACCTCCCTTTGATGAAGCATGTTTGGGTGTTGTTTATGAATGATGGTAGAATGTCTACCAACCTACCAGCAAGGATCTTGGCAAAGATCGTATAAGACACATTTAAGAGGGTAATTGGTCCCCAATTTTTTGCTAGTGTTTTATCCCCATCTTTCGGGAGTAGATTTATAATCCCTTTGTTTATAATTCTACCCAGGGAACCTTTCTCAAGTGCCTCATTGTAGACAAGGTAAAGATCGTCATAGACCCAATCTATGAATGTTGTATAGAACTTTGCAGGCAACCCATCAACACCTGGTGATTTGTCATTCTTTAGGGAAGAGAGAGCCTTTCTAATTTCCTCTTTTGAAATTCCTTTTCCAAGCTCACAAGCTTCCTGATCTGAGATTTTATTTGGGATGAGATGCTTGATATAATCCTTTGCCTCGGTGCACTCATCATTATCCCCTTCTGAAGTGAAAAGGCCCTTAAAGAACTAGTAGAACTACTCCCTTATTCAACACCCGGTGATTTGTCATTCTTTAGGGAAGAGAGAGCCTTTCTGATTTTCTCTTTTGAAATTCCTTTTACAAGCTCACAAACTTCCTAATTTGAGATTTTCTTTCGGATGAGATGCTTGATATAATTATTTGCGTAGGTTCACTCATCATTATCCTCTTCTAAAGTGAAAAGACCCTTATAGAACTAGTAGAACTACTCCCTTATTTCTCCCTGGTTGGTTAGAGGGGAACCCTCTGCCCAGATTTGGTCAATTTGTTCTTTAATCTACTTATCTCTGATATACTTGAAGAAGAATTTGGTGCCTTTGTCACCATTGTTCAACCAATTCAACTTAGCCCTTATTCTCAACCCCTAAATCTTGTTTGCTTGGATCTTTCTTAGGGAGTTCTTGGCTAAAGCTAACTTATTGATTAAGGCCTCACTCTTAGGTTCATTTTGGAGGTTGGATTCAACATCAAACAATCTTTCCTACAGAAGGCCCTCCACTCTCCTCCTATCCCCACTCTCTTCCTATCCATTAAGATAATATTTCAAACCAATAATCAATAAATAATATGTAAACCTATCATCTAATAATAATCATAATAGTCAAGACATCCATATGAATCTACGAAAACATCTATGCAATAGGAAAACAACTATCATTCATAAAGATCCAACAACTAATGTCCAAACAATAAACACATGAAAACATCCAATATGACTCATGATAACATCAAGGGACATAAAGTAAATCTGAAACATAGAACACGATAACTCTCATATAATGTGCAATCATAGAAGTCTACGACACATCGAGCAAGAACCACGATATCAACAAAGACACATGGAGTGAACAAGATCACAAAAAGGCGGGATCTCACAAAATAATATTTTCTAATCCATGGTCTAAGTGTAGGATACCCAAATTAATAATTACCCAAGTTCATGTTTTTAGATTAACAACGAAGGGAGACAATGATCCAAATTAATAAGTTGATTAGAACAATATGCATCAAAGTAGTGATCTTAGATAAAGAATTTTGGACTATTTTTTATTTATGTGGAAACCATGGTACTGACCTTGTGATGCCTTAATAATAATTTTGATAGACATGACTATTATTTGATTAAATTATTCGAGCTAACACTTATGCAGAATAATGTTCACCCCAACTAAAAATTTCAAAAATCATTGTTTAATCAAGGAAGTGATCAAATTAATAGATAGAAGGCTTATTCCCAATTTAGAAAATATACATAAATACTCAGACTAGAGGATCTTCAGGATAGTGGTCATGGGTAATTTTTTGTAGAACAATACTTGAAATACATTTATGTTTTTTCAGATTTGTGACTTTAGATTAAGGTTAAATCCTCTAAGTGTGCAGATAGTGCTGACATGGACAAGGTCAAACCCAATTGAAGAGGGGGTACTCTGTTTCACAGGATGACTATACTGGTGACTGTGCATGCACAAACCAACCAGGGAAAGGAATTATGGCCAGGTGTCAACTATGGTGATAGCAGAAAAGCTCGAATTGTATGATATAAACAACTTGTCAGAAATCCAAGATAGTGCGGCTAGAGTTAATGAGACATAATGTTAGTAAGAATTATCATGAAAACAAAAGAGTTTGGAGAATGTCATGTGCAGCATGAATTGGACAATTGATGGGAGAAGAAAAGGGCAAGCACATTGATAAATGGAGAGATGGTTGAACAAGATGCAAAATTTCCAGCTCAAGCACACCACCAAACAGACAACTAATCAAAAGAAGCTGTCAAATATGGCTCAAGAGCACAGGGAATGTCTATATTACCATAACAGAAAAGAAATCCTCGATTGAGATTCTGAAGAATTAATATGCCTCCTTAGTCAACCAATGGAATTCAAGAAAGGATGGACTTAAAAAACTAGGTATATGTACTAGAAGAGATCACCAAGAGAAGGTTGCTAAAACAAGACACATGGACATGGAAGTTGTACAAACAAGGGAAATAGGATTGTCAAAAAAAGGGTAAACAAAGAGGCTTTGAAAAGGTATATGTTGAGGACTAGCCTAATAATGCTTAAAGCCTGTGAACACAATTCAATTTGTGTAAACATGTATATAGTATATACTATGTCAGTCCCATATGAGTGACTACTATGGTCTATAAGTATGTGTATGTATGTGTGTGGCTGATGGTATAAATGAGTCAATACCCTGAGGACCCTCAAGACTCCAGGGAAGTTTGCAAATTGTCGAGTTATAAAGTGATGGGGACAAGCTCAGCACAACTAAGTGATGGAAACGAGCTTAGCCAAAGTGAGCAACAGGACAAGATCATCATGATGAATATGATTGTTGAAGTTATGAGAGGCTTAGTTGGAGATGAGCTTTAGACCTCGGGGAAGAACTGCTGAAAGTGCAATAAAGGTTCTAGAAAGTAAGCTTCCTTTGCAAGATGTTGGCTGCTTCTCAATTATACTATAATCTATGCCATCCCCTATGGCAGCAGCCGTGACTTTTGCTCTTCAAATTCCTATCACTGAAACTGGAGCAAGGATTTCTTGCAGTGGCCAGGTCCAAATATATTATGATTTGTTGGATATGATACAGCATCCACAGCATGCCAAGGTTATGCCGAAGTTTCATGAGTAGTGTGGCCAATAAGAAATTGACATAGACTATTCAGCATTTTAATAGAGGCCCACGTGCATATACAAAGCAGGTCCGTATATTGATGATTTTACAAAACCTTTGCTTTAGTAGAAACAATATACAGAGTTGCAGCCTATTTATAAAGAAAAAGCCCTGCATACAATTTTAACATGTGTGACAGTTAAAAAGCTCACGTGGATGTTTGAAAGGAAGGTAATAAAATAAGAGATACCACATGGAAAATTAGAAGCTCGTAGGTGCACCTGGAACATTTGAAGGAGGCAAGTGCACCTCTTTCACCAAGTTTGTAAGGAGCAGGTCTTAAGCTATATTCTCTCAAAAGCAACAGCCATAAGGGTCCACATATAGGTAAAGTTAAAACTGTGCCAAACAAAAAAATAATACAAGCCTAAATGAACATTATAATGCTTTGGAGCCATGGTTAAATGAAATATAAAGAAAGGCTGTTGTGTTTCCATCAGCAGCAGAGCTGCTTGTATAAAGGGCAATTAGAAGAGAAACCATACAAGGCTGCAGTTTTAAACGCAAGTGGCACCACTGGTCAACCACAATCTGACAGTTTGCAAGAGCTGAGAAGGGTTTTTTGAGTTGTCAAAAGCAAAGATCCACAAACCGTTCATTGTCTTCATCCTACAACTTATGGGCAGTTAAGATTTTGCAAGAAAATTTACTGAAAGGTCCCACTATTGGTTGGTGAATAAGTGTTGAGTTAGCAAAGAGGGGCCCACATTTGTGTAAGTTCACAGTCAACAAATAAAGGGAGTCAGAGTGTATAAATGAAATGGAAATGATTATATTTTATGAGGCATGATTTACCATTAGAATAATATAAATAGTAGCGGATGATAAAATTAGACTTTGATGTGAAAAACTAGGTCCACAATTAAATCCTTTTCCATAGCCCACATCTCATAAGACTTGTTTTTAACAAATCGAAATGATTCTCAAAATATGTAGTGGGATAGTTTATAAAAGGAAAAGAGAGCCTGTGAATATGTAAAGCTTGCCCTAAAGATCAAGGAATAGAGGCCCGCATAAAAATTAAAAGCTTTGCCCTAAGGAGTAAAGTATGCAGAAAAAGATAAAGGATGATGAACCTGCGTGAAGAGAAATAGGGTTGGTATCAGGTGAAGAGTAAAGAGTTGCAACAGAGAACATTCAAGGTAGCAACTCTTAGCATTGAAGAGTCCATTCGTGCAATTAGTTATAGCCAGCATATCATCAATGATGGACAGTTTCAGGCTTCCTTTTTGCAGGAAATTGTGGCAGTAGGCACCATTATTGGCAAACATATCTTCTCATGCAAGAATCGCAAATCAAGGGCATTTGTTGCTTCAGTTTTCTTGTTCCTTCCATCTCTTTCTCTGTATCTCTTCTATTCTCTTTTCTTGGTCATATATTGTATTGAGTTCTATTGGAACAGGGGGGATTTTTTGGGCGAAGCTCTGCCCTCTTTGTAACAAAATTGTGCAAATTCAAGCCTGAGGGCAGATGTGTTTCTTTTATTACAAACCTCTAATAGTGAATACAATGTGTGATTTGTTCTTGTCTTTTGTGTTGCCTATCGCTGTGTTTATTTGTCATGTCCCCTCACCCTTGAGGATGACCTCAGCCCCACAAAAGTGTTTTTTAACGCTGACCTCATATTTATGTATTTATTATTAATAAAATTAAACTAAATTAAAAATATAAATATTAAATTAAACTATAAATTTCAAATTTCTTAAAAAAGGCGCTAGCTTTTGGGCCCTTGTGCCCTTTGTCTAACACGTATATAGTTCACTGTGGCTGGCTGGGCACTGCATCTGGAACTTTTGGTAGGATTTGGAATTGTATTCGAAGACTGTGCTGCTAGGACACAAATCCTAGCAGGCATCTAAGGTTGTGATGAAACCCCTAACCTTATCCTGTTTCCAAAGGTTAGAATTTGCCATACACAAAGAATAAGATGCGGAAACAAAAAACTCAATTTTTTTCTGAATTTTGAAAGAACATTTATGTACTAAAAGAATATATAGCTGTCAATATAAATATGACAACATACAAGCTTGTAATAAATAAGCTTGTATATACGATTTGGTTCACTTTATATCACGGTTACCAATAGTCTCCACATGAACATTGCCCATCCTTAAAATGATGGAAACGGTTTAGATCCCTAACAACAATTTCTCGTGAAACAATCTTCGATATGAATTTGATAGCAGAGTGGCAATCACCACACACTCGAAGGTTCTTGATAATCCGAATAGTTGTCCCAGGGGAGGTATGGATAAGTCCAAATGCAATTGCTAGTTTTTCACTATGGTGGAAAAGTGTTTGTTCCTTATATTCTTCCTCTACATCTTTCAGCACAAATTTTGTGTTTGGCACATACCCTGCTGCTTTTATCTCTTTAGACAATTCCTCCACCTTGGCATAGATTTTCTCTGTTTGGGGGTGTGAGATGTCTCCCACAAGGAAAGCATGAACCTTTTTATTCACCTCAATCCAACTGCAACCAGGCTTCTTTTTTATGCATCTATCTTTCATTAGTTTACGCACCTTGTCAAGGTCATCCCACCTTCCAGCTGCAGCATATATGTTTGATAATTGCACATAGTGGCCAGTATGTTCGGGGTCCAACTCGAGAAGCTGTTTTGCCACTTGCTCTCCTAATTGTATATTATTATGGGTTCTACAGCCAGCAAGCAAACACCCCAGCACAGTGGCATTAGGTTGTACTGGCATTTTGTTAATAAAGTCTAGTCCCTCATCTAGGCGCCCAGCCCTACAAAGAATGTCAACTATACAGCTATAGTGCTCCATTGTAGGCTTGATGCAATGATCTTTTCTCATGAACTCAAAGTATCGCATTCCCTCATCCACTAGTCCTGCATGACAGCACGCAGATAAAACACGAAGAAAGGTGACATGATCTGGATTTGTTCCCAAGTTTTGCATTTGTTCAAAGAGTTTGAAAGACTCTGAGGCACGGCCATGCATTGCATATCCTCCAATCATTGCATTCCACGAGACCGTATTTCGTTGAGGCATTCTGTCAAACATACAGCGTGCATTCTCTATGCTGCCACATTTTGAGTACATATCCACAAGAGCACTACCCACAAAGACATCAGACAGATACCCACTGTCTATAATTTCTTGATGGATCTCCTTGCCTTGTTCCAAAGCACACAAATTGGAACATGCCGAGAGAACAGTGGAAAATGTACTTGAATTCGGCTTCACTCCTGCCTTCTTCATTTCCTGAAAAAGCTTCAAAGCCTCCTTGCTACTTCCATTCTGTGCAAGCCCTGCAATCATCCCAGTCCAGGAGATCACATTTCGCTCTGGCATTCCCTCAAAGAGCCTCAAGGCTTCTTCCATGCATCCTTTTTGTACATAAGCTACAACCATTGTTGTCCAAGACACCACATTATGATGTGGCATCTCCTGAAAGAGCTTGAAAGCCATATCCATGTCCCCACTCTGTGCATACCCTGTCATCATGCTAAATTTCATCAGACAAAAAAAATTCAGCCAAAACTTCCCATTTCAAAAAAGATCATATATATTACACGCTTTTTTTGACTTTCTCCATGTCCCCACTCTGTGCATACCCTGTCATCATGCTAAATTTCATCAGACAAAAAAAATTCAGCCAAAACTTCCCATTTCAAAAAAGATCATATATATTACACGCTTTTTTTGAGAAAGAACATAGAATTACTGTTACATATTGTTATTCGATCAGTGCCAATCTTTCCATTAAATAAAAATAGAGCTTACTAGTATTTGGAGTGAAAAATGTCCTTACTATTATTAACATACATGTTAAAGTTTTGAATATCTAATGACTGCAAACTCTATGTAATTGTAAACAATAAAACAAAGCTTCAGATTTTGATTTAAAACTAAACATATATAATAATTAATAAATAATCATCAAAACAAGTTGATAGGTATTTAGACCATTTCTGGCTTAAAGGACACTCATCTCAGAAAAAAAATTGACTAATTCTTTTTTGAAATATTTGTCAATGGCCAAATCCGATTTTTGAAAACTTTGTGAAAATCACCCAATTGAAGAGTTCAACTCTAACTTCTATCAAAGAATTGCTGAGAGGAAGAAAATAGCCCATTATTTTCATTCACCCACTATCATTGAACTCCAGGAAAGAAATCATTTGCATTGTTGTGCATACTTGAAAATTTTACTTACAGTGATGTTTACTTCATTATCAAACTCAAGTATTGCTATTTTTTTAATTTTATTGAAACATAACCAATAAATTTTCCCTGCCTGCTGTCATTGAATTCCAGTGAAGAAAAAAATAGAGAACACAAATATTATAGGCTTTTTTTTATTAATTTTACTAGTGTAGAATAATTTCACAAATCTTCACATTTCAAGTAAATGAAGACATATAAGTAATAGACTGTATATAAAAATTTGACTTGTGTATTGCTTAGAAAGTTCAATGGTCGATCTGATTTTTATTTTATTGTGAAAAAAAATTCAATGGTATTAAAAAATGATTCATAAAATTCTCTATACCTGCAGTCACTGTTTTCCAATAAACAATTTTTTCATTTTTTTTCAGGCATATGGTGGATAATGTGATCAATCTTTCCAATTCAACAAATAAGAAACATAGGAAACAATATAGAAAATGGGAGAAGCGAAAAGTAGAGCAGAGCGAAGCAGCGAAGTATGGGTGGATGTAGCAAACAAGGAACGTCTGGAGGTCCCATGTGGAGATCATCAACCAAGCAGAGGCGCGAATCACATTCCGTAATGGGTTTCCGAGAAAGGAAGATGGGTGGACAAATGTGCTAGGGCCTCCTTCACAGAGAGGAAATACGCAGTTGCAGAGCCTCAAAATCAAAGGCAAAAGGGCAATGGCGATTGGAGGAGATGGAAACAGCCCGGTGGTACCTTGAATCGAGAAGCTCCAAAAGGGTAGATAGAAGAGCAGCAAGCACCTGAAGACAAGGCCAAGGCAAGATATTTGCCATATGGCGGGGTCAAACAGGATCAGTAGTCTCACAAACTCCCGAGACATAGGAATGGGTGGTCAAGGAATAATAGGTATGGAAAACTCCCGCGACAACCATATGGAAGGGTTGACGCAGCTCAGGCCTCTCAAAACAATTGGCACCAATCTAATTTTAGAAGAAGAAATGGTAATGAAGGCAGGAAGCGAACATGGATGCCTAGGGCAAAGATCCAAGATTGAAAACCCTATTCCCCGCTCGATCGGAGAAGCAAAATTTTAAACATTTCAACCAGCTACATGTAGCCACACTGGGATTTCCTCAAGGAGTTCGGCTTATTCGTCAAATGGACGGGGAACGATGCTTCCAAACAAGACATCAAGGACTGGTTTGCGACTCATTTCGAAGGCCAGGTAAGAGCAAAATCCCTAGCTGAGAACTACTTGTTAGAATGTTCAAAATAGAGCATTAAAAAAAGAATTCTATACGGGGAACCTTTATTTTTCAAGGGGTATTGCTTCTATAAGACAGATTGGGTTCCAAATTTCAACCCCAAATTGCATAAGCAAATGACATATCCACACTAGATTAGCCTAGACAATTTACCCCCTGAACATTGGAGCGAGGAAACCCTAGGAAAGATAGGCGAATCCCTTGGGACCTTCATTGGGTTTGAAGAAGACTTCTTTCTAAGGAAATCAGATATAGTGAAAATCCTAGTGGATCTAAACACCGAGCTCAGATTTTTGGACAATCTGGAAATTCTCACAAAGAAAGGTGAATGGCTACAAAAATAGACACAAAAGGAGGCAAATGCGTTCTAAGCAATGGGTTTGTTGCTAGTTGTTCGACTGGGACAGGGAAAGCCCTAGACCTAGCCTTTGATGAGAGCTAGCCCGGTAAGGGACCCATCCAAAAGACAGAACAGCCAAGCACAAAGTTTGGGACTGAAAGTCAAAGACAGGAAAAGGTGGTGTCGGAGGGGCTAGCAAATATCCCACAGAATAATCATTCAGGTGGAACAATAGAAACAAACCCTAGCGGGGACCCAGAAGATTGCATGCCAAAGGATAAAGATCAGACAAAGGGGTCAAAAGCACTGGAAGAGGAAATAAGCAATAACGCTTGGATTCTCTCTACACAAGAAGAGGACAAAGCAAACAACAAAGAAACAGGGGATCTCAACCATGAAATAAATAGGTCCCCGTTCAAGAGGCAAAAAATTGAGTCTAATGCAATTCCATGTTGGGGGAATGATGCATCAGGAATGAATGGAGACATCAATGAATGCTTTCTTGCACTAACTATAAGCAATGGAGAGGATGGAGAACAGGAGTGCTTCAAGCCTAACTCAGTGCTCGACCTTGATGAAACCTTCAATGAATCTATAACCCCAGCAGAGCACCAATTTTTGTTGAAAACAGTTGCAGATTTGGAAGAAGAACATGAGGAAATTCTAACCTCAGGCAAATTAGGGATCAAGCAACAGTCATCCAACAAGCTCAAACCAGATTGTGGGAAGAGGAAGTCTAGAGGGAGAAAATCAATGCAGACACTCAGATCCATAGATGGCGATGCTGAAGGACAACAAAAACTCACCATGATGCTAAGGTCAAGGAAGGGGGCCCCCCTTCCCGGGTCACCATGAGAGTACTATCATGGAATGTTAGGGGTTTAAACGCCCCTAACAAACAGCATTTGGTCAAAAGAAGACTCCCTTTTACCAACGCAGATATAATCTTGATCCAAGAGTCAAAACTGCACAATGATGATCTTGAAGCTTTCAAGAAGAAAATACCAGGTTGGAATGCATCCGAGGTTCAGGTGAGTGGGGCCTCTGGAGGCATTGCAATCTTCTGGAAACCAAACACAGTGCAAATTGAAATGATTGTTGAGCACCCATGTTGGCAGGGATGTTGGGTTCGCAGCATCCACTCTAAGCTCAAATTTGGGCTTATAAATGTGTATGGACCTAATTCACTCAGAAGGAAGCGTAGTCTTTGGCATGAGATTGAGTCTTTTTTGCAGACAATGCATGGTAAGAATTTTGTTGTAGCCGGGGATTTTAACGCAATACTAGAAGATACAAATAAATTAGGAGGGATACAAGGTGAAAACCAATCACAGAAGGACTTCAAAGATTGGATTAGAAGGAACCAAATGCTCAACATAGAATTCAGAAATGGAACTTACACATGGACGAATAGGAGATTGGGTCATTGCATGATTGCAGAGAAATTAGATAGGTTCCTGTTTTGGGGAGGTTTAGACAATTTTCCTTTCCTTTTTGAAGCTACAATTTCCCCTAGTGTTAGCTCAGATCATCAACCAATACAATTGGACATTCAAGAAGATAGGAGTCCAAATCGCTCCCCTTTTAAATTCGAAAATATGCGGCTCAAGGACCCTAAGTTCCAAGGTCTGGTGGAAAAATGGTGGGCAGAATTTCAGATTACAGGATCAAAAATGTATTGTTTCATAACCAAACTGAAATGGCTGAAACAAAAGATTAAAGAGTGGAACTGGAGTTGCTTCAAGAACATTTTTGAAACAAAGGAAAGCATTGAGGATGAACTCAGTAGTGTAGAAGAAGAAATAATTCAGAATGGAATGAACCAGCAAAGCTATCTCAAAGAAAATGAGCTCCTAGGGAAATACGAAGAGGTTTTGACCAAGGAAGAATATTTTTGGAGGCAGAAATCTAGGGAGGTTTGGCTCAAAGAAGGGGACAAGAACACAAAAAAATTCCATAACAGCACAAGGCAGCGTAGATGTGTGGATTGAATAACCAGCCTCAAGAGGGCGGATGAATCCACAGTAGAGGAGCTAAGGAAAGTAGTGGATGAAGTAGTAAAATATTTTACTAATCTATTAAACAGCACAAAAGGATCTCTACTACAACAGCAACAAGCGATGCTAAATAAAATCCCAAAGTTAGTCACAGAGGCATAGAACAAGATGCTGAAGGAAAAATGTACCAAGGAAGAAGTCAAGATTGCTCTCTTCCAACTCCACCCGGATAAGGCCCCAAGCCTAGATGGCCTGCCGGCAAGTTTCTTTCAGAATTTTTGGCATTTATAGGGAGATGAACTAGTGGACGCAATTGAAGCCTCATGGAATTCGGGCTATCTACTCAAAGAAGTTAACAACACATTCACAGCACTAATCCCCAAGAAAGAAGCATCAAAATCACTGGATGACTATAGGCCAATCGCCTTATGCAACACAATTTACAAAGTAATGACAAAAGCCATGGAAAATAGATTAAAACTCATCCTCCCATCAATAGTTGTTGAAAAACAAACAAGCTTTGTTCCAGGAAGATCAATTAGATGGAATAATCATAGCTCAGGAGGCTATACATTCGGTACAGCAAAGTAAACAAGCAAGCATGATTATCAAATTAGACATCAGGAACGCCTACGATATGGTAGACTAGAGATTTTTGATTAAAGTCTTGGAAGCCTTTGGTTTTGACAAGCGCTAGTTAAATTGGATCTACAATTGCATCTCCACACCCAGATTTTCCATATCGGTAAATGGATCTCCAGAAGGATTCTTTGAGGCGTCCCAAGGGCTGCAACAAGGTGACCCAATCTCCCCCTTCCTATACATAATCATGGCAAAAGCCTTAGGAAGGACAATATCTCATGCTCTTAGCACAACTCAGATCGAAGGAACCATAGTAACAAGTGACTTACAGGCAGTATCCCATCAGCAATTTGCTAATGACACGACATTAATGGCATCAGCGAAGAGGAGGGAAGCATTACATCTGAATACCATCTTAAGAAAATATGCATTGGCATCGAGCCAAAAAGTGAATGAAAGTAAATCAGAAATCTTCTTTTTCAATACACCAGGCCAAAAGGAAACGGAAATCTTAAGAATCCTAGGCTTCAAAAGGGGTAAACTACCCTGCACCTACTTAGGGATACCATTGGCTAAAGGGACCAAGATGACAGGCCTCTGGGATCCCCTCCAACTCAAAACTAATGCCAAACTGAACACATGGAAGGCAAAATGGCTATCCTGGGCCGGAAGAATAACATTGATTAAGTCAATATTATCAGCATTGCCAATATACCTGATGTCAATAATGTGCATCCCAAGTAGTTGTGCAACAAATTTCACCAAGATCTATAGACAATTTTTCTAGCAAGGCAATGAAGATAAGTGGAAAATAGCATTGATCGCATGGGAAAACTCTGTAGAACAAAAGAGGATGGAGGGCTTGGCTTCAAACACCTGGAAATACAAAACAAAGCTTTGGGGGCCAAGCTGGTGTGGTGAATGCACTGTGAACCTCAAAACAAATCGGCAAAAATTATGCATCATAAGCATTTGAAGGATGAAGCAGATGGGAACATATTAACAATCTCCAACCCCCCCGAAGGGCTCTCGGATTTGGAATTTCATGCAAAAATGCAAAAAGGTTGTTTGTGATTATCTATCATGGGACATTCACGATGGAAGCAAGACCTTGTTTTGGGAAGACTAGTGGGTTGGCCTTCCAAGCCTGGATAGCCTCATCGAGGTGGAAGAAGTGAAAAGTAAACTAAAGAGAATCTGGGTTGATAGAGTTAAAGACTATATAATGATTGAAACAATCAACTCGGTCTCAAAATGGAAATGGAAGAACTTTGCGAATCTTAACTTACCCCAGAGAGAAGTATCCCTCTTGAATGAAGCTCTAGAAGGCAGAACCTTGACTTTGCGAAATGGATCAGATACATTGATATGGGTGGGTTAAAAAACAGATAGCTACAATGCAAAAGACGGATATAGGATGCTACACAAAGAAAATGAAAGGATAGCTGATCTCCTTCCTCTTCATCTCTACTGGAGTAATGTTTGTCTTCCCAAGGTAGGTACATTTGCATGGGTAGCAATCCAAAACAAAATCCTAACTACAGATAGGTTTCTTCAGCTAGGTTTCCATGGTCCATCAAGATGTGTCTTGTGCAAACAGGATGAAGAATCAGCTAACCGCCTCCTCCTAGGCTGCCCATATGCCCAAAGTGTTGGAAATGGCTATGTGTGAGGTTGGGTTGGGTTTGTGCCATGCCCAACAACTTGCTCAGCTAGCTTCGTTCTTGGCCATCCCTGAATAACAAATCAGTATATGGGGACATATGGACAATGAGCCCGTCAATTATGGTATGGGAGCTTTGGAAGGAAAGAAACAGGCGGTTGTTCCAAGACAAAAAGATGAGCTCAGCCTCTCTTATTAGCAAAATTGAAGTTGTTTTGATAGAAACACTG
The DNA here is from genome assembly GCA_007115665.2 of Sequoiadendron giganteum. NCBI lineage: Eukaryota > Viridiplantae > Streptophyta > Pinopsida > Cupressales > Cupressaceae > Sequoiadendron > Sequoiadendron giganteum. Next base: position 775,270,550 of record CM021102.1, read on the forward strand.
AATGCAAAACTAGAACAACGATCAGCCAAGGGATAAAATTTCTCAGAATGGGATTCAAGACTTCAATTCACTTGGCCTACGCTACGTATTCCTCCCTGGTATGGCAATGGCGGCCTCCAAACACAAGAAGCCCGAGCCTCAACAGTGTGGAAACCTCCCCAGCAAGGGTAGTTCAAACTAAATTTTGATGGGGCTTCCAAAGGAAATCCGGGCCCATCAAGTGCGGGATGTGTCATCAGGGATTGGCATGGCAAGATCTTGTCATCCTCATCCAAAAAACTCCCTCCAGGAATAAACAATAAGGCAAAGTTTCAAGCGGTCATTCATAGGGTTAAACTTTGCAAAGAGCTTGGTTTGTCTAAGATTGCAATTGAAGGCGATTCGTCTTTGGTTATCAACACCATCAGAAATGGAGATATCCCCAATTGGAAACTTCGGGCACTGCTCAACAAGGTGCAAGAATTGTTGCAGTCTGTTGAGCTTGTTGGCGTAATAACTAACACCTCTGGAGTATAAGTTAGTACGGACAGCTATGCACACTGTGTAATGAGTGCTCTTCAAATTTGGAGGGGAAGCTCCCTCTTTTGCTGATATGCTTTCTAAAAGTAAACTATTCTAAGTCCTATCTTTTTTGTTCTCAGTTGGAAGAGGCACAAGGTTAAGAAAACCAAGAACGTTGCAGCTAAGGATTTTCTGGTTTCGCAGATCATTAACTACAACTAAACTAACTACTTTAAATCTATCCAGTTTCCTCAAGAAAACAGAGCATGAGGAAATGGAGCAGGAAGGTTCTATACGATAAACTCCAGGTACAATCTCACAACGTGAAGGCAAGGTGGGCTCAACTATTTGCTTGGCTGGGAAGAATTTTATTGGAAAAGACAAATATACGGTAAACTGGGTACAGCTTCACAACATGAAGGCAAGGTGGGCTCAACTATCTGCTTGGCTGAATAAGTTTACTATTACACACATCAAACGATAAGCTTTGAGTATAGATTAGCAACATGAAGGCAAGGTGGGCTCAACTATTTTCTCTTCTGAATAGGCTTATTATAAACAAAACAAAGGTAAGCAACTAGGACAGTAAATTGTATTAGCGAATCACGCATACAACCAACGATTAGACTAGCAACCCCATTAAACTAAGATTGAACAAACACCATGATAATAACATGAAGGCAAGGTAGGCTCATCTATTTATTATAACAGTAATCGCTCATGAACAGATACAGAATAGCAATATTACAAGCAAGGTAGACTCAGCATATATTGCTATCGCGTGCAAAAATTAAATACAAATGAGCTGAAAGCTCTTATTTATAGACATCAAAGATGTAGGCAACCCTAAAATCAACTTGAGTCAATTACAGTCTTGCAATGCATGCAAGATTATATTGCTAAACCCTAATAAAGCAAACTATACAGTTAATTGGAAAGCTACCATCAGTTAACCGAAACATCTAATCTAAATGGACAATGTGCAAGCATGCACATCCTTATTGGAAAGCAAGTTAACTGGAAAACTACCATCAATTAACGTAAAAACCTAGATGAAACTCCAAGTGAACGTAGATACTTCCAAGATAGACATGCGTGAGATGTGAGACAGCGAGTTAACCCGGAAAGAAGCGTCGAGTTAACTGTTGTGATTGAAATCTATCCTGAAAGGTGGGAACTAAAGTCTACTGGCCCTGATCTCGAGCAATCAACCCATCCACGAGGTTGTTGACTGCGTCACCCTCTGGGGAACTGAAGCTCTGCCGAAGTATACCGTGCATGTGCAGCATGTCCTCTCCGCCTGTGATCTGACACTGAAACTCGCCCAGTTGCCCCATCAAACAATGCTGACATGATTGTAAGTTGATTCATCTTACAACCAATGGTCTCCCCACTGAACATACCGTGTATAAGTGCCTGGAGCTCTGATTGAACGTCAGCAAGCTCAACATAGTCACCACCTACACACTGATACTGGCATGGTAGTTGAGACACGAAGGTTCTTACTTAACGGAGTGCACTAGTGGCGTGCTCTCTACTCTCAACCAACTCTGATGCTATTGTTTCTTCTATCTTTGCCTTGAAGATTAACTGTGTCCTCCAAGTGTAGACAGCCTCTTTATCTTCTGCATCTGTGACTGATTCATATGACATCCCCAAGTTAGCAATCAGGATCTCATCTCTAGGTCTACTAATAGCCAAGTCACGTTCCTCATCTTGAAGTTGTAGACAAAGCTCGCGTGCATTGTATCGCAACTAGTATAACTCTAAAAGCACAACGCAGCCTCTAGTAACAAACTCCTCCTCTCAATTATCCAAACGTTTTCCATATGCAACCAAGTGATCAAGCCGACCCTGTTCTGCTGGTGGTTCTAACATCAGTGGGAGTGAGGTGACAGCATTTCCTGTTCTATGTACAAGGCTAGAAATGTATTGACGAAGCTGTTGTATTTCAGCCTTGAGGGATGACTTATCTTCTCCATCTTTCACCATTCTATCCCTTGTGCTATCTGTTGCAACCTGTAGGAGATCAATCTCTATCTGGCGAGTACTTCTACCAAAGTTGACTGTGATCACTTCGAAGTCCTGAGCTTCAATCTCGTTCAGACTCTTATCCTCTGGAGGTACGGCAATCTCAATGATGATCTCCTTACCTGCATTCCTCTCCACATGGACCTATTTCTTGATTCTCTTGTCAAGCACATCTTGATAGGCATGATCAAAATCTGAATAATCAAGCACATAAGATGGTTGTCTCCTCTTTCTTCCCAGCTAACTCTCAAGCCAAGATGAATCCCGACTAATCCCACTGGAATGATTTGTACTAGTAATGGGAGGCTCTGACGACAGTGAATGTGTAGAGGTATCACTACGAGGTGGCGAGTCCAAGTCCAAATCAATGTGAATTGGAACTAGAGGCTTCTCTGGTGTTGGTGACGGCATGCATGGCTGAACCTCAAGCTGTGGCAAACTCTGAACTGTTTCTCTGACAGGCTCCATGTGTGTCTCAGTAACAAGTGCCTTTCCCTTTGAATTATCAGGCACTGAATTCTTCTTAGGAGGGTTACTCCTCTTCTTTTGTTTGGGTTTAGACAAGGAAGGTAGTGTTACTCCCACTAGTGGCGGCTCTGTTCTAGGCATAGTTACCCTCCTGGTCCTCTTGCTTTCGAGACAAAGCATACTATTATAAATGACTCTGCTCGACCTCTCCTTCACTGATGAGTATTCTTTGGCGTACCAATCAATAGTCGACAGTGGCTGTCCATCAACCTGTTCTCTATAAAACTGAGGAAGTGCATCTCCCTCATGTTCTAACAAACCTTCCACCTCTTCTACCAAGAAGACAAATATCTGCGAAAGAGATAACCTGCTATAGCTGCGTCTGCGTACCTCAAAATCATCCTTGTAGTTCACCCAATAGTCCTCCGTTGTAGGTTTATGATAAGAGCGACTACCAAGGCGTGCTGCATAATGACCCCAAGGATCATAGGTACGTCTGTCAACAAGGTACTTGAGTTTGCAATTTTCTAACTCCTGTCCTGCAGCTTTAGCATCAACTGTTGTCTTGCACTAGTATATTCTGAACTGCATTGGAAAGTTGGCAGCCTGTTTATGCTTGTGGTGCAAACATTTGTGAACCTCATACAGTTGCCCCAGGAACTCCATGAACACTGTCTTATCTGAAGGATAGTGTTGAAGCATAGCTAGATTTCCTGTGTATCCATAGACACGGATATAGGTGTATGTAGGGAACTAAATGAACCAGTCCGCCCAACCTTCCATTGCTGCTCTGGCAACCGTTGAGATACGAATGTGCAACTCCCGGTCCAAGTCTCTCACTGTATATGTCAAGAAAGCCTCCTGCACACATTCGAAATGTCTTTTAGCCTTCGTGAACTCGAGCTGATCATAGTGACGATAGACTTTCTGGGCACTGAGTATGCCCACCGTGTTAAACCCTCTAAACTAACCCTGATAAGCAATCAAGTACACGAGGTAGGAACACATATGAAATTGATGCGCAACTAGGAAACCGGTGATTTTCTCGTGAATAGCATCGCTGATTAAGGATGCCCAGTCATAATGTTCTTGCCCAGAGATGATTCAACCAATGATATAGTACATCCATGGGTGGAACTTATTTGCATCTGCATGACTTGAGACATGATTGAGAAGTGTAATCAGAATTGCATACTCATCCTTGTATTCACCATGACCCACATTGTTTGGCAACTTGGTCTTTTTCTGTTTCAACCACCTCTCTGTCATCTTACTCTAACACTTATCCATCTCAGCATTGAATGCTCGCTCACTCTGATTCATATAAATGACCAGACTATTTGGATGTTGAGGAATACCTAGACTTCTCTCGATATCTAGGGGTTAGAGATTGCAAATAACACGCCCATCTACTGACTGTATCTCTCGTGCAGCAAAATTGTAATGCTTAATACAAGACATTACAAATTCTACGCAATGAACTGAGATAGGTATAGAAGTGGCCTCAAGTAACCCGGACTGCTGAATGTTCTGAATTATCGAATCTCTTATCTTGAGTGGATCTAAAACTATTTCTGGAAGCACCTTATGTAGATTCGTATCAACTGTCCGGATGAAGTCATGGGTCAAGACTGATTTGGTCTTGAATTCGAGCTGAGTGAACTGCTTTCTGAAAAACTCGTCTGTTGACTGTGAACACAGCTATATTCTGACAACTTTCTGGAAAGCTAAAAATAGCTTGCTGAGGCTAAAAATAGCTTGTCGGAGGTAAATTTTCATGGAAAATTCTGAGATATGGGTTTTGCTCAGAAAATGATTCTAAGACAACCCAAAACGTCGGAAATGCAAAAATTTGACTTCTACTCAGCCATGCAAAGGAATTTCAATTAAGAAAATCAGAGCCACAAGAATTAATGCTTTGGAACAAATTTTCCTGAAAATTCTAGCATATGGGTTTGTCTGAGGAAGTTGTTCTGAATCAATCCAGATGTTTTGTTTTGACAAAATTTGCCAATTCTTCGAACATGTGAGAGAATTTTAGACGAGAAAATGGAAGAATTTTAGACAAGAAGAAAGACGTTTTTTAGTTTTTATTTATTATTTATCTTCTTCTGTCAAAAACGCCACTTTGCCTTGAATTATGCTAATGAATCTGGACTTGTACCTGCAAAAGAATGTCTTTGATGCTTTCGAACTTGATTGTTTGATGAAAATTCGCCCAACTCTGAAAAAATTTGAATTTGCTAAGCCTGATGAATGAGAATGGACGCCATGATTGCATAAATAGAGCAAAATCGTACCATAAAAGCAAGACTGCAAGAGCTAAAACCCTAATTTTGAAAGAAAGAATTCGATTGGCCCTCCCCAAGCTGAACCGCCACTAACTCTGAGTCCCGGATTATAAAATAATATTAAAATATTCAGTTAGCTCTCACATGCGAATTTGAGATTAAACATTAAAAGAGGCGCCAATGATTAATTATTGAAGAAAATCGCCATTTTAATGTTTTGCATGCAAAAACTGAATTAAATATTATTTTAATCAGTTAACAAAATTCCCAACATCTGGATGCACTCGGCACACTTCATTGATTCTGGAAAGTCCAAATTTGACCTTCTAGGCATCCATTTGCAAGAGTTATGAAATTTTTTACTATCTCCTATTTTACAGCTGACTGTAAAGTTACAGTTGGTCATGTTCAGCTCTGATTTCCGAGTGACTGAGTGGACCTGTGACTGAACTAAAATATCCATTGCGAAGCCTGCATAGCAAGGATGAAATGTTTGTTGGGAGCTGCAATTGCTAAAATCAACGTTTGACACCTCAAAAAATTAGGCGCCTTTGAATAAATTGATGCAATGATTCCAGACAGCCATTTCTCCATTTTGCCATCTGACGCTTCAAACTGCCATTGCTAGTGAACGATGAACCCTGTTGACTGAATGATAGGTTCATTGCATGACTAAAAGTATTCCGCAGCCATTTCTCCATTTTGCCATCTGACGCTTCAAACTGCCATTACTGGTGAACGATGAACCCTACTGACTGAATGATAGGTTTATTGCGTGACTGAAAGTATTCCGCATCCAATGATTGTATGTAAGGCACCTGAAAGCTGCATTAAGGAACCCAAAAAGAAGGGCGCCCCTGGCTTATGAAGGCGCAAACACCCTTTTGACAAAAGTGCAACTTTCATCCGAATGCCACACTTTGACCCCTAACACTGGGAGCTGGAGTGCTCTGATTCATGCACCATCTGTCTTTCTACGTAGCTGAATCAACTCACAAGAGATGTCTCTGGAGGTGAGGAAGCAAGAAAACTGCTTCTAAGACCTCAACAAGAGGGGCGCCTTTTTCAAGGAGATGTGTATTTCCCATAGCCATTTTTCGGGTTCTTTCACTTTTCAGCATTCTCACACTGACCTCGCACGTACGAGCATTTGCCAAATCCCAGAGGTTGACGGCTGGACTCGTTGGATAGCTGGAGCAATTGCACACAAGTCTCGTGAAGACTGCAAATGCTAAAAACCCCATTTGGCAGGCCTAAAGGTTGGGCACCCCTGACCTATAGAAGTGCAGGCATGTATTGCTACATTTCTCCACCCTCTGATTCACACGTTCGGTAGAACCTCTGTTACGATCACTCAGAATGTCGGATCACCTTACGGACTGATGCGTTGCGAAGCTGGACTAGATTAGAAAAGATATTAGGAAGACCCCATCTACAAATTCATCCATCTGGGAAGCCAAATTCAAGGGCCCCCCTGAGCTACAGGGGCGCAGAAACCATAAACTTGACAACCTCTGTGACATGCCTCCTCATCGTACCCTCAGCTTCTGACCTCGATTGCCGGAGTTCTGCACTATGTACATCTTCGCTTGATAGCTCGTCGGAAAGCTGGGCTAATTCTGAAGAGATTGAACCTATTTGCAAGCACATGCAACAAGATCTAAGCCTCTAAAAAGAAGGGCGCCCCTAGGCTACAGGGGCGCAAATATGTTTTCCGCTTGAAATTTTCATCTATCTTTGCTTTGAAAAACACTCCTCTGTCCACTGAATTGACCTCGTAGGAGTATAATATGGTCATGAAATGCTCCTTCATCATCACATGCTCTGCTCTGGATCCCAGGTTCAGGTTCTAACCTCCAGGTACTGACCAATTGCTGTTGACGACTGACATGACACTAACCAAAGTCCATACTTGACTTGCCCAAAAACTTGTATTTTGACATCATTTTAACAAGGTTTAGACTCTTTAATCAAAACGCCTTAATGAAGCAAAAAATTTGGTTTGGGTACAACAAAGCTCTACATAGTGAACCACATTTATAGGGTAGGCAACAGAGAGGCAGATGCTTTGGCCAACTAAGGGGTTGGTGATGAATAGGGTCAAGGCCCATGTGTCAATTGGGTGTCACAAACTATGCCCAATTGGCTAGCTCGGACACATGGTCTTCCATAATCATTGTATTATTGGAAATGCGAGCTCCCATGCACCAGGACTGCATGCAGGCCATTAAAATGCCACACTAATGACTTGACACCCCAGGGTGTATGCTCTGGCCCGGAATGTAAATTGCGTTTGTTGCTCCAAAATTAAGTTAGTGGGGGTTTTGGGCTCAAAGCTGCTTCTGGGTATGGAGGTTCTGAGATCATATGTCATGCATTTTGGCAACTCAGAATTTTGTAAGGACTGTAACAATGTAATCTTTTGACACTATAAATATAATCTATGAAGCCCTGGCTGCGCTTTAAGAATCAACAAAAAAACAAATAAGAAACATAGATATTATAATCTATTGCCTAAAATCTTGGAAAAGGGGCAGAATTCACCAATAACACTCATAATAGAAAATTTAGCCAGCTTAATACCAATCTAATAGACTAACAGCTTAATATACATACTGGCTAGAACAAATTGGAAAATTTATCTGGAGATCTAACTTTTGAAAATTTTGTCAGGAAAAAAATTAAAACATAAAGTTTAATTGTAATGGTTACACCTCCAAAACTTAAGATTGGAGAATCTAACTTCTAAAAATTTATATAAACATAGAGAATTTTTGTTAGTAATAATAAGACTTGAAATATTTTCCCCAAATAGATTAACTTAACGTTCAATTTATATGATATCTTGGCTAATAATTTTTTTGAAGTATTCCTGATTGTGGAATCTAATTCTTAAATTAAAAAAATGTTGAAAAGACCAGAAAAACTTTCATACCTGCAATCATTGAATTCCAGGAAACAACATTTCTTTGAGGCATTTTGTCGAACACTTGCTGTGCATCGTCCATACTCCCACATTTCCCATACATATCAACAAGTGCATTCCCCACAAACACATCACCCTCAAATCCACCCCTCAACACATCCTCATGAATCATCTTCCCTCTGTCCACATCCCCCAAATCCCTACAGGCCGGAAGAACACTGGGGAAAGTGAACTGGTTTGGTACAATGCCTCTTCTCTGCATTAATTCATACAATTCAAGCACATCTTCAGCCAGGCCTTCCCTTGAATAAGCTGCAATGATTACAGTTCATGAGATCACGTTTTTTCTCAGCATTTCGTCCAAATTCTGCAGGCCTCTAACAGCTTAACACACTTTGCATGCATGGTCATAATTCTACTGCAAAGATATTATGCTGTGGAATTCGAATGTAGTTTGGAACTTTGGATCAGAGTGTGAATTATTTTTCTCTATAAAAGGTTTTTGTGGCATAGGCAATCCTGAATGAAAGTATTAGTATTAGGAGGTGCAGTATTCAACAGTGTAAGAAAAATTTGCATTCCTTTAGTTGGCCCAGCTTACACGGCATTTTAACATGACCCTCTGAATAGTTGTAGTTTGTTTTGGAATTGATGTTATCACTGTGTTGTTTTGAAAGCAGTTGCAAGATAATTGTTGTCATATTGAATTGAAGATTTGTAGGGTTTGTTTTAATCTGCTTCAAAGAAGGCATGATATCACTCTTTGGCCATTTTCCATTAATGATCATTGAAGACTGCGTGAATCTTCTTCAAGGCCATTAGAAGTCAAAAGATTATGAGGTTGATATTTGAATTCAATATTTTTTAGAACTTCTACTGGGGATTAAATTGCAGCAAATAACAAGAAACATACCATGCAATATTTAACACAAAAGTACTATTGGTAGTATGTAAGAAAATTTCTCAAAACAAATTTACTTGTCCCCTACAGGCCAAGAATAAAGGCTGAAATAAGCGAAGGATAGACTTTTGAGGTTCTTGATGCATTGTGCCAAGTCATTATCAGGTGGCATTTCTGCATTTGAGACTGTTCTGTGCACTTGACTCTGCTTAGACTAAAATGTACATAACAATGAAAATGTATAGTGTATCTTCAGTAGAGTGATATATAATTGATATCGTGGAAACAAAAAAGATCTTAAGGATAGAAACATAAAAGCTCAATATTTCAGAGTTACAATGCCTGAAAAGCTAGTCAAGAATGATATTTAAAAATTAGCTTCTACAACGTATGCACAATGACATAATTGACAACCAAATTTAATAAATGGTAGTGACCACAAGAATCAATCTACACAATGTGCAGGAAAGTATATTTGAAGGATCACATAGATAGCAATCAATCCCCAAGGCTTTTGAGCTTCTTGATGCATTGTACCAAGTCATTTGTGGGTGGCATTTATGCATATGAGACTCGAACTTGACTCTGCTTAGACTAAAATGTAAAGAACAATAAGAATGCCAAGTGTATCTTCAGTAGAGTGATGTAGAATTGATATAGGGGGGAAAAAAGATTTGAAGATCAAAATATAAAAGCTCAATATTTCAGAGTTGCAATGCCTGAAAAATTAAAGTTAAGGCATGAATGACAATTGAAAATCAGCTTCTACAATGCAGGCACAATGACATAATCAACAACCAAATTTAATAAATGGTGGTGGTCACAAGAATTAATCTACACGTGTGCAGGAAAGTATGTGTGAAGGATCGCATAGATAGCAACCCATCCCCAAACCTACATTGGAAAGGCTTGTGCTCAATTTATAAATCAGAAATAAATGCATATGAGAAGATATTTAATAGTCTGTATGTTCCCAAACACACAGGTCATTGTGTAAGCTATTGGTGCCATCCTTGCTAATAGGGGTTAGCTTCTTAAATGACAATTTTTATTTTTTGCTCTCTTGTTTTCAAATAATTTTACAAAGAGAATCAAGAATCACATACAAGATACCATTACGGACAAAACTTCACTATATCTCCTTGGCTGGCGGCCTTCCCCTCTCTTGCAGTGTGCCCAAGGTTTGAACACGCAACTAATATTCATGTTTTCCAATGAATCACCAATCAGTCTACACCCTGGGGGCTCTTTGCTCTGTTTGTTACACAACATATAAGTTTCATGTTTACTATATTTGTAATTCTATTACAATGCAGGCTCTTAGGGTTAGTATTAGTGCAACTACTAATCAATTGAATTGTCTCTTTAAAAGGCAGTTCTGTAAGTTTTATTCTGATCTCTAGCCAAATCCAAATCAATGGTTTGATAGGGTAGAGATACAATAGTTTATTGGAAGATTGGATGGGAAGATGGTTCTAGTTCTCCATCTTCAACCTGGCCAAGTTTGTATCTATTATTTTAATAAACAGTAATATTTTCTGTCATTTAAATAATAACAATGATGATGATAATGGATTTTCCTTTCTTTTTACATCATATCATATGATATTACTTCCTATGAAGCATGCTTATTGGCCTTTAGTCAGACAACAGGCTCCATCACTAAGGCAATATCTTCTAACAATCAAAGTTTAAAATGAAGAGTTTCCACCCAGACAACTGCTATCCTAATGTTCTAATAATCAAAAGTATTCTATTACACATTGCATCAATTACACAAGAGCTGAAACTTTAAATTAGAAAATCGTGAAACAAATGCACAGAAAATTATACCTTCAAGTCAGTTTTTCATGCTCTTTGAAAAGCTTACAAGGAAACCTCTATAAATTGTTCACCACAGCTACAAGAAATATATCATTGTATATGTAATTCTTATATCTTGCGCCTATCTTTATACTATTTAGCAAAAACCCAATCTTCAAAAAGCTCCTTATCTCTTACAAGAAATGAGTTGGCAGATAAGTTTAAATCATTAATGTATATATGCACTTTATTAGGCTTAAGGAGCTGAAAAAAAAGCTTTCAAAATAAAATAACCCAAACCACTTCCAACACATTTACACTGAACCTATGCAGAATGTAATTCCCAACCATTTTCTGCCTTGAGGTGGCTACTTTGACATTGTGTTTCCACCCATGTATTAAGAGATGCATAGGTCATGCTTGTGCTTGCTGCTTGGAGTGTTTATTGGTGTTTCAGCTTCACCGTTTTCATTGATGGTCCCTGTTGTGACTATTTTTTGCTTGCATTGAGATGCATGCCTGGTTGTGTGCCAAGTTCCTTACAAGCATTTGACGTATTTTATTATATGTTGTCCCTTGAGATGCTTGCATTATGCCCTCTATGATAGAATCTTAGATGTGGTGATTTTAATGATCTCAATTCTTGCATTTAATTGATTACCATAATTTAATGATTATATGATATATTTGACATAGAAGCCCGTTGGATGAATTTCTCTTGGGCTTCAACTATTTTATATATGTGTGTGGGGTGTGGGAGGGGGAAAAAGGGAAGGAGAGGCAAGTCACCCTAACTTTCCAAGGCAAGAAATTTAATGCACCTTCCAATCTATCCTCAAATTTGAGGCTAGTTAATTCAATTAAGAAAAAAAATCTTTCACAAAACTTCCAAATCTAGAAAAATAAATTGTTCAATAGATTTTGGAAAACATCTACAAAAAACTTTCCCTAGCCGTCACAAACTATAGATAAAAAACAACTCTAAAAACTGTTGTTGTGGATCACCAAATAGAAAAAAACATGATTTTTATCAAAAAAAACTGTGTTTTTAGAAGCTTGGCCTGATTTTCAAACAATACAAAAAAACTATGATTTATTCAAAAGAAATCAGCACAATTTCGTGAAAAAATCCTCCATGATTTTTAGGAAAAAAAACTCTGCAAAAACCTTGCAATTAAAAATGTGCAATTTCCTTAAAACCAATGCAACTTCATGAAAAGAAAATAGTCTTATTTTTTCCTTGAGGAAAAACTGACACAATTTTCCTTCAAAAACAAAACTATGTGACCCTTGCATAATTCCCATGCAACCCCTTTGCTCTAATACCATGAAGAGTTTCAACCCAAGCAAATATTGTCCTAATGTTCTAATAATCAAAATTATACTTTTAACATTGCATCAATCACACAAGAGCTGAAACTTTAAATTACGAAATCATAAAACAAATGCATAGAAAATTACATCTTCAAATGAGTTTTTCATTCTCTTCAACAAACTTAACAGGAAACCTCTACAAATTGTTCATCACAGCTGCATGGAATTTAGCACTACATATATGATTCTTCTATCTTGTGCCTATCTTTATATTATTTGGCAAAAATTTAATCTTCAAAAAGTTCCTTGTCTCTTACAAGAAATGAGTTGGAAAATAAGCCTATATCATTTATGTATATCTAATGCGCACATGCTTATACTGAGAGGGGAGTGAATCAGTATAAGACTATCTTTTATTTTTTCAAATTAATAACCACAATAAATTCAAATACACAACATCAACAAATAAGAACACAAGATTTACGTGGAAACGCTTTCAAGAGAAAACCACGAAAAAAGGATTGCTTGAATCTACTGTCCAAATCCAGCCACAAATAAAATAAAATTCTCTTACAAATTTTGTTGGCACCAACCCACTAGAGACACCAATCCCCGCTACTAAGCACCAACTTAGCAAGAGACACCAATCTCTTCAATTAGGTGGCACCAATCAGCTCTCTCTCAGCTTCACGATCAATCCAACTGCACGTTCACAGGGCCTATCAAGCACTCATAGGTAGAGATCAAGCAGAAAACACCAAAGGTGGAGGCTGAATGAAGAATAATGGAGAGATTGGCTAAGTGTTAAGGAAAAGCACCCCTGCTAGAAATAGGCGCCTAGCTTTTTGGGCAACCAGATGTAGTCTACAAGCTCAATCACCTCCAGGATGACCTCCTTTGTTTTGATCAATCTCAACAATGACACCGTCAGCGAAGACAACAAACAAGTCAAACACCTGGCGACAGAGACCAAGCTGGGGCAGTTTGTGAAAGTTTGCAAGTTGAAAATCATAGGTCAAAAGGTCAAAAGCGCCCCTACAAGCTAGGGGCGCCCAAGCTTTTAAAGCATCTAAATCAACTTTCAAGATTTGTGAAGTCAGTCATCCTTTCTGAGGCTAAGCTGGCATTCCATCCCATGTTCCAGCAAGATCATCAGACTCATCAATCAGCGGTAATCTCATATTAGAGCACGGAGGGTCAAAATGGAGAAATTGAAGATCTCTCAAGAAATTGACTAAGTCTGAAGCTAAAAGCGCCCCTGTTGGGAAAAGGCGCCCTTGAATTTGAGGTATCAAATTCAGGTTTTGAACTTTGCAGCTCCCAGTGACACTTAATCAGAGTTGTTCCATCTCAACAATGGATCTATCAGCAACACCTCAAGATCAACTGAGCAACTGGAAACAAGGATCGAACGGAGGCATTTCAACACATAAAATATTGAAAAAAAGTGTTCAACTATTCAAAGGGATGCCTAAAGTCAAAGAGAGGCTCAGTTGACTGAAGTTGACTATTTTGAAAGCCCTTACATGGCTAAAACGTCCCAAAATAATTGGAAATCAGTGTTGGGAACTCCAAATCAAGCAAAAAGACTCCTCCATCATAAGTTGGCACCCAAACTTGATGCATTCAACTCCAAATCATTATATATCAAGCCTAGGCATCACAATTCATTATCTATCTTTGTAGGTTGAAGACAAAAACAACAATTTCTTCTCCAAGACGTCTTTTCAAGATCTGACAGAAGGGTTTTCACTGTTCTTCATATTTTTGAAGATCAGTTGCACAAAAGGACAAGTTATCAGATGTTGCATCAAAAGGCATAATTTTTCCAGAAAGACAGTTGATAACTTCCAATCTTCTTCTTGTCTTTTTCCTCTTTTCTTGTCTTAGGCCTTCTTGCATGTCCCAGAAAACAGCGGATAATCACAGATCTAACCGACTGGATATGATCAGCATAGTTTTTCAGCAAAACCCACTTCTTGAATTTTTCTAGAAACAGCAAACTTGCTGCCCCTATTTTTAAGGATTTTCCGAAAAAGTCACAAATCTGAAAATCAAACAAACTAGATTTGTTCAGCATTTTAGCACGAACAATACCCATGTGTCAGATTTTTTCTGGAAAAATACTTCTCAACAAGCACTATTTTTAGGGGATTTCAGAAAAGTACCTGAACAATATCAAGTGCACAGTCAATCTTTAAGTTTTTTAGGATGCAGTTCTCCCAAGTGTAGTACAAGACCAAAACAGTCTTGGTTCATGGTTTCCTGAAAACAATAGACACTTACTTGCATCAGTTACACCCAAAGGTCGACTCAGAAAGGTCGGAAGGCATCGACCAGTGCACATTACAGAACATCGAGCAATCCGAATTGCTTGAGGCTGCATCAATCCCCATCACATTATAGAGCATGGAGTTTGTAATTGCTTGCATTAAGCGTTACAACTTGTGTTACACAGGGACGCGTCCCCTGCCCCAAAACCCCCCGTCCCCTTCCCCTGCCGTTTCGAGGACGGGGGGGCACAAAGGGGACGTCCCTCTGTCGTCCCCGAAATACCAAAATCAAGAGGAAACGCCAGGAAATGTTTCCTGTCGTTTGGGGACGTCCCCCCGTCCCCGGTACAGATTGGGGACAGCTAGCCGTCCCCAAATCGTCCCGGGGACAGCTAGCGTCCCCAAATCATCCCGGGGACAGCTAGCCGTCCCCTGTAGGCAAAACTGTTAAAAATTTAAAAAACTTTAAAATTTCGATTTTTTTAATCTTTTGATTTTCATGTTTGAACTTTGAGACTTTTGGATACATGTTTGAGACATTTGGATATTGATAAACCATGGTTTTATTGATGTTTTATACTGCTGTGATAAATTTTATAATGCTTTAATGACATTTCTTATGCTGTTATAGTACTACTCTCGTGATTTACTTACATATTGATATTGTTGTTATCAATTATTAATTTATTGAAATATCTATCTCTTTCCCCCTCCTCTCTCTCTCTAATATATTAATAAATTTGAAAAAATCATATATATATGTATTTTGTATGTCGCCGTCCCCTGTCGTCCCCTAAAAATTGCCCCTTAGGAAACGTCCCGGAAACGCGTCCCCTGCCGTCCCCCTGTCCCCGTCCCCGACAGGGCGTGGAACATAGATTACAACCCTACCACACGAGAGATTCGATCAGTGGATGATCGATTGATATGAAGCCTCAAGCCAAGGGATATTGAAAGGTGTTTTGCCATTCCACCATGTGCGACAAATGTGGTCATATATGTGATAGAATGCAAGAAGCCATTTGATACATCAAAGGAAAATTGTCAGATGAGAATGGTCGAAAAGTGGCTTAAAATAAAAAAGGCCAAATTTCCCAAGAATGTGGGACGTGGAGAGTTCTGAGATGAGTATGCAATGATGATCACTTTACTCCGTATCACTGGACAAGAGGGAAACCAATTTCAGTCATGGATGTACTATATCATTGCCAAAATTGTAAGCAACAAGGAGCACTACGACTGGCCCACCCTCATCAGTGATACGCTCCACAAGCAAATGACAGAGTTCTTAGAGGCTCACACGTTTCACATGTGCTCATATTTTGTATATCTGATTGCCTTCCAAGGCCAATTCAGAGCATTAAACACAGTTGGAACCTTAGGTGTGCAAAAAGTCCACAAGCATTTCCCGCGACTTGAGTTCACTCAAGCAAAAAGACATTTCAAGCGAAAGAATGATCTCTTCATAGCGCACATCGTAAGAGATCTCAACCATGAGATGCACATACGCATATCACCAGCAGCCAAGGATGCAATGGTGGATTGGGCAGATTGGTTCATCCAATTCCCCACTTTCACCTACATACGCATATATGGATACAACGATCATCCCGCCATGTTACCCTGCTATCCTTCAGATAGGGTGGTCTTCATGGAATTCTTGTGGCAATTGTCTGAGGTTCATTCTCATCTGCGTCTCAAGCACAAGACTGCCGCAAACTCTCCTTTTAAGATGGGGCTATACAGGTGCAAGACAATGGCTGATGCCAAGGCCATAGACCACGAAATGGTGAGACTTAATCTTAAGTACCTCATCGAGAGATGGTCATATGATCCTCGAGGTCACTATGCAGCACACCTTGAGCAACAATCTTCACACGAGTCATCTATGGAGGACTATTGGGTCAACTGTGAAGATGAGTTTGATGTACAAAGACACAACTACAGTCGGTTTAGACTTCCACAGATTGCTCACTTCATGTCAGAGAACGTGGAAGGCCTATCAGATGATGATGGGGAAGTTATTCTCCCTACATTCTTCATGGATCAGGTCGACTCACAACCACTTGGAAAAGTGGATTGGTATGCTAAGGAAAGTACGTTGATAGAGGAAAGGACAAGTAGGGTTGTCATAAACAACCAACTCTACTTGGACAGCAAGAAGACAAGGAAGGTAGTAATTCCCCGCACAGAGCCGCCACCGGTTCATTCTTCACTACCTTCCACATCAAGGAAGAATCCCAGACAAAAGCAATGGAGTAACCCTCCTAGAGGAGCTCGGATGTCAGGGCACACAAGGGGAAGAATACCAATTGTTGACACAAATCAGCAAGAGGTTTATGTGGAGATAGCCACGAACATACCTGACATGATCATAGAAATAGTTGCAGTTGAGCCAACGATTGAGACCATCACAGCTGAGACAGGGCCCATCATGGAAGCAGTCACAGCCGATGCAGTACCAGAGGTGGAAGAAAAACCTCCCACTTTGCCACCATCACAACAGTCACGATTCCCATTGACTTAGATTCGCCACCACACAACACTACAACGCAATCCCATTCGTCAAGCATTTAGGGTCCCATCATCTATCCTTCCAGTAGGGCTAGTCAAGACACCTCATGGATTGAAAATCTCCTGGGAAGGAAAAGAAATAGACCATCCTACTAGTTGGACTTCACAAAGTTTGACCATGTCCCTCAAGACATGCCAATAAAGAAGCTGAAAAAGCAAGTCCACGTAGGAAAGAATACAAACAATGAAATTGTCATAGAGACAGCTTCGCCACCTAAGGACAAGAATGCACATGAGGTAGAGGTTGATGACTTCACCTTGTTGAAGGTCAACCTCGGTAAGACCACTTGTCAAGTGGAAGCAGACCTCCTTGGAGTTGCATCAGTAAGCATCCAAGAAAGAATGGCAAAGGATGGAAGAGATAAAACAGCCTTAAAGGCTGAAAACCAGTAGCTGAGGTTGTACATATCTAGCTTGATACATGGCACACCAAACATCTTTGCCTTGCCTCGAGAGGTGCTAGACCTCCCCACGGAGCAAAATCATCACTAGTTGATCTTATATGGAAAACACTTGAGAAATCAAGTGGAAGAATTTTGCATCAGAGGAAGGTGTATACTTGCAAAACTATATCAGTTAAGATGCAGAGCCCACAACCTCCACGTGGAGATTCAACAATCTGAGCTAGAGGCAACAGAGAAGAGGCCGGGGGAAGAGATCACTTTCTTTGACTTAGAAATGGCATACAATTTAGTTACCACAGCAGAGAACAAGCGACATCTTTTCGCTTGGAAAGAACAGATGGCATACAAGGTGAAAGCCTATGATACCAACTCTGTGAAACTGATTGAGTACCAACAGATTGTAGTAGGTGTTATCAAGTTCGCAAGAACGTTGGTAACATCCATCCCTTGCCGTTATCAGCACGAAGGAGATGCCTACATTGAGCTAGCTGAAGTGCAAAAGCAATTCCAAGACCTCATCCACAGTAGTCTCTGTAGTGATCCTACTGGTCACGAGTTGAGTAAGATTGCACCTATGACGGCCAAGCTAGATGATGCAACTGCCAAGACTATTGAGTATCAGCAGTAGATCGCAGATGGTGAAGAAATGTAAGCACACATCATCATCCTACGGAGCATTTATTGTCCCGAGGCAAAAAAAGTCAACGACTGGTTAGAGAACCTGTTGACTAGTGGTGATGTGGTGTGAAACACCCAATTGGGACGTCCTACCCTCCAAAGTAGCATTAATGACACACGGGAGTTAACTTGATGCCTCTTCCCAAGTTAACTCACCATCCCATTGATCATACATGTCAATCTCCACTAATTGTGGATCTCTATTTTGGAGGCAGTTTGTACATTGGAGTTCACTTTAGTCTAGTTTCAGTTAACTGAAGTAGCTTTCCAGTTAACTGCTAGGTCACCTACATTTAGACATAGGAATGAATCTTGCAAATTGGCAAGAACTAATTGTTAACTCAAGGAGATTTTAGGGTTGCCTACTCCTTTGAGTTTCTATAAATAAGAGCCTTTGCTCATTATTTTGTAACCTTTATTTACTACAAAAAATTGTTGCGACATTATGCCAACAAGCTTGCATGTCTATATTTGTTCACTCTTGGATGAGAGTTGTTTGGTTTGATCGCAATTGTGTATGATTTTGTACCTTTGCTGTCCCAAATCTTTGTAATTCGTTGAGAAAGTTTGAAGAAATAAATCAAAAGGCACATGCAATTTGATCCAAAGTTTCAAGTTCTATCAACGTCTTGTTCTTACAATCTATTGTTTCAGTCTCCCCCTTGGATAGGTGTTGTCACCTCCTTGGGTTTTTTGATGTTAATGATTGTCGTTTGATGTTGTGTAATGATTTGTATTTCAGCCTACACTTTGGACAGGTGTCATCACCTCCTCGGGAACCCTATTAGCTAGTTCATCATAATTTGTCGTTTCTAGTAAGTTGCATCCCAGCCTATACCTCAAACAGGGGTTCCTCCTCCTTGGCAATCCTGAGATTCATCTTACCGTAAAGACTGTTTGCTTGCATAAGACCTTATTCCAAAGTAAATTTGAGAGTTCAGAGCCTCAAACGCATTCTGAGAGACAATCGGCCCAAACGATCCAACCAATCCATTCCCGCTCCTATGCCCTTATGCTCTGTTTATCTTGAGGAGATAGGATAGATTAAAAGTTAGCCTAGTTGAAGTTAAGATCTGCAGAAACCAGAGAAAACCTTAGCTGCAATGCATTGTGTTTATGCACCCTTGTGTCTTGCCCGCTGAGTAAAAAAGATAGGAACATTTAGTCCATTTTACTTTTATGCAAACAACAGCAAACAAGAGGGAGCCTCCCCTCCATAATTTGAAGAGAAGTCAGCGCATAGCTGTCCGTTTCCAATAAGCACTCCAGCGGTGCTAATTGAAACGCCAACAGAATTATAAACATGTCTTTTATCACCTTGAAATAATGTGATCTGTCCTTGAATGAAGCGATTAGTTCTCCTTCGATATCGCCGTTGACATCAATGACAATAACATTTCCAACAATATCTACACTTTATTAGAATTAATTAGCTAAATAATAGTAACTTCCCTTTTTTACTACAAGTGAAATGCAAAATAGAATAATTCGAACCACTTCCAACACATTCACACTAAACTTGTGTGGAGGTTCCTATTCAAGCTAAAAACTCAACATAAAATGATTAACCTCTTGGAAGTAAGCAGACTTCAAATTCAAAGGTGAAAATACAAAATGTAAAAATTGGTAGACTGCCATTCATAAAGGCTCTAATGAAAAAATAAGTGGGTATTTTTAGCATTGATTATATTAGCTTGTTTATGAAGGAAATAATGCAACAGAATGCAACAATTTCCTACTTAATTCTATGAGGAAAGCAATACAACTAATCCAAATCTAAATACAATCTCAGCAAAGTAACAATCCTTAGAAAGGAATGAAAAAGAGAAGAAGAATAGAACACAAGAGATACCCTAAGAAAGGCCACAAAGGGGTGAAACCTAGCAAGAAGAGAGACTCAATGTATTAACAGCAATAGAAAGATTACTATACACTTCCTATCATGTCTCGTTTTCAATTAATTTATGTCTGGAGATATTAGGTACTATTATTTGTCTCTTGTATCTCCCCTGGTCCTATTTTATTGTGTGTTATTCACCTTCTTTTCCTATGAGTCTTTCTAAGGTCTATTCTTCTAAGTGTGTGATTAGTTGTTGGAGTTTTCCTTTTGAGTATGTCTTTCCTTTCAACTCTGTTTTTCCTTTGTATTTGTCAAACTTTCAGACCTGTCTTTATCAGCATGTCCATTGCTCAAAACCTGATACTCTGACTTGTTGTAATGGTCACCCTGATTTTTTTGAGATAACCTTGTTTGCTGATTGTAGTGTTTGCTGAAGGTTTGGTTTGAATGTTTCATGTGTCTTTCATAGATTTCATTGCATGCATGAACAAGATTACATAAATAAGGAAATACTGAAAGAGAACATTGCTTTCCATATTTCAATTCATCTCATAAATAGTACATTCGATAGCAAATCAAAATCAGACTTAGTGCAAACATTTTCAGACCTGGTAAAATGCAGTTTCAGACCTTATAAGGGCTCTAAACAGCAGCATAAATCACTTCAAACTTGTATCATTCATCAGAATGATGAAGGCCAACAAACTCCCAGAATACCAACGTATTAAACCAGCTCACAAAACTCCAACAATGCCGAAATAAGGCCTATACAACAGCAGGCCAAAGGTACCCAGGAACACCAAATAGGGGCGGCTCCCTAGGTAGGGCAATGTGCCCTAGAAAATCAGGTTTCACTCAGCAAGTGCAAACTAATACTTGAAATGGGACGCCTAGGAGAAAGGAATCCAAAGGAGCAACACCCAAAACGATGCCTCCAACGTGCACGGAGTTATGAACTGTTTTCCGTTTTCAGACTATGGGCAAAGGTTGTTTCTAGATTTCATATAAACAGCTTTCAGACCTCTGAAACAGCCTCGAATCATCACCAAACCACAACCAAAATGGAGCCAATAATCCAACACACTGAACACCAAAAACCCATTTCAAAAATACTTGAAAATTTTCATCATTCCTCTTCAAAATACTGAAAATCTAAAACTTTGTGAAGCTCTAGGTGACCCCTGAAATGGAATCACTCAAAACCCGGCTAGGGTGGGTCTTGCACCACCAAAACCAGTTCCCAATGATGAGGGTTTTCGTCCTCAACACACAGCAGTAAACTTCTGGAAATAATCCAGCAGCATCCTGTTATGTTGCCAATTGAGAGATGCAAATGAGGGCCAAAAAGAAGTTTTATAGAGTCAATAGGAATTTAGGGAAAACATTTTGAATTTCCATTCCCACCAAAACCCAAAGGCCCCCTTCTCATGAGCACTTCATCAAAATATTAAAAATTACCTTATACCTCCCTTGGGCATCCAAGACATGAGGAAATATATTTGCCTTTGTTGCTTTTTAAAAACAACGTTAAGTTATAACACTAGGCTCCAAGGTGCTTTTTGCATGACCCCTTGACCCCTTCACTTAAAGTGACTTTTTTTAATAAAATAACTTAAGTGAGAAATACAAATAGCAATTAAATCAAACCTTAGTCATGCCAAGGCCCAAACTGGAAATAGACACTGTTGAAGTAGCCTAGGCTAGGACTAGTTACCAAAAATAGACTTTACTATTTATAGCAACTTCTAAAAATAGTAAATACTCCAAATCATCAAACTGGCATAAAAAGTAAAAACTAAAACATTGAGACTTACTATTAATAGTAAGTAATGGAATTGGACCCCTACTAAAAATAGAAAGTCTTGCCAGAAACACAGAAAACCACCACAAAAGGAAACTAGCACTGAGTCCCCTTACCAAACTCCACTTAGCCTACAGGAACTCTAGAATAGGCTAATGGAAAACTCCATTGCTCAGAGGCAAGGAGGGGACATTACACTTGTGGTGCGAGTCTTGTGGCATTTCCAACCCTCGAACCTCGATATTTTCACCTTTAGTTTTGTTCTCTTTTGGCATGTCCCCATTCCACCCCAACCCTAAATTCGAATTTTGGAGGAAAAATAGTGTTTTTTAACACTAAAATAAATTAAATAAATACGTAAATTTAAATAACAATATAATAATTTAAACTTTTGGCCGACCTCCTTTGGTGTTCGATTAATGACAATATTATAATATTTTAAATTTAATAATAAAGGCTCAAACTTTTGGCCGACCTCTTTGGTGAGCAATCTTCTGGCTAGTATTTATATTTGTTTGTTTGAATTGATTTGGGCATCACGGATTGAAGGAAAGAATTAGAGTGGTCTATTGGGGCGAAAATCTCTGCACAACTAGCACCTTGGCGAGACGAAAACCTCATCTTGGCATTTGATCCTTTCTTGCAATTCACTGAGACTTTGTTCTCTAATTCGCATCATTTCTTATAGCTCAATCTAGCATTTGGAGGCGACACAAGGGAAGGGAGGTAGCAATCAGGTGTGTGGTGGAGCCTTTGGCTCGCACCATGCCAGCATTTGAATTCAAGAGCCCTCACAAAGCACAAGCAGAAGCATTATACCATTTGGAGGATCCACTCTCAAGCCGATATATCACAACATTTACAAGCGTTGTTTCCTCTTGACAAAGCAGTATCTCTGCCATGCACTTCAGATCTAAGGAGGCACCACCTCTGGGTGCCGACTCAATAGTCAAATCGTCCAATCAGTAGGTGTCATCACCACCTTTGGGTGCCAACTCAGTAGTCAAATCGTCCAATCAGTAGGCATCATCACTCACATCTAGCCACCCCCTCCCGCCCCCCCTTTCGCAATGCCTGTAAGTTGACAGACTGGTCTGGTTACATAGCCATTAACAAATTCTACTTCTCCAGTTCATATGTTGGATATATTGCAATTTTTTGGGTCTGGTTGGAAACTATAAGGGGCTGGTCGCTACAGTTGATCAGAAACAGCGTTGTAACACTTTACTACAATTGTAGAATATATAATGTATACCAATAGTGATGCTCCATGTTAATTAATCTTCCTTGTTGTCGTGGATCTATTTAAAGTTAGTATATATCAGAAGGTTGTTGTGAATGGTTTAGTATTCATATAAACTAGTTGTCAAATTGTGATCAAGTTTCCATGTGTGAAACTGTCTCTATTAATGTATCTTGGTTGAGTGTTTCAGTGATCAGTATTGTCTTATATTCTATCATAATTCATTGAGTGTTGGGAGTTGTTATTGGGTTGGGATGTTAAATCTTTCCAACTCTCCAACATGTGTCGTAATGTCATTAATGGTCTATTTTGGCGCCATAACTTTCCTAGGTAGGATTTTTCCTACTCAAGATCATTGTTCAAATCGGAAGATGTGGATTCACTTTGTGGCCAACCTATTATTGTTGTGGTGGATTCAAAAGGGTGAGAGCATCCATTCAAGGATCATGATCTATCACTTTACACAAACCCCTATCCACAAACCCATGAGCACTTATGTTCGAGCATGAAGATCAAAGGATGAAAACCCTTTGATTTTGAAGAGATATCTCATTCAAAGGTCGCATGGGAGCTTCATTGATCGCAGATTTCAGCCACATTGTATTGGTCCAATTTGCTATTGCCATGGGTATGAACATGAAAGTTCAATGCTATTGTAATTGCTGATATTGTAAAGTATTTAAATGTAATTCAATCATTATTTGTGATTGGAGAAAGATTGGGAGTTTATCTATTATTTGTTATTTTCTGATTAAAATGTAAAGATTATGATAATATGTAAACAGTAAATTAAATCTGAGTTATTTAAGATCTGATTTAAATATTAGAATCCGATACTGTACCAAATAATAAGTTTTGTAGAAGGTTAAAAATCAGATTTGCATAAGTGTTTTGGACCAGGATATTAAACTTCCAAAGATGATCTCTTCTTAGAAGATCTTCAATCTTCAATTCTAGAGACAATCCAAGAGCATAACTTTGCAAAAAAATCTTCAAAACACATAAAGAATCCAGCACTTGTCTTCATCTTCAACACTTGCAAAGATAACATTTTAAATTAAAAAATAACTCACCCAAGACTTGTTTATATAGGCACATAGCTCACTTCAAAACAACTAGAGCTGTCCAAAACAATGGCCTAATAACATGACACCTCATCAAGTGGTTCCAAAGCGGTCCACAAGGTGGCACATACTTCCAAAATCTCTCTTGGAAGTATTCCAAGATGTGTCCAAACAAGTTTGCACATTACAACATCCATATAAAAAATTGATGATTCTATCTTAACAATTTTGTCTTCTACTCAACAAATTTGTCACATCTCAACCAAATTTGTCCTTATGTGTTTTCTTTTGTTTTTGGCTACAATATTATTAGGCAAGGTGTACAGAACCTTCCCAACAATCTCCCACTTGTATACATTGCATAGGTTGCCAATACTACCATAACCATGAGATTACAAGGTTGGGGCAGAAAGACCCATAGCCCATAGCTTCCCTACATCAAGAAAACTTTTTTGTGTTCACAAGCTTCATCAAAAAATTTACAACATTCGCTGAAGTGTCCACCTTTTTAATCAAAACTTGCTTGTCCTCCGCCATATCTTGAAAAAAAAATATTGCACATCATGGATGAAATGTAGGGTTCTTGGCCAAGCTGATTGCACATTGATTACCATATCCAATCCATATCGCATCATGTTTTAGGCCAACATCTGAACACAATCTTTGAGACTACATTACCTCCTTGCAAGCATGAGTAGCTTCCATGTACTCAACTTTAATAGTTAAAAAAGCAACAAATGGTTGCCTCTTGCTCATCCAACTAATTGCATCACCAAATTGGTTAAATACATAACCACCAGTGGATCTCCTACAATCAATATCTCCAACCCAATATGCATCAACAAAACTCTATATGCTTAAGTCCTTATCCAAATTAGGTCCTCCTTGGTAGCAAATCGAATAGTCTAAAATGCTATTTGAAGACCCTTTTGTAATGTCCCTGAATTTGTGGTTTGAGCCTTGCATTATTAGAAAAGTAATTCTTTAATGGCTCAATTATTTTTATTTGGCTTGAAGGACTTGGGAATTAATTCCCCATAATTTATTATTATTTTATGTGAAGCCAAATTATTTTTATAAATTTCATATGGGGCTAAGTGACCCCTTTTGGGAGATACAAGGAGGGAATTAATAAAAAATAATAATTAAATTTGAATTTTGGGCGCCCAAATTGGGTCGGCCAAATTGGAGGGAAAAGGCAAGCTTCGTATAAATACAAGATCATTGTGAAGGCATTTCATCCTCAAGCATATTATTTTATTCCTTTTTGGTTTGCAATTTATTTGCATCATATTCCAAGGACGAAAACCCTTAAGGATATAAGGTGAATTGGACAAAAACCTAATTCATCTTGAGAAGGCTTCATAACGGAGGTCTACTTGCACTTCATTGGAGATGTTCGTGGAACGAAAGAGCAGATTGTAAATCAAATTTTAGATCAAATGTGGGATAGCAGATTTGTAGTGACTGTGCTACATTGAAGCTAGGGTTTTGGCCCTAGGTTGGAGCACCACATCATAGGAGAAGGGCTACTTGCATTGGAGGGCGAATTTGGGTATTTTGAGGAGTTCTGGGGTTTGATTTTTGCATTAGACTGGAGCAGACCAGTTTGCCATCTTGGAGTAGCCTTAGATCATCGCCATTGAGCAGAATTTAACATCTTTTGGAGCAGCATTTGGAGCAGACTTGTGTGTACCCTTTTTGGTAGGGTTTTGAGGCATTATCATTCATATTTGGCATCTTAGCATAGCTGGAATAGTTCGCCCAGCTAGGGCACATTTGGAGCAGCATTTTCTATGTATTAGGCATGTAATTAGGACTGATTTGGAGCAGCAAACTTTTGGGATAATTCTGGGCATGTTTGAGCCCATTTTGTGATGTATTTGCATGGATAAAAATTCTGATTTTTGTAGGAGCAGTTTGGACAAATTGGAACTTCTTTCATGTTTTGGTGATCATTGTATGGTTGTTCATTGCTGGACTATGTTTGTGATTGAAAGATAAATATTTTGCTTGATTGTTTGAGCATTCTGGAAGCATATGTGTTCGCTATTTATACTTGTTTAAAATCAGAAAATTCAAATTAGAAATTAGGGTTTTGAGCAGAAAATTGAAGTGCAGAAAATTAGGGCAGAATTCTGAGTTTTATATCAGATATGAAAAATCAGAAAATTAGGGTAAATATCAGAACCCTAGAATCAGAAAAATAGAAAATATCTTGTGTGGGATGTTTTAGTGGTATCAAAGCCTTGATCATGCCAGCCTGTGCTGTTAGCAATTGCATATCAGATTTCAGCAGTTGGTTGATGCATCTTCTACATTTGGAACTATGGATGCAACTATGTTTCATGGATATATTTGTACCAGATTTAATGAATATCACTCTCTTTCTAACGAAATTTGAGATGTTCTCACATTCAATCAATTTTTGGGTGGATCAGAAGAAGACGAAGAAATTTTGAGAAAAAGGAAAGTTGTAAAAAGGGGGGAAGAAGTACTTGTTTGTGACTTGCAGCCTACAAGTAATTATGAGGAAGACAAAAATCAGTCAACATGCAGCTCTAAAGAAGACATGTCCAAAAGTTTACTTCAACTCTATGAGGACAAGGACAAAAGAGATTCAACTATTGAAGCTACAAATGAAGAGCACATGAAGATTGAAGAAGATACCACCATGGAGGTTGTCAAACCAGCCATGTTAGATCAGCTACATGAAGGTATGGGTTCTTGTGATGTTTCATTAATTGAACCTAGCATTGCTTCATCACCTTTATCTCATCTTGGCAAGGAATCAAATTGTGGTTTGGGTGTCTTTGAAATGGATGTTGTTCATACATATGATGGCAATTCAAAAATTTCAGTATGTAGTGAACAAAGCGAATTGGATAAGATTGATTTGACATTGCAAGATTTGAAGGATCCCTTGGTGGTTAAGGAGGTTATAGCTATGCATACTCTTTCTAGATCAGCCAATGAGAAAGATCATGATGTAAAAGACTCTACTCATTATTTTGATGGAGATCCTTTAATGGAGCATAATGATGACCTAGTTTCCACACATGGATGTAATAAAGAAGAGGCCATGAAGGAAGCTGATTTGGAGGTGCACATTTATGAAGACCAAACAGAAATTTTGCATGGAGGTGTTGGGTCTCATAAGTCACAACACTTTGAAGGGCAACTAAAGGTAAACGAAGGTAAGATTGTAGCAGCCTTAACTCATTTTGATCATGTTCATAAGATGATGGCAGGTTTGTGTTGGAAGGCTCTAGGGAAGCATGAAGGTCTTGATGGAGGTGTATCTCTTGATGACTTGCACGAACTCAAGGAGGCTTTGGTGGTAGTAAAGTCAAACTACGTACACTTACTTGCTGACAAAGATCACCTCCTCACACTTGGTGAGATATACTTGGATGCTTTCAGAAGAAAGGAAGAGGAGGTGGACAAGCTCACCCTTGAGCTTGAGGATGCAGTGGATTCTTTGAGGGGCACTCAAAGAGCTCTCCAAGAATCAAAAGATCATGAGGATAAGCTTTGTTGGAAGATGACAAAGGGTAGAGACATGGAGGAAGGGCATAGTGTCATGTCCCCGAAATTATGACACTACATTGAAATACAAAGGAATAAATAGATTACATATTAAAAAAAGTAGCAAATTAATATTTTTAATTGTCATAAAGATAACATTATATAAACATATAAATATTATCAAATATAAATATTAACAATTCAAATATTATAATTACAATCATTATAATGTTAAAAAATATATAAAAAGAGAATACAAAAATAAATATACATACAACCATAGTTGGCACACTTGCGAAAAACTCGCGAGTTTTTTTCCACCGCGAGTTTTTACGAGGTTAACTCGCCATCCTTTAAAAAACGAGTTTTTTCCAATTTTTTAAAAAACTCGCCACTAAAAACTCGTGAGTACTCGCCAAAAACTCGCGAGTCCGACAAAAAAACTCGGCCGCGTAGAACATAAAGCAGAAAACGTCTTTTTTCAGTTTCATTTCATTTCGAAATTGAATGATAGTTTGTGTGAGGAGCTCAAAACCCCCCCCCAAGCAAGGAGATATCATTTCCAACGATTTGCCATCGAGGAGAGCAGATTCAAACACCATTTTGTGTGGATTTTGAAGAGAAATTCGATTCACAGGTAGGGGTTTTGTTTTTGTTTTTTATTTTTGCTTAATCATTTTCTTTCATTCTTCTTGCAAAATACTCATTCCAAATTGAAAAAAAGTCATAATAGAGCACAAAGAAACAATTTTTTTGCATTTACAATCCAAAAAACAAGATTCATCACAATCTTTTGTTGATTTTTGCTGATTTTTTTCATTTTTTTCATTGTTTTTTGAAATTTTCAGACCTAAGTTCATTTTTTGTGTAAAATGATAAGATTAGTTAATAATGTTAATTTATAATTCATTTAAACACATTTGTATCAATTTAAATCAAATTTAGCTCTATATCTTTGAAGTTTTAAATTTTTAATGATTTAGGTTGTTTTTAAATTTTTTTTGTATTAAAAAACTAATATGTTGTACATATTTTTTGTGTGTGTAGATTGATCATTGAGCATTGAATACACACTATAATGGCTTCTGGCTTAGCATCAGGTTCCAAGCCCGCCCCACCATGTTCCACCCCGTCTACACCATCATCATGGGTTCCAGGCACTCGTCCTACAGGGGCTAGAGACCCTACATGGAAGTATGGTGTGAGAGGGCACGTACCTAGAACAGTTGTTTGCAGTGAGTGCAAGAATACATATCATGGAGGCATAAATCGCCTCAAATACCATCTTGCAGGCATTCCTCAGCGTGATGCCAAGCCTTGTGAGAAGCCCAAAGAAGAGATTAGAAGAGAGATGCTTGCACTACTCTCAATTGTCGAGGAAAGAAAAATGCAGAGGGAGAGGGCAAAAAAAGCCATAGCAGCTGCCATAGCTAGTGGACATGCGCATGCCCATGGCCAAACTCAGGAGCACGAGGCTGAGCACATGGAGATAGAGTCAGATGAGGAGGGAGATATTGGCATTGCTGGCTCTCTTCGTGGTCCACGGATTCGCGTTCATAGCACAGCCACAGCTGTACTGTCCTCTAGGCCCCCCGTTTCCTCTAGTTCGACTTCGACTAGAGTGCCAGTGCCACCACCACCTTCATCTTCACACAACCCACAGAGTTTTTTTGTGCCTCGAAACACACCAAGAGCACAGGTATCATTGGAGGCTACAGGGTGGAACAAGGAGGTGCATCAACATGCCAAGTCGGCATGTGCTGACTTTTGGTATTTCAATAACATACCATTTAATGTGGCGAGTAGTCCCTATTGGCACAATATGGTCACTGCATTGACAGTTGCGGGAAAAGGCTTCAAGCCACCTTCTCGCAAAGATTTGAGTGGGAGGTAGGTGAAAGTCAACTTAAATTTTATGCTAAGTTTATGTTCTTTAAATCAAATTAATTTATAATTTATTATTTATGTTGAATTGAAGCTATTTTTTGTTTAAAACTTACAATTTTGTACTTATTTAATTATTTTACTTTGTACCTGCAGGTTGCTCACAAATGCAAC
The DNA here is from genome assembly GCA_007115665.2 of Sequoiadendron giganteum. Classification (NCBI taxonomy): domain Eukaryota; kingdom Viridiplantae; phylum Streptophyta; class Pinopsida; order Cupressales; family Cupressaceae; genus Sequoiadendron; species Sequoiadendron giganteum. Next base: position 775,300,248 of record CM021102.1, read on the forward strand.
CCAAAGGGCAATGCAAGTGGTTGAACAACAAAAAGTTAAATGGAAGAAATATGGCTGCTCCATTCTTTCTGATGGGTGGACGGATGGGAGAAACCGCACCATCATTAACTTTTTGGTTGCTTGCAAAGGTGAAGTTGTGTTTTGGAAGTCGATAGATGCTTCCAACAGGATAAAAACTGCAGATACATTGTGTACATTGTTGGAAGAAGTTGTGATGGAGGTGGGGATTGCTAATGTGGTGCAAGTTATCATAGATAATGCAGCAGCGTATGTGGCAGCAGGAAGAATGCTTGAGATTAGACATCCATCACTCTTTTGGTCACCTTGTGCGGCACATTGCCTTGACCTTCTTTTGGAGGACATAGGCAAACTTGTTTGGGTGGCACCGATTGTAGATGATGCAAGGAGCATCACAAAATTTATCTACAATCACCCTTGGGTTCTTAGCTTGATGAGAGATCATACGCAAGGGAAGGAGTTGGTGAGACCAGGTGCCACAAGGTTTGCAACGATTTTCATAACGTTGCAAAGCATTTTGGATTCTTTGGGCTTTTTAAAACAAATGTTTGTGAGTCAAGCATGGAATGACTCCTCATATTCAAAGAAGCCCGAAGGAGAGAGAGTTGCTGCAATAGTCTTTGACCACTTGTTTGCACAAAAAGCTACAGAGATCGTGAAGGTAACTTCAAAACTTTGATTTTAATTTTAAACTCAAGTTGAATATAAATATATATATTTTTTAATTTAACTTTAAGCCTTTCATTATAAATTTCTAACTTTGATCTTTTTGTATTTTTAATCTAGGTGTCGGAGCCCTTGGTAAGAGTCCTTCGCTTGGTAGATGGGGATCAAAACCCCATGGGATATATTTATGAGGCCATGGATAGGGCCAAAGAGGCTATCAAAAGTTACTACATGGGGAACAGCCTGAAATTTGATCCCATATGGGAAATTGTTGATAGGAGGTGGAACAATCAACTCCACCAACCCATCCATGCAGCAGGGTACTTCCTCAACCCTTATTATTTCTTCTCAGAGAGCTTCTCCGATCCTAATGGAGAGGTTATGGAGGGGCTCATGACATGCTTTCAGAGGATGGAATCCGAGGTTGCAGCGAGAGACCACATCGTCATGGAGTTGGATATGTACAGGGAAGCAACTGGTAATCTCTTTTCTTCAGAGATGGCTCTTAGAGGAAGAAACACTCTGCCACCAGGTATAAAATTGGGAGTCTTTAACTTTTAAGTTTATTTCACATGCATCATGATCATATAATTTGATAAAATGTGTTTTACTTTTGACTTTTGAGTCTTTGACTTTGTTTTCTAACTCTTCAATATTTATTTTTTTTGCAGAGGTTTGGTGGAAAAATTGGGGTGGAAAAACCCCACATCTTCAAAAAATTGCCCTCCGCGTATTATGTCAGCCCTGTAGTGCATCCAGTTGTGAGCGCAATTGGAGCTTGTTCGAGTCCATTCACACGAAAAAGAGGAACAAGTTAGCACAAAAGCGCCTGAATGATCTTGTCTTTGTGCAATACAACCTTCGGTTGCGCACAAAGAGAGTAGAAGAAAAATCACTGGATCCTATTGATTTAGATGAGATAGATCCTTATAGTGATTGGACAGGGCGAGATGAGCAGCCTCCATTGTTTAGCGCGGACGAGATCCTTGACTTTGAGAGACAAGCAATGGAGGATGTGGGTGCATCAGGAGATGTAGGGTTGGAGGACATTCCTGAGCCAGAGCCACAGACACAACCTTCCATGCCAGCCAGAGCCACAGACACAACCTTCCATGCCAGCCGAGGAGCCAGTAGCAGTAGCAGTAGCACCGCGAGTGCAATCACCGCCACCACCTCCACGCACACGCGGGAGGGCTAGAGGACCCACCCCTTCTTCCCTAGCTGCTGCTAGACTAGGGAAGAGGAAAGCCTAGCATGTTGTATTTAGTTACTGTTTAGTATTTGCTTCTAGTTCTAGTTTTATTGCTTTCATGTATTAGACTTTCAGGCTTTTAGCCATTGGGATTCCGCATAAGAATGCGATTTTGTAATCAATTTACATTGAAGTCAATCAAAATTAATAGAAATTAATAATTTTGCAAACACTGAAATTTATGCAACTTTTTAAGTTCCCGAGTTTTTTTGCCGAGTTTTTTCCGAGTTTTAAAAACTCTCTAGTTTTTGGCTTGGCGAGTTTTTTCTTGGGGCGAGTTTTCCAACTATGCATACAACAAACTTAATTTATATATAATAATAATGAAATAGGAAATATGTGAAATAATACAATAATAAAATATGAGCAGCCAGCAACAATTTTTTAAGTTCCCGAGTTTTTTTGCCGAGTTTTTTCCGAGTTTTAAAAACTCTCTAGTTTTTGGCTTGAAAAAGTCTTAATTAAATAATAATAAAAAGGTGCGGTTAGTTAAGGAAACAAATGATCATTTGAAAGGCTGTGATTTATGAAGTGGTGTGGCTTTTTGAAAAAAGCATTTTTTTTAAAAAGACATGTCCATTCATTAATAAAGCCTCCCTTCAGTTGATATAAAGGGTGGTAAATATGTTATTAGAGTGGGGCTGGGAAAAGATAAGAACAGATTGCAAATTGTATATGTTAGAGAGGCAGTAGCAATACATTAACAGTAAGTTAATTATAATATATAGACCATAGTTACGAGACTCGCCCGGACTCGCCCGAACTCGGCGAGTCCCGAGCCGAGCACACTTGGCCGGGTCCTGGAAGCCCGGACGCGGACGCGGACACGGCCGAGTCCTGGCCGGACTCGCCGCTTCCCGGAGAGTCCCGAGCCTTGGACGCGGCCGGCGACAGCAGAAGGAAAAGTCAATAAAAAAATAGAAAATTGACTTTAAAGTTTTTTTTTTTTTTCTTATATTATCTCCCCAACCCTAAAAGCAACCTCATTTCATTCATTTGGCAAAATAGGAGGAGAAGAGAGGGCAACCAGCAAGCTGTTGAAGACAAATACAGGGCCACATATCATTTGGGAAGCTTCATACCAGCAAGAAGGTGCATTGAGAGCTCATTACCAGTGATTGGGAGGAGTTTGCATTGCATTCCAAGCCAAATATAAGAGGTAAGTTTGATTTTTATTGGTTTTTTTTGTGTTTTTTTAACAAATAATTCATTGTAATTTGAAAAATCATTGTTTTTTTTAGTTTGCATTTTTTTTTACAAACCCTACTTGCAATATAAATAATTTTATAAACCCTACTTGTTATTGCAGCCACATTCATTTGCAAATCAAAACATATTATTATTTTCACAATGTCTCAAACCCTAGGCAGAAAAGACCCTACTTGGAAACATGCTGAAATCTTTCCCAGAATGAAAAAAGGAGAAGCAAAATGTAAATACTGCAAAACAATATATCATGGAGGCATAAATAGATTAAAATACCATATTGCACGCATACCCATCCATGATGCAGCGGGCTGCCCTATAGCACCTCCTGAGGCTGTCCGTGAAGTGCAGGTGCAATTAGAAACTTTTGAATTGCAAAAAGAAATGAAAAAAAGACAGAAGCATGAATTGGTGAGTTTGGGAGTTGGACATGGACTTGGTGCTGTTGGAGATGCTTCTTCCATGCCTCCATACCGTCCTAGTGCTAGTGCTTGTGCTAGTGGTATTGCTTCTGCACCAGCTATCCCTGTGCATACTCCTACTGCTGGTGGCACTAGTACTGCTAGTGCTAGTGCTAGTGGCAGTATTATTGGCTCTAGAGTTCGTAAATCTAGGGTGGACTCATATTTTGTACCACGCACTACTCTTGGTTCCCAATCGTCGCTTGAGAGCATGGGTTGGAACAAGGACGTACATGATGCAGCAAAAAAGACAATTGCAGACTTTTGGTACTACTGCACCATTCCCTTCCATGTAGCCAGGTAATTCTTTTTCGTTTAATTGTTTTAAAATTTATTATTTTAGAATCTAGATGTATCTCATTATCGAATTCAAATTTAGTGCAGTTAAAATCTTAAAAATTTTCATTTTACAATATTTATTTAAGTAACTTATTAATTTATTTATGACATATTTTAGGTCACCTTTTTGGCAAAACATGGTTGATGCCATAACCATATGTGGGCCGGGGTTCAAAGCCCCTTCTGAAAGGGCCCACTTTTGACTCAAAAAGTGGCAGATGTGAAAGCACAATTAGACGAGCAGCGTGAGCAGTGGAGGAGGATTGGTTGCACCATCATGACTGATGGTTGGACCAATAGGAGAAATAGGACGCTGCTTAATTTTCTAGTGTCCTCCGGAGGTAATTGTACTTCCCTCAATGCATTGAAATTTGAATTTGATTTAGTGATTAATAATTTAATATGGCTGATTTTTGTTTTTTAATTTATTGAATAACTGGTTTTGCTTATTCTTTCAGGTGACACCGTTTTCATTAAGTCCATTGATGCTTCTGCCCAATTCAAAAATGCCACATATCTGTGTGAGGCTATAGAGGAGGTGATAGCTGATGTGGGGGAAGAGAATGTAGTGCAAGTGGTGACAGATAATGCAGCAAACTATGTTGCTGCTGGTAGATTATTGATGGAGAGGCACCCTACTATATTCTGGACTCCATGTGCCGCCCATTGCATTGACCTCATGATGGAGGATCTTGGCAAGCTCCCATGGATCAAAACATGTGTGGATGCAGGTAGAAACATTTGCAAATTTATATACAATCACACATGGGTGCTTAACCTTATGAGGCAATACACGGGGTTGAGGGAGTTGTCTCGTCCTGGCATCACTAGGTTTGCAACTAATTTTATCACGTTGCAATCCTTGATTCGGTCAAAGGCAGCTTTAAGGCGCATGTTTGTTGGTGAGGAGTGGTCTTCCTCATCGTTTTCTACAAGCACTGCAGGGATTGGTGTGGCTGATTGCATTTTTGATGAGCAAGGGTTTTGGACACCAATGGAGGAGATTGTGAAGGTAAAATTTAATTCTTTATTATGTTTTAATTTTTAATCATATCTTTTATTTGTTTATTTTCATTCACACTTATTTGTGAAACATGTTTGCACTTTGCAGTTTATTGAGCCCTTGCTAGTTCTCCTACGAGTTGCAGATGGGGAGAAGCCCGCACTGGGCTACATATATGAGGGCATGGATAGGGCCAAAGAGGCCATTAGATCAGTCTATGGTGGAGTTGAGGATAAGTATCGTCCCATTTGGGAGATCATTGATAGGAGATGGCAAAACCAACTTCATAGGCCCATCCATGCAGCCGCATGTTTCCTAAATCCGGCCTTCCAATTCCGCCGTGATATCCGTGGAGATAGAGAAATTCTTAGTGGGCTCTACTCGACGATAGAGCGGATGTTGCCCGCTTGTTACTACACAGATAGTGCAGGAGATAGATTCCTTCACTAAGGCACAAGGAGACTTCTTTGCACGTCAAATGTCCAAAGACAGTAGGACAACATTACTACCAGGTAAAAATATATTTAAGGGCATAATTGTCATCTTTTTATATTGTATTTTATTATTAAATGTTGAACTTGAAACTTGAAATGAGATTGATTTTGTTTCTTTTTCTCATCTCAGATAGCTGGTGGAGGTTGTTTGGTTCTGATACACGGAACCTGCAAAATATTGCCATTCGTCTATTGAGCCAGCCATGCAGTTCATCTGGTTGTGAGCGCAATTGGAGTATGTTTGAGCACATACACTCCAAGAAGCGCAATAGATTGACAGTGGAGAGGATGAATGACTTGGTCTATGTTCATTACAACCTTCGGCTCAGATACAGGAAGCTTTTTGACCACAACAACACCCCGATCAATCTAGATGAGGTTGATCCACAGTCTGAGTGGACCACTGAGGCTACAGATGCAGTCTTTAGTGACGAGGACCTTGATTGGGTGGACCAGGCAGAGAGAGAGGCTGAGGTTGTAGCCATGGCTGAGGAGGAGGCTAGAGCACGAGGAGACATAGCTGCTGTTGGTGAGAGTGGCATGGAGACTCAGACAGAGGCAGAGACTATGGCTGCAGCTGCAACATCATCCAGGAGCCTTAGACGCCTTCGTAGGAAGGATGTTGGCTCCACTATGCCATAGAGTCATAGAGTCATAGCTATTGTTTTGATATTTCATATTTGTATGGAACATTTGATGTTATGGATTTCATATTCCATGACTTTTGTATACATTTGACTAGTTTTATAATTTATATATCTAAGTATGCTATTTCCTTCAGCAACGCAACTACAATTTGTGTACTTTATACTTATGTGATCGTTGTATACTTGTGTATGTGATCAAATTTGCTTTTATTTGTGTTGTATTCAATAAAGGGTGCTTGAAACAAGTTTTAAATCCTTAAAAATTTCTAAATTTCTAGGGTTTTTTCAACTTTTTTTCATTTTGCCGAGTCCGAGTCTCGAGTCCCGAGTCGAGTCACCCTAGCCGAGTCTGAGCCGAGTTCGAGTCGAGTTACTATGATATAGACATAATATTATATTTATATATATGTATGTATTCATACTAGGAAATTATTGTAAGTTGAAATCAATTGGAAATAATATATATATATTTATATATAATATATTATAAAATCAGATATATGTATATATATATATGGGTAAGTAGATATGTGAATCGCTTGTGAATATACAATAATGATACTCGCAAGAATTATTAAGCCTTATAAGTAATGATGACTCTTTAATATAAACATTAGTAGATTATGTATATTATGAATTGTCCTCATTCTATGATCAATCCAATATAAGGTTGAAGGAGGTGAGTAAGGAATCAGAAAACGTGGAGAGATATATTTTTGAGCTACAACAGATTAGGAGTATCTATTAGACCAGCAATCAACCAATCATTCTCTGAGAATATACGCAGCAGATCCTATATTTGGAGAGGCACAACAATTCAAGTGAAGTAATTCACTTAGCACTAATGTCTAGAAATCCAAGTTCAGCACTAGAAAATCATACTGTGAGATCACTCACTGGCTTTGAATGTTTAATTTCCTCAACCTAACATAATGATGTTGCATAAACCCTTGACTCGGGCTCCAGATGATCTGTGTTCTATTGAATATAATATTCAGTCTTTATTTATTGAAATATATATATGTGCTTCTGGCGTGTTTTGAAAACCATTCCTTCTTGATAGATCAGAATCTGGAAATAGAATTCTTGGCATTGATTTTGGGCATTAGATCTGGCGGACTGTGTAGTCTTTGAATGGATATAAACCATGAGTGTTTACCTTGTTCAGAGTTGGATCTAATGATGCTTGATCTACATTTATGTTTGATTGAAGTCTGAACGTATAGATATGGGTATTGCTTAATTGAGTTATGCATTCTATTATCCTTCATGCTAATGAAATTATATACATATATTGAACTAAACTAATTTAAATCTATTAGACTGCATTAATCTGTAGAATATGATGAATGATTTGTAGACTTGAATCTTGTTATATTTACTCCTGCACTCTGATATATCATCATGCTGAATTATATACTTATGTTGGACTCTTTTCATAACATCATAAATGAAAATGCAAGTAAATTGCTAATGACTGTATACTTGGAAATTGTATAGAACTATTTTCAATCTGATTGTAGTCCTACCAGGAGAAGTGAGTCATAACTTAAGTGGTTTGTCTAGAAACCCCATCCAGGTTCCACCCTGCTGGCCTGAAGCAAGGGTTGGGCATTCTTCCCCACAAGCCCGAATCAAGGGTTGGGTCATGGAGGGATGGGGGTTCCACCTAGGCATTCTACCCCGCAGGACTAAGATAAGGGTTGGGCAATAGGAGGTGGTAGACCGTTGGCCCCTTAAGGATTCCCCTCTCCTGATGGACTGAGTGACTCCCCTTATTTCTTCATTATTGCTTTATGATTATGAATATATTCTAGATATCTAGTTATTAATGCTAACATACATGTTGCTAATATGATGAATACAGGGTTATTGCATTAGGACATTCTTTTGAAAAAAGGAAACCCTAAACCTAATAAACAAGCGAAGTCTAGGGCAAGGCTGGGTAAGGGACATTACAATGGTATCAGAGCATCTTTCCTGCCATCCTGTGTGTGGTTGAGCTAGTTGCTTGCGTGCTTGAGCTGTCTACTTGTCTACTTGAGTTGGTTGCCCACTTGCTTGAGCTAGTTGCTTGCGTGCTTGAGCTACCTAATTGTCTACTTGAGCTAGTTGCCTACTTGCTTGAGCTAGTTGCTTGCCTACTTGAGCTAGTTGCTTGTGTGCTTGAGCTGGTTGCTTGCGTGCTTGAACTACTTGTTTGCATGCTTGAGCTACTTGCCTGTGTGCTTGAGCTACTTGTTTGCCTTCTTGAGCTACTTGTCTGTATGCTTGAGCTACTTGCTTGCTTGCTTGAGCTACTTGCTTGAGTGTTTGAGCTGGTTTCTTGCTTGGTTGAGCTACTTGCTTGCTTGGTTGAGCTACGTGGTTGTTTGCTTTAATTTCTGATCCCTATGGAGCTCATCATTGTGTTTACTTGATGCTTAAAAACTAAGAAAATGTTAATGTTATCTGTCAGAGGGCTTTTGGAGTTGGGAGGTACTAACAAAATAACCTATCTAAACTAAATTATTATTAGTATCCAAATACAATGGAGAGTTGTAACTATTAAGGTGCGACCCCTCAAAGTTGTGATACAAAAGTGGAGCATATCAACGAGAGAATCCAATTAAGAATAGAACCTTAGTTAACCTCGCAAAAGACTCAAATTAGGCCCTCAAGAATAGGGAGGAGATGTGAAAGGACGTAACCCCCAATGTGAAAAGATGTTTGGAATTGTGATTGCTTGAGGACAAGCAATCTTCAACGGGGAGAACTGTCATGTCCCCGAAATTATGACACTAAAAACTCTACCATTGAAATACAAAGGAATAAATAGAGTACATATTAAAAATACTAGCAAATTAATATTTTTAATTGTCATAAAGATAACATTATATAAACATATAAATATTATCAAATATAAATATTAACAATTCAAATATTATAATTACAATCATTATAATATTAGAATATGTATAAAGAGAATAAAAAAATAAATATATATACAACAAACTCAATTTATATATAATAATAATGAAATAGGAAATATGTGAAATAATACAATAATAAAATATGAGCAGCCAGCAACTCCTACCTAGGAGAACCGAGAAAGCAACGATTAAGAAAAGATAGTCATGGGCAGCGCTCCACATATAAGAAAAGGTCTTAATTAAATAATAATAAAAAGGTACAGTTAGTTAAGGAAACAAATGATCATTTGAAAGGCTGCGATTTATGAAGTGGTGTGGCTTTTTGAAAAAAGCATTTTTTTTAAAAAGACTTGTCCATTCATTAATAAAGCCTCCCTTGAGTTGATATAAAGGGTGGTAAATATGTGGTTAAAGTGGGGCTGGGAAAAGATAAGAACAAACTGCAGATTGTATATGTTAGAGAGGCAGCAGCAATACATTAACAGTAAGTTAATTATAATATATAGACATAATTTTATATTTATATATATGTATGTATTCATACCAAGAAATTATTGTAAGTTGAAATCAATTGGAAATAATAATAATATATATGTATTTATATAGAATATATAAATATATTATAAATCAGATGTATATATATATATATATGTATGGGTAAGTAGATATGTGAATCACTTGTGAATATACAATAATGATACTCGCAAGAATTATTAAGCCTTATAAGTAATGATGACTCTTTAATATAAACATAGGTAGATTATGTATATTTATGAATTGTGCTCATTCTATGATCAATCCAATATAAGGTTGAAGGAGGTGAGTAAGGAATCAGAAAACATGGAGAGATATATTTTTGAACTATAGTAGATTAGGAGTATCAATTAGACCAACAATCAACCAATCATTCTCAGAGAATATACGCAGCAGATCCTATATCTGCAGAGGCGCAACAATTCAGGTGAAGTAATTCACCTAGCACTAATGTCTAGAAATCCAAGTTCAACACTAGAAAATCATACTGTGAGATCACTCACTAGCTTTGAATATTTAATTTCCTCAACTTGACATAATGATGTTGCATAAACCCTTGACCCAAGCTCTAGATGATCTGTGTTCTATTGAATATAATATTCAGTCTTTATTCATTGAAATATATATATGTGCTTCTGGCGTGTTTTGAAAACCATTCCTTCTTGATAGATCAGAATCTAGAAATAGAATTCTTGGCATTGATTTTGGGCATTAGATCTGGCGGACTGTGTAGTTTTTGAATGGATATAGACCATAAGTGTTTACCTTGTTCAGAGTTGGGTCTAATGATGCTTGATCTACATTTATGTTTGATTGAAGTCTGAACGTATAGATATGGGTATTGCTTCATTGAGTTATGCATTCTGTTATACCTTCATGCTAATGAAACTATACACATATATTGAACTAAACTAATTTAAATCTATTATAATGCATTAATCTGTAGAATATGATGAATGATCTATAGACTTGAATCTTGTTATATTTACTCCTGCACTCGAATATATCATCATGCTGAATTATATACTTATGTTGGACTCTTTTCATAACATTATAAATGAAAATGCAAGTGAATTGCTAATGACTATATACCTGGAAATTGTATAGAACTGTTTGTAATCTGATTGTAATCCTACCAGGAGAAGTGAGTCATAACTTAAGTGGTTTGTCTAAAAACCCCATCCAGGTTCCGCCCCACTAGCCTGAAGCAAGGGTTGGGCATTCTACCCCACGGGCCCGAAGCAAGGGTTGGGTCATGGAGGAATGGGGGTTCCACCTAGGCATTCAGCCCCGCAGGCCCGAGATAAGGGTTGGGCAATAGGAGGTGGTAGACTGTTGGCCCCTTAAGGATTCCCCTCTCCTAATGGGCTAAGTGACTCCTCTTATGTCTTCATTATTGCTTTATGATTATGAATATATTTTGGATATCTAGATATTAATGCTCACATACATGTTGCTAATATGATGAATACAGGGTTATTGCATTAGAAGGACATTCTTTTGAAAAAAGGAAACCCTAAACCTAATAAACAAGCGAAGTCTAGGGCAAGGCTGAGTAAGGGACATTACACATAGAGGATCCCATGAGGAAGTCATGAAGATAAAGGAGATCTATACACATGAAGATTTAGCTTGCAGCCATAGGACAGAAATTATGACACATGACACTCTTGATTTTTCATTGAAGACATCCCTCGCACCTGCACTAATGAATGAGCACCCATTCACGGAAGGAGAGATGATTGAGATTGAGGAAGACATCACACTAAAACATGAGGTAAGGACTGATTTTCTGATATATGAAAAACAATCCCTTATCTTCAAATTATCATGTTATGACAGCCAAGAGGATCAGCCTTAAGGCTTATGATTTTCATTGAGACACTCATGTTGGACCGGCACTTGTTGGAGAACATGCAATGATGAGGAAGGAGAAGTTTGAGATGATCAGAGGCACTACAAAGAGGTATGATGAAAATTTTGATTTTCTGTTTTATGACAGTAGTCATATTTCTGTGTATAACCATGAGATATTAGCTATGTCACATGAGGGGAATGGTATTGAGGGATCTCCCAATGTTGGTAGTCAAGATGTGAGTGTCAAATACAAGGAATGTATTGTGGATTCAAGGCAGAAAAGTTCTGATTTTGCATACCATACTATGGAAGATGTGAAGAAGACACAAAACATGTGTGACGGATGGTTGCAAAGAGCTAGGAGAGCAAATATGTTGGCTGCCCTACTTTCGGGACTTATGGCACACATCATGGATGAAAATTCGAATGAAGATACTATGGAAAGGTATGATAACTATTCTGATTTTCTGATTCGAAGCAGTAGTCTTTGGGTTTTGCATAATCTTGAGTTGGCTGCTCCTACACATGAGGATGATAGTAAGAAGACTTTTGTTGTTGGCACTCATTTTGGGAGACAAACATGAGGTCTTATTTGTGTGTCCAAGACACAAGAGGACCAAGTTAGTACGACATGTCATGAGAGAGGCAAAGAAGATTCAAAGTATGTGGCATACGAGGAATGAGCCTTGTATGGTGGCCAAGCAAGTGGAGCAATCAGATTTGAGGTATGATTCAAAATTCTTTGTTTGTTCACCTAGCTTGCTCTATGAGGATTCGGTGTTACCTCTTTTGGAGAGCCATTTGAAAGCTCACATCATAGACTTGGATGGCATTATGGAGCATACACTTTGTGGATCAGCCACTGGTATTATGCCTTCATAAGTAGATGGAAAGATGGGTAATGCAGATTCAGTTTGGTCTTTGATCATTCATGGAGCACTTGAAGAGTTTGCTTGTGATGAGTCTCATCATGTTGATGACTCTCTAGTAGAGTATGTAGCTGCTCTATTTCAGGAATTTAATGCATGCCATGGAGACACTTGCCTTTATTGGGCATACTTGAGAGATAAACCTGCACTTTGACACAAGGTATGGAGGTATTGCTATAATGTTTGGTTTTGAGTTATTAATGCTTGTGTTCCAGCTGGACTATGTCATAGGGATTGGAAGAAAGCATGAAGATCTTGGCCTTCCTGCCCTAGTTCATGAGGATCCACTCCATTCTCAACTAAGAGAAGACTGTTCTGCCTTATCGCACATGGAAATCCTGCAGGCCACTTGGAGGACAGCAGCTGTTTGGGTGTTTTGGAGAGCTTTGGATCATCTCTTCACCATTGGGGAATGGCGTATGGATGATACTCTGTCATCATATGACATTGGCAAAAGATATTTGCACTCACTTTGTAATGTTCCCATTCTCAAAGTAACTGCTTGAAGATGAGTTCTAGCTCATTCACCATTCCCATGAGCTAGTCAACCTGGTGAGGGAATGATATTGGCCATGAGAATCATAATTTTGGTAGGATGTTTTTAGAGAATTATGTGAGGAATTATCCTTAGCAAAATAAAGCATTATGTTGATCATATTTTATTAATATCTCATGGTCCACTTGCAAGTCAAAGCAAACAAGGAGGTGAGTTTTAAAATAGATAAAATATTACTATCCTCCTTGGTTGGTCGACCCACATCAAATTAGATCTGATTTGCTCTTTGCTTCTAGAAGGTCAATTCTCTCTCCTAAGGCAGTTTAGGAGACTTACGGGAGAAAGCAACCAATATTTTAATAAATAAAATCAGATCCTTGGATAAGGACAGCTTAGGTGCCTTGGTGAAGAAGGCAAAGAATATTTTAATGAATAAAATCAGATACTTGGATAAGGACAGCTTAGGTGCCTTGGTGAAGAAGGCAAAGAATATTTTAATGAATAAAATCAGATCCTAGGATAAGGGCGGCTTAGGTACCTTGGAGAAGAAGGCAAAGATATTTTAATAAAATAAAATCAAATCTTCCCTAAGGGCGGTTTAAGTTCCTTAGCCATGAAGTCATTGAATATTTTATTGAAAACAAATCAGATTCTTCTTCTAAGGGCGGTTTGGACTAGAAGCCTTATTTAAAGGCATGGAGGGCTGTGAGATCATTATGTTGCATTGATACTTACTTTCTCTTGTCTAAAACAAGTTTTCAGAATTTCTTCAAGGTGATGCTCCCTTGAGTTGGGTTTGGTGATGCTCCCTTACCCTTGTTTGAGAGGTGAAATCACTCAGGTTTCATCATAGGGTAGAATTGTGCAAGCCTGGTGCATTTTTACAACTAGGGTTTGAAGACAAGTTCCTGGTCAAAAATCAGATTTGGAGGTCTACAGATTTCTCTAAGCAAATCTACCTTGGGCAATTCAGATTAGGGACATTTTTGAATGAAATAACATTTGTTTCATGAAGTTTGAAGATTTTGGGCGAATAGGGTTTCCAGTTTGGTGGCTGGAAATTGCATCTTCAATTGTACGTCACATCTTCAGGCCTGGACATCCACTTTGAGGAGCTATTAGAGCCCTTTCTGTAGCTCAGTCATAGCTGGAGACTGTAGCAGCAGCTGCTCCTATCATTCTTATTTTGGCATTATTGTATCAATCTATTTCATCTAATATAAGGAGCTATCAACGAGTATGTTTTGTGGTTGTCATTGGTATCATTTATAATCATTTTCTGAGTATTGTGGAAGTCTGAAAATAAAATTCAGACCTGCAAATAATTGTATCAGACTTGTTATTGCAAAATAGAAGGTTGTTTCAATTCCAAAAATCATTGTATATCTTGCATATTTGTTATCTTAATGTTTTATGCAAATCTAGGCAACAAAACATTCATAAACCAAACCAAAAACTGTTCAATTTGGGGTCAGGATCTAGTTGGGATTCTTACACACTTGGGTCTGATTTTCAGTTGGGAGGTTGTTGTTTCGATTGATATCAGCAACATAGGAGGGGCTGATATATTCTTCTATGCACTTACGAGGGGCATCTTGCACATTCATGGGGAGTCCTTCGGAGTTGGAGAGTTGGTTGATGTCGATAGCTCTTTGAGATACATCTATCTCTTCAATTTTGATGGATGTGGTAGTGTAATGATGTAAGAACTCGTCTTCTCACGACTGCGGGGGCTGATTGTTTTTGTTTTGTTTTTCAATTTGGTGTTTGAGGGTTTTATGTTTTTTGGGTTTTCAACAATATATAATATTGTTTGTTTGTTTCAATAAAAATGTCAGGCAAGAATAATACTATGCAAGAGAATACAATAGTCTGAAACAAACTTGAAATGATATAGAGCTGCAAATGATTGTATTCATAAATAAGAAAATATACAATGCTTAATTTCTTCAGCTTAGCATACCCGATGGTCCAAAGCTTGAATACATGAAATTCTGGAGATTACCAGCATCATATAAAACTGAAGATCAAATCGATCTGCAGCAAATTCTTTGTTCTCCACTCTCAAAACCCTTCACAATGCTTCAAAACCCTCTCATGGCCAGATTTATGAAGAAAGAAGCCCAAAGAAGGTAGCGCTTTGATCAAGAAAGAACACGCCTAGGCTGCTGAAGCAACACATGGCCACTCGGAATGCTGGTACAGATTGTATACGGCAGTCTTAATTGATATCCATTGCAGCCACAAACTCTTTAATGCTTTCCCTTCTAAATTGATGTGAAACCCTTGACAAATCTGAGAATGATCTCCACTTGAATGCACAATATCACTGTAGCGATTACTATTTACGAGTTACTGTAGCATGGGTACTGTAGCAGCAAATATATCTGGAAATGAATACATCAGTTCTGATTTTTAATGGCTGTCAAATAAAACTTCAGGTCTGCAGTTGATCAATCTACAAAACCTGTTTTTAAACTTCACCAATTTGCACCAATAGAGCCTCTATATGAAGCTCTCTCAAAATGCCAAATTCAATGGATATTTCACCACCTCAAATGGCTGCAACACTGAAGAGTTTATCGTTCTCCGATGGCTTGAAAGACAGAAACCCTTGGTTTCCTCTCAAAGACAATTTTCACCAAATCCAAAATGCTCAATAATCCTCAAGTTGACTTCTCCAAAGCAATTTATAATCATTTCATGAAGAAGTGCGCTTTCCTCCAAAAAGCACATTTAATTCATTTAAATGACATTAAGTTTGCACTTTAATGAATATTAAATATTCACCTTGGAATAGGTGCCCAAAAATTAATTAAATATCATAGCCCCTTTTTAATGATGAAATGACCCTCAATTATAAAGTTAAATTATAACTTTATAATATATCATTTTAATGAATTAAATATTAATTGAGCCACTAAAACATTAATATCTCCTTTAATACCTAATATTTCATCATACCGTCTGAAACCAAGACCAACACTGCCAAACCCAATACGCCAAGTGCTTTTCTAAAAATAGAAAGAGTCCTTCTCGACCAAACTCTGACTTACTATAAATAGTAAGTATAGCAAACGAAGTCAAAAGAACACCAAACGAAAGCCAGAACTGGAAACCATTGAACTTTGGAGAAGATAAAAGCCTCTGCTGACCAAGACTCTGCCTCAGAAAACCCCCTATCCATCTGTGTTAGCCTACGAGGGCCAATGATAGGCTAAACCGTCAACAAGACATGATCATGCTAGAAAGGGGACATTACAAATGATATGGGATCTAGGTGGTGGTATGCTTATCATTGCTTCAGGACAAGCAATCTCGGGAAGGGAGAACTGTAATGTCCCCGAATTTGTGGTTTTGAGCCTTGCATAATTAGAAAAATAATTCTTTTATGGCTCAATTATTTTTATTTGGCCAAATTATTTTTATAAATTTTATATGGGGTTGAGCAACCCTTTTGGGGAGATATAAGGAGGAAATTAATTATAAAAAAAAAAAATCGAATTTTGGATGCCCAAATTGGGTCGGCCAAATTGGAGGGAAAAGGCAAGCTTCGTATAAATACAAGATCATTGTGAAGGCATTTCATCCTCAAGCATATTATCTTATTCCTTTTTGGTCTGCAATTTATTTGCATCATATTCCAAGGACAAAAACCCTTGAGGATATAAGGTGAATTGGACGAAAACCTAATTCATCTTGGGAAGGCTTCATAATGGAGGTCTACTTGCACTTCATTGGAGATATTCGTGGAATGAAAGAGCAGATTGTAAATCAGATTTTAGATCAAACTTGGGACAGCAGATTTGTGGTGATTGTGCTACATTGAAGCAAGGGTTTTGGCCCTAGGTTGGAGCGCCACATTGTAGAAGGGCTACTTGCATTGGAGGGCGAATTTGGGCATTTTGAGGAGTTCTAGGGTTTGATTTTTGCATGAGACTGGAACAGACATGTTCGCCATCTTGGAGCAGCCTTAGATCATCACCATTGAGCAGAATTTAACATCTTTTGGAAAAGCATTTGGAGCAAACTTGTGTGTACCCTTTTTGGTAGGGTTTTGAGGCATTATCATTCATATTTGGTATTCTAGCATAGCTGGAATAGTTCACCCAGCTAGGACACGTTTGGAGCAGCATTTTCTATGCATTAGGCATGTAATAAGGACTGATTTGTAGCAGCAAATTTCTGGGATAATTCTGGGCATGTTTGAGCCCATTTTGTGATGTATTTGCATGGAGTCATAGTAACGAGACTCGGACTCGGCTCGGACTCGGCTCGGACTCGGCTAAGGTGACTCGACTCGGGGGACTCGGACTCGTCGTAGACTCGGCAAAATGAAAAAATTTGAAACAACCCTAGAAATTTAGAGATTTTTAAAGGATTTAAAACTTGTTTCAAGCACCCTTTATTGAATAAACCTTAAAGACACAATAACATCATTAAATAAAAGCAAATTTGATCACATACACAAATATACAACACAAATTGTAGTTGAGCTACTGAAGGAAATAGCATACTTAGATATATAAATATAGTCAAATGTATACAAAACTCGTGGAATATGAAATCCATGACATCAAATGTTCCATATCAATATGAAATATCAAAAAAAATAGCCAAATGTTCATGATATGAAATATCATGAAGGATGTGGAGCCAACATCCTTCCTATGAAGGCTTCTAAGGGTCCTCGATGATGTAGCAGTTGCAGCCATAGTCTCTGCCTGTGTCTGACTCTCCATGCCACTCTCACCAACAACAGTTGTGTCTCCTCGTGCTCTAGCCTCCTCCTCGGCCATGGCTACAACCTCAGCCTCTCTCTCTGCCTGGTCCACCCAATCAAGGTCCTCGTCACTAAAGACTGCATTTGTAGCCTCAGTGGTCCAATCAGACTATGGATCAACCTCCTCTAGCCTGATTGGGGTGTTGTCATGGTCAAAAAGCTTCCTGTATCTGAGCCAAAGGTTGTAATGAACATATACCAAGTCATTCATCCTCTCCACTGTCAGTCTATTGCGCTTCTTGGAATGTATGTGCTCAAACATACTCCAATTGCGCTCACAACCAGATAAACTGCATGGCTGGCTCAATATACGAATGGCAACATTTTGAAGGTTTGGTGTATCAGAACCAAACATCTCCCACCACCTATCTGAGATGAGAAAAAGAAACAAAATCAATCTCATTTCAAGTTTCAAGTTCAACATTTAATAATAAATTATAATATAAAAAGATAAAAATTATGCCCTTAAATATATTTTTGCTTGGCAGTAATGTCGTCCTACTCTTTGCACAAATGACGTGCAAAGAAGTCTCCTTGTGCCTTAGTGAAGGAATCTATCTCGTGCACTATCTGTGTAGTAACAGCAGGCAACATCCGCTCTATCATCGAGTAGAGCCCACTAAGAATCTCTCTATCTGCACGGAAATCACGTTTGAATTGGAAGGCCGGATTTAGAAAACATGCAGCTGCATGGATGGGCCTATGAAGTTGGTGTTGCCATCTCCTATTAATGATCTCCCAAATGGAACGATACTTCTCCTCAACTCCACCATAGACGAATCTAATGGCCTCTTTGGCCCTATCCATGCCCTCATATATGTAGCCCATTGCGGGCTTCTCCCCATCAGCAACTCGTAGGAGAACTATGCAGGGTCTTTTCTACCTGGGGTTTAAGACATCGTGAATATGGTTTGATTTGTGCAAGAAAGTGGCTGCAATAACAAGTAGGGTTTCTAAAATTATTTAAGATGCAAGTAGGGTTTGTAACTTTGTAAAAAAAAAATGTAAACTCAAAACAACAATGATTTTACAAATTACAATGAATTATTTGTTAAAAAAACACAAAAAAACCAAATAAAATCAAACTTACCTCTTAAATCTAGCTTGGAATGCAATGCAAACTCCTCCCAATTGCTGGTAATGAGCTCTCAATGCACCTTCTTGCTGGTTTGAAACTTCCCAAATGATTTAACACCCTGGATTTCTCTTCAACAGCTTGCTGGTTGCCCTACAATGATCGCTTCTTTTTCTTCACAGCTCTCTCTTCTCCTCCTATTTTGCCAAGTGAATGAAATGAGGTTGCTTTTAGGGCTCAGGAGACAATATAAGTCAAAAAAAAAAAGAAAAGTTAAGTGTATTTTGTTTTTTGGCCTTTGCGTCGGTCGCGTCCCAGGCTCGAGACTCGCCTGGAAGCGGTGCGTCCGGCGAGTTCGGCCAAGACGCGGCCGCATCTACGTCCGAGCTCCTAGGACCCGGCCAGGGGTGCCCGACTCAGGACTCGTCGAGTCCTGGCGAGTCCAGGCAAGTCCCGTAACTATGGTTTATCCCCTTTGGACAGAGGTGAAATGACATGGATCATGACTCATGTCCTCAATTTCAACAAGTGACTTTGGACATTGTTCCACTAACAACTTTGTTCCCGCAGGGATAGGACATTAACTAGCTTTCTCCCATGCATCCTAAAGCCCTACAATACAGAATTAACACACTTTTTTTGGCTTAACCAAAGTTTCTTTTTGATGATTAATCCTATCTCTCCTAATCTCCATTCCAAGAGTGAACTTGGTAACCCCTAGGTCCTTCATATCAAATTTGAGATGAAAGTTGAGATTTAAGCATCTTAATCGTATCCATATTGTTAACAACTAACATGTCATCAACATACAAAATGATGACAAGGAATCGATTATCAACTTGCTTAAAATAAATACAATAATCAAATTTTCCTCTAACAAATCCCAACTTCAACACATAACTATCAAACTAATACCACATCTTAGGTGACTACTTCAAACCATAGAGAGACTTCTTCAATCTGTAAACTAGCTTTTCTTTACCTTTCTCAACATAGTGCTCAGGTTGATTCATGTAGATTTTCTCATTTCATTCTCCATGCAAAAAGGTTGCATTAACATCCATTTGCTAAATCTTGAGATTATATGCAGCAACAACAAATAATAAAAATCTAATGGAAGTTAATTTTGCAACTGGACAGAAAATCTCACCAAAGTCTATTCCCTCAACCTATAAATTAAAATAACCTTTCACCACCAATCTTGCCTTGAACTTTTTTGATTTTGCCCTTAGAACTGAATTTCTTCTTGAAAACCCATTTGCAGCCAATAGGTTTCCCATCCTTAGGAAGCTTCATCAATTTCCATGTACCATTTTTCTCTAGTGCAACCATCTCTTCATCCATGGCCTTCTTTCATGACTTCTTGTTTATAGGTTATAATGCCTCCTTCACTATTCAAGGCTCATCAATGTTAGTAGTCAAGGCAAAAATACATCTGAATTCCAACAAGCTATAATTATACCTTTCAGGCACCTCCCTTTGTTGAGTAGACCTTCTAATCAATGAGTATGAGGTTCTTCATCTTCAACTTCTCCATTTGAACTCTCATCTACTTCAATTCCACTAATAGGTGCCTGCTGAATTTCTTGTCCAACCATTAGTGCAGCTTCCTCAGTCTTTGGCTATAGCTGCACTACTTCTTTCTCTTCATCTCTAGGTTGCTCAATAGAAGATGACCCGATCTCTCTAAAGATCGCATTATAATTGTACACAGTTTTCTTCATTACAAGATTCCAAATCTTATATCCCTTCACAACTCCATTGTAACTAATAAGGATACACTTCTTAACTTTGAAATCCAACTTGGATCTTTTTTTCTTATGACCATTCGAGTTTTTCTTTACAACAAAACACTCTAAGATGTCAAAGTGGGGGCTTCTTTCCTACCCAAACCTCCTCAAGGGTCTTATCAACAAGAGTTGATTTATGAGATTGTAATGTCCCGTTTAATTCCTAAATGTCTGCAGCCTATGTTTCATAAGAAATCAATAAAGATAATTAATATTGCACCAAACTGGCATTAAATAAAGATTAAGTTGTTAAGAATGGTCAACCAGAACATGAAGGGTTGTGTCCCTTGAGCAAGATAAGGTATGTAAGGAAGGTAGGTCTACAAGGAAAGGGAATGGGGAGAAATTATTAGGACTGATTACAAGTAATAGACAGCAGCACTAACAAATTAGCTTGTTTAAAATTAAGTTATTATTCTCCAAATGCAGTGATGAAGAGTTGTAACTATTGAAAAGGCAATAGAGGTGAAGAGGTGTGACTCCCTCAAACTTGAGATATAAAAGGGAGAGCATTTCATTTGAGAAAGGCATCCATAACATCATTGAATAATCAATTGAGAATAGAACCTTATGTGACTTTGCAAGTAAATTAAATTATGTTCTCAAAAGTAGTGATAATGTGAGAAAGGATGTGACTCTTAATGTGAAAAGTTGTGACTCTTTCAAATGTGAAAGGTTGTGACTCCCTCAATAATAAGCTATAAAAGGGAGATCATTTCCATGTGAAGAAATCATCAATGGGGAATAGATCTATCGATTAATTTGAAAATAAATTATTATTCTCAAAAGGTAGCAACGAAGGGTGGTGACTCATTCATTATGAAGGGTGGTGACTCATTTATTGTCAAGGGTGGTGACTCCTTCAAGAAATGTATATAAAGGGTAAATCAGTTCATTGATATTCAACCAGCAATCATCAATCATCTATCCATCAAGAAATCAAGCAATCAAAATATCAAAAAGATCAATCAAGCAAACAACAATAAGTCTATCAATACGCTGAATCATCAAATCATGCAATCATCAAATCATTCAAGCATCCAATCATTCAATCATCAAAGCATTCAAGCATCAATCATTCAACCATCAATTCATCCAAGTAACACACATTCAAATATCAATTCAGCATATCAATCAAGTTGAGAAAAATGAAAATAAGAAATTGAAATATAAGATATCTATTGAAAATAAATATTGCTTTCAGCAACAATGTTATTTTAAATAAGTTTAAAGAATAATCTTAGAATATAAATTAGGAATAGCCATATATTATATTAATTGCAGAAATCAAGTTATTACAGCCACTTGTAGTAAATCTATTGCATTTCCATAATGATATTTTATTAGCAATTAATATAGCAAATTCCTTTAGCAATCTGTTTTCTATTTATAGAAGAGTCTTGCAAATAGGGAGGCCATTCAGCCTTCCAAGTCACGAGAGCTGAAGGACTAGAAATTCTTGATATCAAGCATGACACCCCGAGATGGATGAACTGGAGGTTCTGCCATGTTCGTGGGACGAGAGGCCGAATGGACCCAAAATCCATTCCCATGCTCTTGGGCATGGTTGAAGAGGACAGGCTTCTTGCATCTTATCAAGCACGCCACCCCAAGATGGAAGAACTAGAGATTCTACCATACTCGTGGGTCGGGAAGCCGAATGGATCAAAAATCCACTTTCGTGCTCTTGGACTTGATTGAGGAGGATGGCCAGCCTCCAAAGCGGACTAAGGGATGGAATGGATTTAAAATCTTTCCATGTTCAAACAAATGTCATTTAACTTATTATTGAAGCCTATGATCCGGGTATGTGTGTATTTCATTGGGAATCAATATAAATTAGATTTTGAAGGAAATGTCTGCTGCTGTAATCAAATCAGACTTATATCAGACCTGTAATGCAATGTATTCAGACTTGATATAGTGCAAATAAAATCAGATATGAGGTTGAATGTTTCATATTTGTTGATGTTATGATAGTAGTTATCATTTCTATGTTTTATGCAAATAATTTGGCATTAAAATTCAATCAAACACAAGCATAAACATTCAGAAATCAGAACTCAGCCACTTTGCATGCCAAGTGTCAAACAATCCAAACTCAAAAATCACCTTAGAAAGGAGGAAGAATTATTTAAAAAATCAATTTTTTTAATGTTTTTTTAACCAGGAAGCTCCCTGTCTGCAGCCGTCCCCGGTATGATGAGGAACGTTTCCAACATCCCCCATCCATACCAGGGATGGGGAAACGTCCCCAAAGGGCAGGGGACGTTTCCTCCAGTTTCCTGCTAGTTGGGCTGATTCGGGAACAGCTGGGGGACGTCCCCTTTGCGTCCCCCCGTCCCGGGGACGGCTGGGGACGGGGACAGTGAGTTTTGGGGTACGGGACGCGTCCCCGTGTAACATAGATTTCTAATGAATTCCTAATATGGTTGACTATAAGAAGATGCCTTGGAATAATTATTAATGATATTAAGGTATTTTGGATTCAAATATTAATGATGCTATGAACTATGGATCTAAATATTATGATGTTTTAGCTATGATTTATTGATCTCAATATTATAATATTTTATGGATATTTGTCATAAATTTAATACTTGTTATTACTAATATCAGTTTTTAGTGATTAATATTGTTTTGTAGGCCTTAACTTAGGAATTTCCCAAAAGGGGACATTATAGAGATCAATTGATAAGATAACAAGCAGTACTCAATGCTTCAGCCTAAAACTTTTGCTCCAAACTTGAACTATTGAGCATACTCCTAGCCTTTTCCATTATGTTCTATTCATGCACTCTACAACTCCCTTTTGCAAAGGGATGTATAAAAGTTGTCTTTTGTCTTGCTATGCCATTGTCCTTAAAAACTTTTTGAACTCTACTAAATAGAATTCTCCACCATTTTCTATTTTCAAAGTTTTCATCTTCTTGTCATTTTGGATCTCCACGAGAGCTCTGAACTCTTTGAACCTACAAAAAACCTTAGACTTATTCCTAAGAAAGAAAACCCAAGTTTTCTAGAGAAATCATTAATAAAATAAAATAATAAAGAGATTTTCCTAAGGAAGGTACATCAACTGGTCCAAAGACATCCCTATGAACCAAATGTAAAATCACTTCAAATTTAGAAGATGCAAAATAGAATTTAGCATGATTTTGTTTCCCATATATACAATGTTCAAAGAAATCAAAATCTAAAGAACAATCAACAAGCCCCTCAACCATATCTTTACAGTTCATAGTCCTTAGACTTTTCTCACCAACATGGCCTAGACATTCATGCCACAACATTGCCTTTTCAACAGGAAATTTCTAATGTCCAAAATCAGAAGCCTCAAAAGTATTGCAGTAAATCATGGTGCTTGCAACAAGCCAAAATAGAGTTCCAGTATGAACTCCCTTGGCGAACACCATGGCTTCTCTCACCATTCTACATCCATCAATGCGTAAGACAACCTAGTTGCCTACATCATTCATTTTCCTTATAGAAATCAAATTTCTAGCTAGACCAAGAATGTGCAATATAGTAGTGAGGGTTTTCACCCTTACATGAGGAAAAACCAAGTTAACCTTCCCACTATCAACAATACTTTGAAATAAATTGTCTCCTAAGAAGACTTTACCTCCATCATGTCCTTCATACTCAAAAGTCCACTTCTTGGGAGGATTCATGTGGTATGAAGCATCAAAATCGACCAATCACACATCAAGCATGCATGTTAAAAGATGCCAAGAACACATCTCCAAATTTTTCTATAGAGGTTTTGGAGTTTGAATCATCATCAAAATCATTGTTTGCCTTCTTCTCCTTATAGTACCTATGAATGTGGCCTTTCTTCCCATAGTTCTAGCATTTCCCTATTGACTTTCCTACAGACTTGGATCTACCTTTTAACTTAAATTTACGATTTCCTTTCTTTCTCTTCCCTTTCTCCTTTGAACAACCATCACAACAAAAGCATCCTTGAAATATTCAAAGATTTTCTAACTCATTTCTTCAAACAATAAGAAACCCACCACCTCCTAAAGTTTCAATTTGGCAACAATGCTACCAATCACCATGACAAGTTTGTCCCATGTGTTTGTCTGGCAATGAATGCAATAGGGTGATGCATTGATCTTCCTCAATCTTCACATCTATGAACCATAATGTTGAATGCATTCAAATGCTCTAGAACAAAGTACCCATCACTCATCTACAAAGAATATAGCTTCTTCCATAGATGAAGCTTATTTAATAGGGATTTAGTCTAGTACAAGTTTCCCAACTTCTTCCAAATGAGTGTTGTGGGCACTTCTCTCAAAACATTCAAGAGCACTAAATCTAACACACAAAGACTAAATAGGATTCTTGCTTTCCAATCTAACACTTCCAATCATCATGAATCATGGTTGTAGGTGTCGAACCAAAAATTGCAACCATAGGTCTTTGTCTACAAGTATATCATCCGTCTTGGGCTTCTAAAGATCATAGTTGGTTTTATTGAACTTCTTGACCTCAATCCTTCCACAAGAGCTTGCCATCACTCTATACCTAAAACATAGATTCTCATATGCACAACTCCCACTCAAGCAAGAATTATTTTCAAATTAGCCCTACTTCTCTCACAAATCTAACAAACTGTAATGTCCCCTTCCTAGACAGTGCAGTTGATTCAGAGGTTAGCCTTTTATTCTGATCCTCGTAGGCTGACAGATATGTTTAGAGGGTCACTTGAGGCAGTATCCTACGTTTGGGAACCTTACTCCATCAATTGATTCAGGTTTGGGCCTTTGCAGACTCTCACAAAGCGTTTTTCAGAAACTTACTATTTTTAGTAAGTCAAGCAGACAGGGGTTACTATTTCTGGCAGGGCACCTGTTTCAGTTGGTCAGCTCAGTTTCGACCCAGTTGGATGATTTGATGAGCAAACAGTGATTATCGAAGGATTTGATAATTATTAAAAAAGATTATTAATTTGACTTTATAATATAAAGTCACTTTAATGAAATATTAAAATGTTTATTAAAGGGCGAATTATAAAGTATTTTATACTTTATAATAAAGGTGAAATGTTATAATTAAATAAGTACTCATTACTTATTTAATTTGGACGCCTTTTATTAATCAAAATGCCTAAAAGAGGCGAATTTATATCATTAAATGGATTTTAAGTGTTTTTTTAGAAGGTCGAACTTTTGAGAAGAAGTATATATTTCCTCAAAGACAAATCGAATTCATTCATGATTATTCTAATTGGTCTATCTTTCTCTCTGAGAGTATTGGGGTTTGTGAAACAAGGGTTTCTACAAACATTGGGTTTTGGAGAATGTTCCCTCTCCAGAGTCAGACATATTGAGGCTGTGCAATACCAGTTGAAGCTTGTCCATCAGCGTGGCTTCATCCAGAAGTCATACAGAGCTTACAGTGAAGTTTTGATTCAGTATTTTAGTTCGTTTGTTCTTCAGGAAGGATCTGTTTCAGAGATTATCATTGACTTGCATCTGGCACACCTCCCAAGAAAAGTACGGCTGCATTTAATGTTGCTGACAGGCCGTACTTGCTGCTAAAAGGACGTCTTTTCTCCTAACACTCAAAACGCCTTTCTTCTCAGCCTCCAGTCTTCATCATTTTGGACGCCCAGGCAAGGAGAGTCCATTTCAGCCACTATTCGGGTGGAGAAGTCAACCATTAAGCTGAGCCGTTTTTTGTCCCTTCATTCTTCCAGGCAGCTGCAAGTAATAATCAAGTTCTTGAATAAATAATGTTGTGTTCTACTTATTTGGTACCCGGATAGCATTGTAATTGTTCAATAATGAAAATAAATCCATCTGCCATTGCTCTGGGAATTATTTAATGCATTGCTATTTATTTATGAATTTATCTGTATTTATTTCTCAAAATCGCAATTTCATTATTGCTGCAAAAACCATCAAAAAATCATAAAATACCAAAAACAAGCAAAAACCTTAGCATTATCAGTTGGTGATCGGGTTGAGAGACACCTGGTCTCTTACACAAGCAAGCTAGGCTCTAATACCAAATGAAAGAAAATAATCCACCAAAATGCAACAAATTTCCTACTTAATTTTATGAGGAAAATAGTACAACTAATCTAGATTTTAAAACAATTTTAGTAAGTAATGATACTTAGAAAGAAATAAAGAGAAAACGAATAGAACACAAGATATTTTGGGAAAACCCACAAAGCAAAAAGAGAGCCTCAATGTATCAACAATGATAATAAGAATGCAATACACTTCTAGAGATGAACTCTTGTTAAAGGGTCTTTTGTCTTCAATTCAGGAGACAATCCGACAACATAACTCTGCAATACATTCTTCAAAACACTTGAATAGTCCATCACTTGTCTCTACCTTCAATAATTGCAAAGATAACTTTTTGAATGAATAAACCATTCACCCAAGACTTGTTTATCTAAGAAAGTAGCTCATCTGGAAATCACTAGTGGTATTCGAAACCATAGGGCTAACCAACATGATACATCAAATGGTTCCATGAGGTGGCACATACTTCCAAAAGCTCTCTCCAAAGTATTCCAAGATGTGTCCAAACAAGTTTATACATTACAACAACCATATCCAAAATAAATGTATCTAAACGGTGTTGTATTGTTACACAAGGTGTGCAACACTTCCAAACAACTTCATGTACATTAGTCAAAGTTGGTTTTCTACCAAGTTTGGTCATGAGATCAAAAACCCAGGATACAAAATGTGAACAATAAATAAGGTAAGAGCAAAACAAAATTTTATTCACCAAATTGGTGTCTGCATTGGCTCTAACCAATAATACAACCTTTATAGGTTAATGTGTTATCACAAGGGATTAAACCCCCATATTTATATCAAAGTATCTTCTGAATTTCATCAACATAATTCTATATTGGCGAATGTTTTTCTCTTTTTTGAATGTTCAATCTAACTTCTAAAACTTGTATGAAATTTAGTTGATTGCAAAAAAAAAATTGTTAAAATTAGCCTTAGCCACTTGAAGAATCTAGTTTAAAACTTGTGAAAAATCAACCAAAAATTACCCTTTAAATTTTTATTTAACCATAATCATTGAAGTTCAAGAAACGACATTTATTGATGCATATCATCAACCCCTCAATTGATATGGCATTGCTAAAAGGAAGTGGTACAATATGCTATTGCTCTGATCTTGAATAGACATCCAAATAAAACACCTCAGTGGAGCTATCCTTCTTGGTAAGAAAGGGTTAAAAAAATCCTTCAATGACTTTTTTCTATGTTACTGGTTTGCCCAAGAGAGGGCTCGAGTCCTGGTCCGATCCAACTAGAGTTCAAGGTCCAAGTCCGGTCCTACCAAACTTGGGCAGACCCGAGCCAACTTTGGGCATTTTCAACATTGTTTTAGACTTTTTTAAGAAAAAATTGACAATTCACCCCCTAATCCTAAAATGATGTCCGCAATGAAGGTCTGTGTGGATTTGAAGGTCTTAATTTGGGTCTTATTGTGAATGCAAAATGATGTACGACATGAAGGTTTGTGTGGTTTTGAAGGTCTTAATTTGGGCTTGGTGGTGGAGGCGCTACCCTTCGACCCCCACGAGGGGCATTGCCCCTAGACCCCCCATGAGGGGCGCTGCCCCTCAACCCCATCGGGGGCATTGCCCCCAAACTCCAATTGAATTCATTTGATTTGCCATGTACTCTCCAAGTCCAAGTTTCCAAGTTTGCCTACAAGTCTTCATCTATAATTTCATCATCCATTTGGACAATCTTCCCTAATGCTTACCTGCAAAGAGAAATGCAGCAATGTAGTTAATTTTAATATATAATATATATCATGACATTCGAGTTTGACTAATTGGCATTCTAATGTTTTTTATTCTTATGGTGGTTTTGTTTATAATACAATATATGATACTATGTGTTGTATTTTGAACTTAATTACTGTTGTAAATATGTATATATTTTTTATTTTTATGTGTTTTTGTATGGACAAACCCAAAACAAACCCAACCCCAAAAAAAATTTGACCAAACTCGCAAACCAAACCCGAATCCGGACTGCTAAGTTACATTTTTTTCAATAAATCACCAATTGGTAAAATATTACTTTTTTAAATGTTAGAAATTAACCCATAAGATATTGCCTCTTGCAAGCATTTAGTCCTAAGAAACAGCATTTTGTTGAGGCAATTTTTCAAACATATTCCATGCATCCTCGGTTTCACTAAAAGAGTCCAAATCCTTAGGTTCCTTACTGATTTTTGAAAATTTGACAATTTCTGGATCTAATTTTTAATTTTTACTTTCTAAACAAATCTCATAATGTTTTTCATGCTTGGAACCATTGAATTTCAATGAACAACATTTCATCTAGGCATTCTACCAAGCACGTGGCGTGCATTCTTCGTTCTTGCTAATAAAAGATTAACATTTTTTGATTCCTTAGATATCGGTTGAAAACTTTTCAATTGGAAAATAACTTAAGAAATAGGAAAAACGGTTTGGCAAAAATTGTATACCTGCAATCATTGAATTCCAAGAAACTACATTCCGCTGAGGCATTTTGAAAAACACTTGACGCGCTTCCTTCATACTCCCGCATTTCCCATACATATCCACAAGAGCATTTCCCACAAACACATCGCCCTCAAATCCACCTCTAACTATATCTTCATGAATTCTCCTCCCCCTTTCCAATGCCCCTAAATCCCCACAGGCAGGAAGAACACTGGGAAATGTAAACTGATTGGGTTCAACACCTGTTCTCTGCATTAATTCATACAATTCAAGGGCTTCTTCAGCCAGTCCTTCCCTTGAATAAGCTGCAATTACGGTAGTCCATGAAACCACATTTGTTCTGGGCATTTCGTCCAAAACCCTGCGTGCCTCTGCGAGCTGAGCATGCCTTGCATAGATGGTAATAACTTTGTTGCAAATAGATATGAAGCTATGGAAGTTAAATGCAGTTTGGATCATGTGGGCATGTATTAACATACCCTTCAAAAGGTTTTTATGGCTCAGGCAACCCTGAAGGAAAGCATCATATGTATCATAAGATAAACAGTATTCCATTGTAGAGAAAATATTGAAGGCTTCTTTCAAGTGGCCTAGCTTACACAGTGTTTTAACATGGTCGTTTGAAAGGTAAGTATCGGTGTTATTGTACCGTGTAGTTTCTGAGGTAGCTGCATTGGTAATTGTTTTTATACAGAAGGAAATTGGGTTTTTCTTCTTCTGATGATTTAGAAGGCATGATAATTTTCGTTGGGCTTTGGTCATTGATGCTCATGAAGGAGTTTGTGTAAGTGTTGCTCAGGGCCATGAGAAGGAAAATTATTATCAGCGGAAATTTGAGTATTCAATATTCCTCGCTCATATTGTAGTTTGAGTTACAGGAATGATGGGGTAAAATAATAAATTTTGGATTTAATTGCATTCGGCGAGAAGATAGTCTATTGGTAAGAAGTTAAAAAACACGTGGACAATTCCTAGCCTGATCGAGCCCTATAACGGCTTGGGGAGCTGTTCGAACTGAAACCCAACTTAAAGCGTCTCTAGCAAGGTTATAGTAGTATCATAGAGGCGGTTAGCTTAAAATGTTGAGTATTGCTAAACAAAATTAGAAGCTTTTTTAAAGGGTTTAGTGAAATTCAAAATTTAATTTTTTAAAATATTTATAAGTTGTTTGGTTTATGTATTGTGGGTTTTTTCATTTAATATGTTTGAAAGTTGTGTGGGTTTCAAATTTTAGCAATTTTAACATTTGTTATTGGTGTTAATAGTTTGATGGTGTATGAAGATGGTTCTATCGTAAAACTAAGTGAAGAAATTCATTTTTAAAGTGTTCAACAAATATGTTTTTTGAAATGCATACCTCAGAAGAAAATATTCCATGTGAGGTAATCAACAAAGATTTTCAAGTTTGGAAATTCTCAATTTGAAAGAGGTTAAAATTTATAGTTTTTTGTTTTATGATTTTTGTCATATTATATGGCTAGCAAGTCGCTTTTTGTGTAGTGAATATGAAGAAAATTGTGATGGTGTTGTTACTTTTATCTCTTTTGAGTGGCAGTTGCATTTAGTTGAACATGGATGTCACCCCACTAATGAAGCATTACGAGCTCTTTTAAATATTTATAATCATTCCTTTAGATTTATTAATGTTTATGCTCCTAATAATGTCAAGAGATCTTCTTTTAGAGATGGATCGTTGGTTTAATTTTTTCATCCACTTGGGTTATGTGCAAAGAATTTGATATGGTGGAAGTGGTGTCTAATAAGTGTGACACATTATCTATGCATTACACAACTAGTGAAAAAGAAATTTGGTTCTACATGGATAATAAATTGAGGCTTTGTTCCCAGCATTGGCTACCATCATAACTAACCCACTTGGTATACATGAAGCAATCTTCATTCTAGATCTGATAGAGTTTACAAATAACTTGGTAGGGCCACATTGTCAACTTAATCTTTATTTTCCTTTATTAACAATTTCACACTATCAATGAAGCCTCCACCAAACATTGTCCTTTCAAAATAAATTCCCATGCAATTTTGCATTGAATGGAATTTTTATAAATCCAATACTAAAAGGACTCAAGTTTTCCTAAGCACATTCGTGTTGACTCATCAATCCAAGTTGTACATATCTAACATGGCTAGAATTTGAATCCATGTCCATGTCATCAAACTAAATGGATCAAAGGGGCGAAGGGCCTAGCTCGATTGGCTAAAGCATCTTATTGCAGGCAAAGAGGTCGCAAGGTCTAGTCTCCCCTCTATCCCCATGGTACCGGAGGGTGTGTCACACCAACATCACTGATCACGTGAAAAAAAATTATCAGGTGCACTGCAGTTTATAGGGGGGCTACCTGATTCATGCAGTCTAAAAAAAATGAATGGATCTAGTCAAATAATGCACTCAAATGCATCTCCCACTTTCTTCACATGTATGGGTTCCAACTAGTTTATTTCACTACCACTCCTAGAAGGTCACCACCTTGGATCTTCATTGTACCACTATCTATCTTGAAGCACAACTCTTTGTTCCTACTCAACAACTTCATGTTGCTAAACTCCATTAATAGAAGCAAATTCTTCACAACCATTTTTCTAAAGGAGCTCAAATCAAAGCCCATCTTCACTAGCTTAAAATTAGATACAAAGTTTCTAAGAAAGTCTTTCAATCCCTACACACTTGTCACACTTCTTGATTTGTCAAAAGAATCAAGGAGGGCTAGCATCTTTTAACAAAGCTTCTTACTATCACTTAGGCTTTTGTGTGTCATTATGAGTGGGTATTCAAAGCTCTAAAGGATATTCCTAGATGAAGCACTACCATATAAAAAATGTTTAAATAAGGTCCATTTTCATGTTGCACACTCTCAAAGAGCTCTATATGAGAAACTTCTAACCGAAGAGGACCATTGTGAGGGTTTTTCCTCTATGGTTATTAATAAGACTCCAAATTTTGATGGCTTCCACTATGAATTCTATAAATCCTTATAGGATATGATTGGTTACAATCTTCACAAAGCCTATCTTAAAACTTTTCATTCCAAATTCTTAGGTAATACTACTAATAAAGGTAATATCAATTTCATACATAAGTTTGGAGATCTAGAAGATATGTGCAGCTAGAGACTAATTACTCTACTCAATGTCTTCGATAAAATCATTATCAACTCTCTTAATCTCAAGTTGTTTCATATATTGCCTTTGATTATTTTCCCTAAGTAAACTAGCTTTATCAAATATAGGTACATTCTTAACATCATCGTTGTGTGGGAAGGAATGGAATGGACCAAGCATTCTCAACAAGAAGTTGCTTTTATCAAGATAGATTTTTTTAAAGCCTATGACTAGACTGAATGGACTTTTATAGTTGTTATTCTCAAGATTAGGATTATGTATGCTTACATCACCGTTAATGATCATCAATTTGATACTTTTGTGTATTTTTCTTCTATCCATATAGGATTCCCTTTAACTCCTACTTTGTATGTGCTTATTATGGAAGGCTTTGGGTATCTTTTGGCTAGTGATGTATCATAGAATCTAGATAAAGGCATCACTCTAACCTATTCTACTACTTGGCTATTCAATGGTAATTTTATTGATTATTCATTTCTCACTCTTTTATAGGAGGAAATTAACTTCAATCAAGATCGCTATTATTCGAATATTTTTTGCAAAGCTTCAAGTTTGAGCATTGGATAGTAGAAACTTTAATGTTATATGCAATATTTCTTAGCTAATCAAAATTGGCGCATACCTTATGGGTGGAAGTGGATTGATCACATGGAAGTTTTTAGATTCTTGGGAATACCTTTTACATTTCAAGCATCTCCTTTTTCTCTATGGCAAGCCACCATTTCCCAAGTTCAAAAAAAAATGATCTACTAGATTACTAAGCCTCTTTCCCTGGTAGGGAAATTTTAAGTATGTTCTAAAATCCTAGCTACTACACATATTTACTTTTCTTCTTGTTAGGTTCCTTCAAAACCCTCATATCAAAAGCTTTAAAAGCCCCTTAGGTTTTTTTATAGGCTTCCTCTGACCAAAAAAATGATTTCATACAATGGTTTGTGGGTTTTGTTGCCTCCTCCATAAATCTAGTGTACTTGGTTTGGTTTGAATTCAACTCCAAGATATAGCATTGTGTGTCAAATGGATTTTCAAATCCTTGAATGGAAATGAAGGTTTGGAGGTCTTGATTAGGCATTGTACTTTTGTAGTTGTTCCTAATGGCTATCACTTGCTTCGGAGGGATTTGATTTTCATAATCTTCTTATTATGGAAACTATCTAAATACATGGCACGTTTATCATCAAAAGCACATAGAAATCTTGAGAAGTCATCAACCCATGGATTCTATATTATGGTAATGATTTTTACAAGTGTTTATCTATTAATCAACAATATATATGGTGGTCTATTATTATACCTTGCCACTTGATTAACCCCTCTAATATATATGTGATTCATACTTTCATTTTTTTCTCACAAAGGTATCAACACTCTTCCTAATCTCTTCTAAGAGACTACTGGGATCTTTCTTGGTTTGAGGATAAATTTAAGTATTGACTTTTTAATAAATATTTTGGATCATTTCAAATTATTATTGATTTTTTGCTCCTCATATATTCATAAAAACTGGGGTGAGAAGCTTTAAACCTTGGTGGAAAGATTGGAAATGGTATCTAGATACACCATCTTGCAATTACATGACCCCACAAGGGATATGATTAGATTTCTCCATACTTGCACATGGTTTCAAAGCTAAATTACAAATGGATTCTTTAATCTTCTCTAGGCACTTAGCAACATAGATTTTAAATTATTCAATCAATTATATTTGAGTTGTGTTTGTGTAATTGATTAATTATTATACTTTATTTTAAGTTTACTTAGGTAATGAATATCACTTAGCTAGGTAAATTAGGAAATAAGAATATGTATCATCTTCTTGATTAATGGGAGCACATGTCACCTCTACCTCATTTAACTCTTTGATTGATGGTAGTTAGGTGACACATATCCCTCATCAGGATGAGTTCGCTTGGTCATCAAAGTTAATTCTCTTGACACCTCCACTCCTATAGTTGATTTAATCCTTTATTTTATTGCTCTCCTACAGGGCACTTGTCACCTTGGCTTATGCATTCTATAGCCTATATATTGTAGTTCATTTCTTTGTTTTCCATACCTTGAATATTTATAGGAATGTTATTATTATTATTGCATTAGCTTTATTGTCATGTCTTATTTTTCATTATTGGGTAGAGTAATTTTTATGCAAAACTCTAACATGATATGAGAATAGGGTAGTATAGGTGTTATTTAATTTCAAATTTGGGATAGTAATCAATTTTTTTCTAGGTTTTTTTTCCTTTTAAATTAGGTGATTTTCATATCACTTATTACAAAATACCTCTAGATAAGAAACAAACTATTTTTTTGCATTCATAAGGGTCAAATTAGCTATTTTAAGCTTTGATCTCATCCAAATAAAACACCATGAAGTCAATCTAGAGCATATTTACTTGTAGGGTTTGATTTAATTTTTGTATAGATAACTCACATTTTAAGACATTTTGACACAAATGAACCTCATTGTTGCATTTGGATTGGCCAAAAACTATGGATCCATATAGAATTTACCAAAATCAAAGCAATTTGAAAATATGAAAAAAAAATTACCATGGAAGCCATACAAGATCCATGTGTAATTCTATATAGATCCTAGAAAATAAATTATTTTTAATAAGTTTTTATTATTTAAAATTTTAAAAAAATTAAAAAAACCTATACATATTTTCAAATGCTTAAAGCACTGAGTAGTAGGGATGCAAAATTACCTCATACCCTCTCACTCATGTAGTCACAGAGGTGGCATGATTAGTGCCTACCCCCTCCCACCGACATTTTAACTACTATTAGCTTTCACACCAGTAAAAGCTATAGAAATTTTAATAGCCTTAGCTCCACCCCTAGAGGCTCATAACGTCTCTCAAAAAGTACCACCTTCCCTCAAGTGGAGCTTCATCAACCCAACGCTCATCCACTACATGCATCATCCAACCATCAACCCTCTACTAAGTGGAAATGTCACTTTTACACCCCCTTTGGCCACTATTTTGTTACTTGACCACCACCTCGACTAGTAGTATAATTGATCCACCATCCATAGGCCACCAACTCACTACTAGCATCAAAGACCCCTCCAATGTTGTTTTCACTTTAAGAGACCGACTCGAGAAGGCCTTTTCTTGGCCATATGGAAGCCTTTTTTTGAATATTTTTTGAAATGGGCATAATTGCATGCTCTTCATAGTGATGTGACTAGTTTTTACTTAGAATAACTAATTTTATAGAACGTCAGTTCTCTCTCAAATTTTGTTGTGCAATCATAATTTTCTGAGATTCAAAGCCTTCTAAATTTCATAGTTAAAATTATGTGTGTCATTTTTTAAGTGAATATTTTTTAAGCATTGCATGTTGCTTTGGGCTATTTATTATTTTTCTATGATTTTGCACTTTCATATTTCTAGTCCACATTGGGCATTTTAAAACTAAAAAATTAGTTACCGCCTTGTGAAAAACTAATTTATAAAGTGAAAAACATTATTACTTGCTAAGGATGTCTAAATTAAGTAATTTTGGGGTGCGGTTATATGCACTCAACTTATAAAGTGTCAATTCATCTATTACTCTTAGGAGCTTAACCCAAACATTTTATAATCAATGAACTCAAATAAAGTTTCAAATTTGTTAAGGGGGTAATCAATCTATAATTAATGGGTATAACTAATTATACCCATGTCAATAATTTAGAATAATGAAACTACAAGTCCTAGCAAGATGGAATCCTAAAACATTATACATGGATTCGTCTCTTACCACATCTATACAGGCTTATTCTTGAACTAGGTGCTTATTGGCAAAAATTTGTATGGGGAAATAAAAATGATCATGTCTTAGGATTAACTAATCTTACTATTGGTTCCCACATATCATGATATTTATCACACATGAATGTCTCTATAATTTTTGGATCACATTATGAAAAATATATGGAGATCCCATAATACCTTCATTCTTGAATGATCCCACTATGGACAAACTTCTTTCCCTTGAATATTCTAAAAATCTTTAGTGTGATGATGATATTGAAGAGGAATTTGTTTATTAGGCAAGTCTTGAATGTTACAATGACATAGAGACCTCTCATATTGCTTCTCCTCCTCCTATACCTCTGGTATCATTATTTATTCTACCACCTCCATCCACTACTTTAATAGGGTTATCAAATTCTAAACATGCCACTATATATTATTTTTAGTAGGTTCACTCTTTTCATTTTTATCATCAAGATATCTACTTATTAGGAATGCATTATTTATGTCTAGAGTCTCAAATTATGGATCTTGACGATAATATTGAGGACACATCTCTTCTCTTTGATGACAACTCACATCTGTTAGAGTCACTCATGGACTCAAGCCTCCAAGATCACTTGTAAAACCAAAACCAACATTCTATAAGAGAGAGAAGCAAGAGAATAAATTTGCAATAATGGATGCAAGATAATATTAGATCAAATATGATCAATATGCAATACTCAAGATTGCAATGGAATTGAAGTTGAATGAAATGTACATATGATGCCTTGCTTATAAAGGCAAAGTTGTGAGATAGGATTAGACAAGATCTCGACATATGTCTTAATCTTGTACAATGAGACAACTACCTCAACATTATTAAATGACCTAGGAAACAAGAATTAAATTCCATGATAAGATAAGATAAGATCACGTGGCATATGACTTCTAGAAATATTCCTAGGACCTACGTAAACTTAATGTGTAAATAGGACCTATAAGTGAACTAGGTAGTTAAAATACCTATTTACACCAACAACCCCTTAAGTGCAACTTAAGGAGTAGATTATTATGCAAATGGTGCAAATATGGGTCATGTCTACTAGGCCATGTTAGGTAAACAAGTACAAATTTAATCTCTCACAAACGAAGAAAAGGAGAAAAACCAATGGGACAAAACTCCTCCCCAAAAGAGAGATGGAAATAAAATGCTCTCACTAAATAATGAGAAGGAAAAACCCCATGCGAGGAAAAATAACCCCCCCATAAGAGAAAAGAAGAGAGACCAAGAAGCTCCCCCTCAATGTAGAGTCTCCTAAAATGATGGTAGATTCTTGACATTAAATGTTGAAGATGATCCAATATTTGAGAACAACATTTCTCCCCTTAGGATGAAACAAAACCAAGATGGTATGCAGGATGCCTTCCTATTATGGAAATCAAGATATGAGAAGAAGGATGATATGTGATTTTTGTGAACTATGCTCAAGGGTCTCCATGTCGATGCTGAAATTTGACACACTCCAAACAAGAAATTCTTGGCCACATTGATGAATACATGACAATCCAAAATCTAGTAGAGATGAATGTAGAACATAATCCAAAGATAAAGATATTTCCTTTGAAGACCAAGAAGAATCCTCTAAAAATATTTCCGAAATTATCCACACTCACATCAAATTGTAAAGAATGATTATGTAGAGAATGAACAAGAGGGTCAGAGTGTTCCCTCACAACAACTAAATAAGAATCATCTCTATCAAAGATAAGATAAAATAAATGGTTTCTCCTTAATCTAAAATGTGGGACTCAACAAAAAAACTAGTAATGTTGGTCAAGCACTCATCCCATGTAACTATATCTAGAAGATGATGTATATCCTTTTGTATTGAATCACAAGAATCCAAAACAGTGACAACACAAGCATCATCAAATGTAATAGAAGATGGAGGAGATAGAATACAAGGCTTAAGAATGGGATCACATGTGAGAACACCTAAGTTCAAGTAGCCAAAAGTCTCCTCAAAATCATGGTCCACACTAAAAGTGTGATCAACAACCAAAGGATCAAAGCTATCATTAAAATTAAATTTTGGAAAGGTGTATAAATGAGATGCATGATCGACCATCCGAGTAGCAATAATCTCTTTACTCTCCAAGTCTATAGTGATAACTGAGTTAGGAGTGAATTCCACATTCCTCCCATCTCCACCATGGGTAATGTAATAAATAGATAGAATATCGTTTGAAAAATGAGGTACATACAAGAAATCATTGAGAGCTCCCTCCCCAATATCAATAGATCTCTTCCCAATTACATTCATTTATGTATTGCTACCCATAAAAATAGGTGACATAGCAGAAGGCTCAAAAGAAGAGAAATAGACTATGAAGATGTCATATGATGATATGTTCATGAATCTAGAATCCATCTTCTTGATCTAAAACCTGTAGAAGCACAAAGAGCTTGTCCCTTTTTAGTTGATGTAGTAACCAAAACAACATGACCTTTGTCCTTATTAGACTCTTTTGAAGAAGGAGAAGTTGACTTGGACATTCTAGAAGGTAGATCAATGTG
The DNA here is from genome assembly GCA_007115665.2 of Sequoiadendron giganteum. Lineage (NCBI taxonomy): Eukaryota > Viridiplantae > Streptophyta > Pinopsida > Cupressales > Cupressaceae > Sequoiadendron > Sequoiadendron giganteum. The sequence continues at coordinate 775,338,654 of CM021102.1, forward strand.
ATTCTTTTTAAGAACATATTTCAATTCATTAGTATCCTTCTTATAACAAGAATGTTTGTCATGCCCAAGCTTCTTGAAAAATGAACAAGTAGGCTTCTCTTTCTTAGATTATTTCTCTTTGGAAGAGGATTTATTGTGTGCTTGATTTGAATGTGGATTGTTCTTTTATTTCTTTTGTTTCATATCATTTTTTTCTAATTCTTTCACTCGACTAACCAACAATGCCTGAGATTTAGGTGGCTTTATGAGACCCATAGAAAGAAGCTTTTATTGCTCTTATATTAACATCTCAAAAAAATCTTCAAATGAAACATGGTATATGCAAACCCCATAGTTAACCTATGAGTATGAAATCTAGAAACAAAACTTGCATAATCAAGGCAAAGTTTTTTCAATGCATTAAAGACCAAATAAATGTATTTTTTTTAATCAATTTCACATTATTTATATTGCTCTCTTAGATCATAACCTCAGTGATGTAATCCTAGACGCTTTATAAGTTCTTAGGATCAAGGATCATTAGTTTATTATCAATTTGATAGCCTTTGACATCATTTGTAGTTCCATATAATTTTTTTAATTTGTTCCAAGATTCATAAGAATCCTTACATGATTCAATTTGAAACAATAGATCTTGATAAATTAAACTACAAATGCATTCAAGAGCTTTAGTATGTTCAATCATCCAGTTTATATTTTTCTCATCATCTTGAGGTTTAGTTACCTTATTTTCAACATATAGAGAGTGGCATTGATTTATTAGAGCATTCCATGCATGTTGAGCCAATTTGAATAGTTGTATGATGTTATAAAATTGACCTTATAATAATCCATGGAAAAGAAAATCATAAGAAAATAGATCAAAAGAATGCACTAAGAGACCCCTCCCTCAAATCACTCAATCAAGAATCCCCTCAAAATTGTGGTTTGACACTTTATAATATGTAGTGTGATTACAATACCAAAATTACTTCCAAAGTTTACAATGCCAAGATGGATCAAAGATGGAAAATTAGAAAAATATCTTAGAATGAGATCTTCAAATTGTAAGTACACTTTCCCAATAGGATCTAGACTGAAATGAAGCCTTCCCAAAAGGATAAATATTCTCTAGGTGTCAGTATGTTCAAGTAATCAACATGAATGCATATACACACTAATTCAAATAAAATATACCTAGGATTGAGTCTAGAAAAGTGCATGGATAGAACTGTAGAGCTCCTGAATACCTTTCCAGTGCTGTAAAAATCACAAAAATTGGATAATCTAGCAAAAAGTTATGATCCCAGAGGTCCAAAAAGGAAAATATGACTTCAATCTTCAATACAATTCAACTAAGGATTTTTTTTCTAAATGGCTTCCACCACTATGAATTACTTGGAACCATCTTTCTATCGATATCTCTTTTGTAAAATTTTGACACCCTAGTGGAAATTTATGGCATTTTGAAAAAAAGTGCCCTATTAGGGCCTGGGGGCAAAAAAATTAAGAGCCTAGGTGCTTAGCACCTGGTTCTCCATGTGACCTCTACACTAAAAAATTCAAAAATAAAATAGCACTGCCACTAAGTGTGGTGGTTCCACGCAAGCAGTGGTGGCTAGAAAGCGGTGGGCTTGGTTGCACTACTAGGGCTTGTAAGCCCCAACAAACACCATAGGACCTCAATTGGGCTATGTGAGAACCAAGTGCTTAAAAAGAGACTATGTAGGCACAAAAATCAAATGTAGATTTTAAAAAAAAATCTTATTAATAAAAACATGATGATGTATCATGGAAAAATTCGTACCTGCATTGATAAAATTGTACGCAGACTGATGAAACCCATACGTAGACAATGTGACATCGAATATGCTAAGAATATTCCCTATGATTCTACAGATGCTAATGTTCTCACCTAAAACATGTGCAAATAAGTATGGATCCATACCATATGGATTTTGTATGACTGTGCGAATTTGGTTTCTACCAAAATATGAAAACCCCAAAAATGGCTCAATTATTTTTTCGCCTAAATATTGAGTATTTTATATGAAAATAAGGGTTTTTTAGCCTTCTAGACTTAGTGGTGATGTCCATTTTCCCCCAATGTTCACCAAAAAAATATCAAGCATGAATCATGCTCTTATCTACGAAGGAGATTTACAAATTTGAAGCTCTGATGCCATGTTAGAGTTACTCAAGGACTCAAGCCTCTAGGATCACTTACAAAACCAAGAACAACCTTCTACAAGAGAGAGAAGCAAGATCATACATTTGTAATTGTTGGTGTAAATAAGTATTTTAATTATTACACTTTACTTAAGCTTACTTAGGGAATGCATATCATTGTAGTTTGCACTTGTGACACCTAGTTATTTGCATCATGCATCTAGGTTTGTGCATGCATAGAGAGATATGAGTTGGACACCTAGGGAAGTGTGTGTTGGAGAAATTCCACTCTTTATGGTGTGATCTAGTTATCACCTTTTCATCTCCACTTTTCGTGGCATGATAATTCCACTTTAGGTGGGTGATCCACCTTTCGTGGAATTATCTATTATTTTTCTCCACCTACCCTACACATGATTGTGCCACTTGTCTCATCCATGGCCCTTCATTGTGTCCTAGCTTGCCTTTATAAGCAAGCCTTGTGCATACATGTTTTGTCAACTATCTTCATACATATTGAGAATACTATCATCATATTCTCTCATTCTTTCTCTCTCTATTTTGTGCTATCTTTGATCTCTAGATCCTATTGTTATTTTTCATAATTTTTTACATGGTATCAGAGCAGTTGGAGATTCTTTGCATAGCCATTGTTGGGAGAATATTCTGGTGGTGACAAAGAATATTCCATCACCGAAAAAAAAATTCGGCAGAAGGGGCGATGGTGGCTGTGATGGCCAGATGGCCGTCAAATTTAAGAGAGTGTTCTTTTGACGTCAGCAATACGTCAGCATTTTTAAAAAAAAATTGCTCCCCTCACCAATGAGCTTTTTGATTTTGCAGGCGAACTTTGAAGGCTCATAACTTGCTCATTTTGACTCTTTTTTTCAAGCAATTTTTTTTTATTTAGGCTAATTTTTCGTGCTCTTCACAGTGGTGCAATTGGTTTCTGATTTTGGTGGACAGATTTTCCAGAATTTTTAGTTTCCATCATTGTACCTATCCAATCCTCATTTCTACAACTTCCGGGGCTCCGTACAAGCACATACAAACTCCTTTTCAGGTGCCATTTTTTTTTTTTAAAGTGCATGAAATTTCGTCTACTTCTTGAATATGCAATCAGTTTGAAGCAATCTATTATTTTTCTCCACCTACCCTACACATGATTGTGCCACTCATCTCATTCATGGTCGTTCATTGTGTCCTAGCTTGACTTTATAAGCAAGCCTTGTACATACATGTTTTGTCAACTATCTTCATGCATATTGAGAATACTATCATCATATTCTCTCATTATTTCTCTCTCTATTTTGTGCTATCTTTGATCTCTAGATCCTATTGTTGCTTTTCATAAGTTCTTATAGTAATAATGGATGTACGATAATATTAGATCAAATATGATCAATATGCAATACTCAAGATTGTAATGGAATTGAAATTGAATAAAATTTACATATGATGCCTTGCTTATAAAAGCAAAGTTGTGAGATAGGATTAGACAAGATCTTGTCATGTGTCTTAATCTTGTGCAATGAGACAAATACCTTAACATTATTAAATGGCCTAGGAAACAAAAATTAAATTTCATGATAAGATAAGATAAGATCACATGTGTTATGGCATAAAATTGCACCCTTATGCAATTTCACATAACATTAACCTTTACTTTAGCTTAATAAGCCAATAATGCAAAAAACCCACCCTCCTAGCCTTCATTTTCATCCATGCCTTATTTTTTGTCGGTGGGAGATTTTTGTCATGAACGCTTTTGTATCGTGTAGACTTCTACACATTGTCTTGACAAGAATCCTAATCCTGTGGTCATTGTGATGTTACATTGTCGCTTGCCTGTGAAGTGTAACACCTCTGCAGTCACAAGCACACCTGAGAACAACTCTTTGGCATGTAATTTGACCATTTTCTTCCCTCTTCTTCTCATTCTATTTTATTCTTACAATTCTATTCACTCAACTAACAAACAATTCTTGAGATTTAGGTGGCTTTATGAGACCCATAAAAAGAAGATTTAATTGCTCTTGTATTAACATCTCAAAAAAAGTTGCTAATGAAGGTGTGGTATATGTAGACCCCATAGTTAACCTATGAGGATGAAATATAGAAACAAAACTTGCATAATCAGGGCAAAGTTTTTCAATGCATTATAGACCAACAAAATGTATTTTTTATCAATTTCACATTCTTTACATTGCTCTCTTAGATCATTAACCTTAGTGATGTAATCCTAGATGTTTTATAAGTTCTTAGGATCAAGGATCATCAGTTTATTATCAATTTGATAGCCTATGACATCATCTATAGTTCTATATAATTTTTTCAATTTGTTCCAAGCTTCATAAGAATCCTTACATGATTCAATTTGAAACAATAGATCTTGATAGATTAAGCTAGAAAGACATTCAAGAGATTTAGTATGTTCAACCATCCATATTATATTTTTCTCATCATTTTGAGGTTTACGTACCTTATTTTCAACATATAGAGAGTGGCATTGATTTATTAGAGCACTCCATGCATGTTGATACCAAGTTGAATAGTTGTATGATGTTATCAAAGTGACCTTATAATGATCCATGTAAAATAAGAGGACAAGAAAACATATCAAAACAATGCACTAAGAGACCCCCCCTCCCAAATCACTCAATCAAGAATTCCACCAAAATTGTGATTCAACACTTTATATGTAGTGTGATTACAATACCAAAATTACTTCCAGAGTTTACAATGCCAAGTTGGAAAATTATAACAATATCTTAGAATGAGATCTTTAAATTGTAAGTACACTTTCCTAATATGATCTAGACTGAAATGAAGCCTTCCCAAAAGGATAAATATTCTCTAGGTGTCAGTATGTCCAAGTAATCAACATAAATGCAAATAAACATAAATCCAAATAAAATATACCTAGGCTTGAATCTAGAAAAGTGCATGGGTAGAACTATAGAACTCCTCAATACCTTTCCAACGCTGTAAAAATCATGAAAAATTGGATGATCTAGCAAAAAGTTATGATCTCAAAGGTCCAAAAAGGAAAATATGACCAATATTCAATAAAATTCAACTAAATTTTTTTTTTAAATGTCCTGCACCACTATGAAGTGCTTGATGTTACACCCCAAATTGTGTAATTACTATTTACTATTACTATGTAGGGTAAAATGTGAATTCTGAAGATGAATAAATTGTGCTTGCACTTTGTTATCAAAAGAATTATGCATAAATGCTATCTCATTTAAATGATATGTGAAGAAATGCATGTATGTGAAATGGAACCTTATTGAATTAATATTCTAACTATGAGATGTATTTTGTGTAATACATATTTTGTTGAATAGCTGACTACCTTGGGCATATTTTGAGAATGTGGATGCAAGTGTATGTTCATTCCTCAAGATGGACTCAGGGAGGTATCACTCAGGAGAAGATCTTGGTCGGGTAACCAGTAACGTAACCTATCTAAGCTCACACATACTCATGGTAGAAAGATTGAGTCTAGACATATTGTTGGGGAAATGGTAAGTCATCCTTAGTATGATGTGTTGCATTAGTAAGGATTGTGATTACTATTGAATGCATGCTTGTGATGGTTATTTGTTTGAGCTTGCAAGTTCTTCCCTATGTGTTGTGCTTGTTTGTGTGGTTGAATGAGTATTGTGATATATGCATACGTTGGCATACGCGTACGATGGATATAATGGGATATCCATATGAGTATGATGACATATGTATGGAGATGCATATATGTATATAAATGATTGATATGATGCTATGGTCATGTAGGTCATGATCATTCAGATTTGAATGGATCATTTGACTATCATGTTGTTATATAGTATATATACATATATTTGTATATATACAATACACACATAAGCGTAAATGCTTAATAGATGAGTGTGTATATATATACACATATATAATATTATTATTATGTGAAGATTATCTTGTTGTATTATTTTGTATATCGAATGTATACATACTTGATTATCATGGAAATGTATAAATATATTATTATATATACACACACATACATACATACATACATATATATATATATATATATATATATATATATTTTGTATATCGAATGTATACATACTTGATTATCATGGAAATGTATAAATATATTATTATATATACACACACATACATATATATATATATGATATAGCATTAATTCTATTCATTGACAAATATATATATATATATAGATACATGTATATGCACATATATAATATAAATATAAATATATATATATATATATATATATATATATATATAATTATGGATTGGTGGGTAAGTGAATACGTATATATATAAGTGATATTATGCCTGTGTATATATGTTTATATATGTATAATGTTTATCAGAGAATGATAACATGGTTATATGCATTCGAAGTATCGAACGATATATTTGCAAGTTATTATATATATAGTATATATAAGTACACATATTATATATTATTAGTGAAACACTATAATTTATATAGCACATTGGATGTTGTAAGTTCCATATTAAAGACTTTGACCAGCTTGTAACTTGGCACATGTATATATATTCTCAAGCCAGTGCATAAAGCCACGTTGAATGAGTGGACTATGTCAACCTAGGATATGGCACAACTTTAGAAGAAGCTTTGAGGACGTGTTGTATGCAAATACTATATGTATTGAGGTTGATTATCATTAGAAATGATTATAGGCCAATTTATAAACTAAATCAAGGTCAAAGTATGATATAATTATGACTATATTCTTCAATTGCATATTACTCTTGCTATTTTGTAATCTTGCAAAACAATGAGCAACCATTAAGTCGATGTATGGTGGAAAAACTAAGTCAACGCCTTTTGAGGAAACACCATGGACTTAGTAAACTCTAAATGTCATGCCATTGAGCATATATTAATATCTATAAAAGGTGTGTAAGGTAATGAATAACATGTCGATGACTTTGTCAAACTGATAAATAAGTTAAGTCGTCTCATAAGAGACCAAGTTGACATAAGCAATGTGTTTTATATTCGATGAATGATTGTTTCCACAATACGAAATTGCACCAACTCTGTTGGAGAATATTGATGCTTTGGCACCACCTTTGAATCCTATTTTTTGTAGATGTCCTTTGTGAATGAAAATTGAATTCAATCATGTGATGATTTGAATTAGTCTCATATTGTTGTCAACCCACAAGGTCGATCCGTAGCTATGATTAGTTGAGTAAGATCATAAATGTGTGCCACCTTTTAGCTAAGGTTTATGTGTTGTTGTGCATGCTAATTATTGTCAAAACCCATGCCAAAACTATAGGTTGGGTAATCTCCAAACTGTTGTATAAAAAGTGGACCTAGTTCACTTGTTTGGGATGCATTCCTTGAGCAAGTTTTTGCATTCTATTTGCATACCTTTCCACATTATTCTACTTAATACATTGAGTGAGAGCTTTGAGCATTAGAGAGAGTTTATTACTAAATTTCAAGAGAAGTATTTTGCCAACTTGAGAGTTAGAGGTTATTTGACTTTGTTGGAGAGAGAGAAACTAAGCTAACTACTATTCTAGGAGAGCTATATTGCAGCCAATCAATTGGGAAGCATATTACAGGCATGAGGATAATCTTCCTTTAATTGTCTTAGCTTTTGAAAGACTGTTTTTTGTTTGCTTTAACTAATCTATTATGAATACATGCATTTAAAGAAAAGTATTGTTTACTTTGAAAGAAAGTAGAAGCTTCATATATTATTTGTGAAATGCTTGTAATTAATCCATAATAGGAGGATTATGTTTATCATAAGTATTACATACTAGATATGAATAAACATGGGAAGCATAAGGCTTATTCATAGCTTAAACCATTTTAGTCAAGAGGTGATGCTCTCGAATGGAATCATCTATTGTTATGACAACTCTTTGATTGAGGCCATGCATTGTGTTTGTATTTACTCCATGATAGGAGGGATGTTTGTCATAGGTATTAATATTATACTAGATATGATTAAGCATGGGTAGCCTAAGGAATACTCGTAGCTAGATATTTGATTATGCTAGATGGCTAGTAGGTTACTCCTGGGATTGTTGTCTAGTGAAGAGAGGGAACTAGTACTTTGCTTAATGGGTTGTGTTACCTTTGGTTTGTGTTAAAGAGATAGGTTATCCTAGGGATTAAGCTTACCCATGGAGAGGGATTACCTAAGCATAGATATAATGGCCTTAAGTCAAAAGAAGCTTGATATAGTGTAAGTGAATGGTAGACCTTCACTTGAAGTGTTGAGTGAGAACACTTTGGCCAAATTAGTGTGATTGTCTAGGGCTCCACTGTCAGTTCACCATGTCCATTTAAATGCATGAGGGCTACCTAGTGTAGGGTTATAAATCCTAGTCATATAGGGCACAACACTAAGCTTAGTGTGGTATGTCATACGAGGTTACCCAACCAATCTCTTTGTTGAAGGGTATGGCCATCTATCATTGATAGATGTGTGGAGGACTGCATATGAGTCTATGTTTGGCGAAAAATCACTCGAGTGATGCTTCTCCTCCTCAAAAGGTGGCAAAAGACCAAGGTTTTGAAAGGTGGATTCTTGGACCATCTATATCTTATGCTCTAAAGCTTAGTGGAGCTATGTATGTATCTTGTAACCATTTTTATGGGATGATGTAATCATGAATGATATACTTGAGTTCATTCAATATGATATCTATGTTTTGGGAAGTTTTGTAAAATTACTTTGGAATGCAATGAAAAATTAGAATTTGTTTTAATTATGCATGTAATTTACATTATTGGAAGAATTTTTTTTATTGTTATGTCATGGAGTCATGATTTATTCACTTAAGGTGAAAACATTGGAAATTTTATTGCTACGAATGATAAAGGGATCTATCTTAGGTCCATGCCAACTATTTATATGTGAATATGAATATGTTTTGAGGATAATGTTGACAGAGTTGGTTTTTTATTTGAAATAGGGTTTCTCTAATTAGGCTGACCTAATTAGTGAACATGAATGAATATGAACATATATGTATGATATGTATATATATAAGACACTCTTGCAAAGAAGAAAAAAACAACGAAGAGGAAGCAAAGATACATACAAATAGTGAAGAGAGAGTATGTGTGTTGCATATGTGGGAAATTGTATGAAAGAGTAGACATATGTGTTGTATACAGAGAAGTTATTCATGTACTGTGCTTCACCAGAACTGAAATCCAACACAAGGAAGGTGCATTCTATCTCAGTTCATCACCTGACAGTGAGCCATTTTCAATTTTGTAAATTACTTTAGGCTGTGAGCCTTTAAGAACAGTGTGTCATGGCAGTGAGCCATTGTAATATTCTATATCTGGATATATTATATTGTGAGCTAATCCTTACCATGGTTTTCACATTTTGGGTTTTCCACTTAAAAATACCGGTGTTCATGTGTGTTGATGCATTACCTTGATTTCATGTTTTCTCTTGTTTTTTCAGTCAGAACTATGATATTGTTTGGATGGATTTTATATGAATGGTTTAATGTCATACCGATTCACCCCCCCTCTTAGTATTCTGGGTGTTCAACAACCCCCCACACTCAACAAATGGTTGCATACTTTTTGAAGGTCTATGACCCTAGCCTTTAAGGCTGCGAGTATGGGGGGCCAATAGGACGTTTGTAGGTCTATCGGTACCTTCAGTACCACAAACTTTTAATTTTTGATTTTTAAAAGAATTTTACAATATAAAAAGCTGAGAATAATATTATTTATTTTTTTGAAATCTTTTAATCGCAAAAAAATATTAATAATTTTATTTTTATTTTTATTTATTTTTTTCAAAAAAATTATACCGTAGTCATAATGATGATTCGTATGGTGAAGGAGAGAAATTTTTTTCCTCAATCCTCGAGAAAAATTATCCGATTTTGACGAATTAACAATCGATCTCAAGGGTTTTGGCCCTTCTAGACGCGATGACAGGGTCAGATTTGATCCAAAATGCTCCAAAATTGAAGCTACCTTCCAAATCTGGAAACCACTCTTTAGCTTCAAACCCTCATAGATCTAGCCTCATATGTCCGATTTGGACAAAAAAAAGGTAAAACTAACTTTCTCGAACACCCTGAAATCAATGGTGAGCTCAAATTTTTACCAACAAGCTCTAAAATGAACATGCAATACAAAGCCACAAAGAGAAACCCCCTTAAAATCTTGTATTTCTAACAAATTTTTTGATTCTCCAGATCATCATATGATGCAAGAGAAGAGCATACTCAACTTTTTAAGATCTACCAAGATCTCTCATAAAATGGCTAACCAAAGGCACCCAAACCACTTTGATACCATGTTAGAATTGGCTATGGAGATAGCCACCCAATATCTAGAGGCCAAATGGAAAGCACAAAGAGAGAAGATCAATATGACAAGAATAAATTGTATTCCTATCAATTATGAAAATATGATTCAATGGATATACAATGTGTGAGAGACCCTTGGTTATATAGCCAAGTTGAAACATGAGATGTCATAATATTATGACAAATGTCTTAATCTTATGATATGAGACAACTTATCATAACTACCTAGGAAAAAGATAAATTTAGACATGACAATTAAGTCTTCTAGAAAGATTTCTAGGACCTAAGTAAACTTAACATGTGAATATGTCCCCTAAGTGCCTAGTAAGTGAATTAGCTACGTACATGAAATTATTCACACTAAAACATTATAGAGACTCATGTCCCATCCTACACCTCTGTCTTATGTGCTACCCAAGATGTTAGATCAAAGATCTACCACCATCATGCCTGAGCATAGTCATATGATTAAAGTAAATAGGGTTCCTTTGGGTTTCAATGTCTTCACATCTGGAGCTTAGAATGCCTCTATTTTTGGTGCCTCTATTGGTGTTGGTTCTGGTGGCTCTACTAATACAGGTGTTGGTGGTTTTTTTGGTCATACTTCATCCGCTAATCCTATCCTTAATTCTCTTCTGTGGAACATGGGATTGATGCAATATCAGCTAGTGAACTTGGTTAGCTCATCTTCTCAAATTATGTTCCAACCTTTCTGTCATTGCATTCATGTATCTATTGCCATTCTAAACCCCATCCCTTAGGGGTGGAAATTCTAAAGTTTGAAAAGTATAGTGGCCATGGGGATTCACAAACTCATATCTCATCTTTTGATGCCATACGTACGGATTTATTCCATGATGCACTTCTAGCAAAACTATTCTCATGTTCTCTCAAGGACGCCACTTTGGAATGGTATTTCTCCCTGCCTGATAACTCTATCTTCTCTTTCAATCATCTTGTAAACCAATTCCTCTAGCAGTTCTAGGCTAACATCCGGCTGAAGGTTGTGTTTATCGATCTTGTTTGATGTAAGTAGGGATCTCATGAGAAGATAATTGATTTTATAGCTCGATATCAAACCCTATTCTCTCAAATTTCTTATCCCTTACGTGATTCAATTGTACAAAAAAAAATTGTTGGAAACTTGCAGCCGATGCTGCAAGATAAATTTATTTTGATGAAATATTCATCCTTTACGCATCTATGTGTTGCTCTATAAGAGTACCAATAAACAGTTTCCCAATACATGGATTCATCCTCATGCTCCCATCAGGATGGTCGGTCAGTTTTGTCAGTCTCTATTGAATCTAAAAAGAATAAGGCTATGGCGAACATGGTTTCTATTCCCATAGATAAAAAATGCTACAAGAAGAAATAAAATATTCACTTTAACAAAATCTTATAGCAATGTCGTGCAATTTTTTTTTAAATATGGAATAATAACTTTGTCAGAGATTAGACCATTATCTGATTCGTATCCTCAGTGGTACGATGCATAAAATTTTTGCTAGTATCATCAAGTCTCTGGACATGATACTGAGATGTGTTCATCTGCATCATGTGATTTAGGACCACATTGATAACAGGATAATTCGGCTTGATGGTAAGAAATAGAACTCAATTTTTTTTGTAATGAATCCAAATAGCTAGCTACAGATCTACATCTGCTCACTCTTTCACCATCTTTTGATTTCACCCCATCCGAGTATGTGAATGTAGTCTCATTCACTCATATTACTCCTTCAAAACATGTGAATGTTATTCCTAATATTACTCACTTTGCATGATCTTCCTTTGATCAAGGAACCCCATTTATTATACATTCTTGCTTGCATCAATGATAAAAAATTGTAACAAGCATCATGGTTGATCCTTAGAGCCGTGTGAATGTCATTATAGAGGAGACCCTTTTTATTAACAACCTACATAAGGAGAAGTATGATGAATTGAAGACTACCCTTCACATGCACGATGGGTTTTCAATTACACCTATTGGCACTATTTCCTTGTTGGTCTTAGTAGGACATAAAGTTGTAGAAGTCCCATTTGTTGTGATTCCTGAGTTTGACTTATTTAGAGAAAGACTAGGCATTCCATGGTTGACCTCCATGAATGCAGTTGCCTTAGTAGTCCATAAATGTCTGAAGTTTCCCCATGAGGGTACGGTGCATACTATCTTTGATACTTTATATAAACCACTGGTATCGAGTGGGGCTTCTACCTTGACCACTTTTAACCCACCCTAGTTGGACCCCTTCCTCTTAGGGGGGATCTTTTATATAGAGCTTACTTTAGATATAAGACTAGGGACTCAATGTTGAAAGGTGGTTTTCCTTCATCTCCTCATGTTATTTCCTTAAAGTCATGTCTATGTGCACAACAACATGCTTTTTCTTCTACCCCTCCAAAGGGGAAAGATAAGCATGCTATTTCCTTGGGGCCTTCTCCTTCCCCTTATTCTTCTTTCATGCCATCTTCTTATGTACCTTCTACTTCTTTTCCCTAGCCTTTGTTAGCATATTTTGCTCCTCCTACTGTGCCTAGCATAGGAAAAGGAAAAGTGCCTGCGCTGTGAAAATCAAAACCTAATTTTTTTTAGCTTCTAGTCTTACCCATGGTGTCTCAAACCACTCTTTATAGAAAGGGAAGAATTCCCATTGGTTCATCACTCATCCCTGTGTCTCGATCTCCACCTATTCCTCCACTGTCCCCCAAGGCAGAGAAAGGAAAGAGGCCCGTCATCGAGACGTTTGTCTCTCTCTGCTTTTGTTCCTCCTCCTCCTCCTCCTCAAAATTCCACCCTTCCACCAGAAAACAGTTGAGGAGGATGCTCTTGTGGTAGAGAAAGAGCCCTCGACCTCTCTCTCTGGATGTGTCTTCTAGTGCCCACAATCGATGTAGTCATCTTGTGCACAAGTGTAAGCACCGACAAAAGGCTTTGGCTAAGGAGCACCCTATCTCGTAGAAGACCACCAAGGAGCCCGTTATTTCTATTTATGCTCCTTTTGTTTTGGTTTCTCATACTTTTGTCTCTGTTTATGTCTTATTTCCCATTGCCTCTATCCTTCTCACAACTTCATTAGTGGATCCCGATGAACCTCACCCCAAAAGGGTGTATGTGTTCATCGCTCCTTCAAAAAAGCTGCCCCTTCTCACTTCTCTTCCTAATATTCCTCCTTTCTCGTAGCCTGCCGACATGCCTTTCACAAAGGTGGTGTACTCTATGGCTCTATCTCCTTCAAATTTCATCTTATCTATGAGGGTTCCATATTCTCCATTGAAGTACAAGCTAAAGAATTACCTCACCTCCAATGATGTTCAAAAGAATTTTTCATCATCTCTTGAGTCTTGTTCTACTCTGGCCTATGTTGTCCTTGTGATGGAGGCAACACTAGCTTCCCTAGAGTTTTTCATTGCCCCTCTTCTCAAGGTCTGTAAATCTCGAGTGTCTTATCCTCCTCCTACTTAGTTGACACATGTTACTCCTAAAAATTGCATGTTCAATTCGTTGGAGGATATTTTGACTCTTTCCTCGATCTTTGCAAGATTGATGACTTTAGTCTCACGTGAGCTCAGTGATGAAGACATCAAGGGGCCTTCTTCCTTAGCCCTTGTCACAAGCGAGTTGAATAGTATCACCCTCACTATCCTTCCCCTATATGCTCATCTACAACCTACTAGTGGATTCGAACTAAGGTGGCACCTTCATCTACATCTTTACATTAGTTGTGTCATTGTTTATGCTCCCCCGTGTTTGTCTATATATGTTTGTGCTCTCATCTACAAGACCCTTTCTACCCTTGTAGGTGCTTAGATATAGGAGAGAAAATACATCATAAAATTCTTCCATTTGTCTCATCCTTCCTTTATGTGTTGTAAATCTTGATTTTCATGTCAGGATCAATGCAAAGTGTGGGGGCATTTAGGCCTCTTCCATTGTGACCTGATTTTTATTTTATCTTTGTCTTCATGTGCTCTTCTCATTCTGATACATTTGGGGGTTGATGACAGTTCATATATATTATATTATACTTATCTATCTATATCTATGAGCAATTTTTACCTTGAATAATGAGACCCCCTTATGTTCTTGATTTCTTCATCTCTTTTTTTATGCTTCATGATGTTGTGGTTTCTATGTGTTGTCCCTTGTATAACAACATTCCACAAATACATCTCACTATGTATCTCATTCCAAAATGTCTCATCTTTCTCTTCTCCTTAGAATGACATGTGTTCCTTTACATAGCACACATCATTCTAAGGGGGGCTATCATATATGCTTAATTTTCAAAAAGTTTCAAAATGATTCCTTGATGTCTATGTCTTATGTGTTGCAAGATGGTGTGTCCCTTGGTCTTCCTTGTGCATCGTGGTGCTTGGGTTTGTGACATGGCTTAACCGCCTCCTTTGGATGTTGTATAAATCTAGCGGTTGTGTCAGGCATTAACAGGTCGATCTTTTGGTGCAATGACAACCACCAATCTAACAATTGGTATCAAAATCAAGATTACAAGTTTGAACCCATCGCTTGCATTGGGCGGATTGTTACAAGATGGTGTGTCCCTTGGAATTCTTTGTGCAATTTGACGCTTGGGTTTGTGACATGGCTTAACCACCTCCTATGGATCTTGTATAAATCTGGTGGTTGTATCGAGCATTAACAGGTCAATCTTTTGGTGCGACAACCACCAATGTAACATTATGTCTCATCATCTAGCTTGGAGGCAACCTGACTAGAATTGTCTTTCCTTTTTTGTGACTATTCTACAATGTATTTTGCAGCAACCAAAGGCCAATATACTTGTTGTATGGACTCTAGCCATGCTAGCCATACCTATCAACATTATCTTTATATGATCATATTGTCATGTCTTGTCTATGAAATTTTTTGTCACATCTATTTTTTCTCTTCTTTACCTAACATGTTTGTTTGCACCTAACAAGTTTGTGGTGAGATTGTAGTCAACTTTGTAGGATCAAAGACTCGTGTCCTCTTTACATCCTAGTGGAGCTCCTTCGCATTAGATATATCAGATCGAAGGTATGCTTCCTCTTCATCCTAGGTATATTCTCTTTAATCTCTTTCTACTTTAGCTTGCACATTCTTAGATACATATGCTCGTTAAAGTGGGGGGAAATTGTTATGGTGTAAAATTGCAACCTTATGTAATTTCACAACATTATATTTTAATTTAGCTTAATAATTCGATAATGTAAAAAAGCACCCTCCTATCCTTCATTTTTGTCCTTGATTTGTCATTTTTGTCGGTGGGGGAATTTTTTCGGGGATGTTTCTATGTCACATAGACATCCACATGTTGTGCGAATTTACCAACAAGATTCTTGATCCTATGGCTATTAGGATGTTACATTGTTGCCTACCTATGAAGTGTAACACCTTTGTAATTGCAGGTGCACCCGAGAATGGCTCTTTGACATGCAATTTGACCATTTTCTTCCCTCTTCTTCTCATTATATCTCATTCTTGAAATTATATTCCATTCTAATCCTTGTACTTCACTCTCACATTCTTTCCATTCTAGCTCTCTTCTTGTAGCTCTACACCTTTTTCTTGCAAGTCCAAGCTTTCTACACCATATTCTTGCACGATCATCTCACGTCTTCAAAGTGACACTCTTCCTCTTGGCTTCACCCAACTCATTGGAGGGAGGGTAACTTTTTAATTTGTATTATTATCTTTGTTAATTAGAATATTGTTATCTTACATGCTCTACATCTTGTCTTGTCACTTTCTTTATCTATTTCTCTATATGGTTGTCTATTTGGTTGTTTGTGGAGGTGGAAACACCAAAGTGAGGGTTTGACCAAGGCAAGCCCTAAAAAGAAGCCCCAACATTTTCTCTGTTTCAGTGTATGCAGGTTTGTCCATGAGAAGCTTGCGGGAGGTTGGATCTACTGTAAGTTAATCCCTTTTCTTCCAATACCTTGTCATTTTATTTGAAATAGTTAGTTTACTTATCATTTCAGTATTCTTCTTTTTGTACTTTTTTATGTTTCCTACATTTTGTTCAATTCAGTTAAAACTACCAAACTTTAGTTTTTGGGTCATTATCAGATCCTAAGTGTCTATGGTATAAGACTTTGCTTCAAGTCCATACAAGATACTAGCATGCCACAAAGATGCCAGCATTCCACACTATCGTCTTTGGTTCACATTTTTGTCCTCTGGCTGAGAGCCTATCAATTTGTCTCTTGAGACCTCTGAGGTTTGTTCACCTAACTTTTAAAGTTCTCTATCATAAACAATTATAAAAACCAAAAAAAATTAGTTTAAACTCTCCTTTAATCTTCCCCCATCACTTGAGCTTTTTTCATTGAGGTAACTTAGAGCCATCAACTACTTGTAGACTCTTCCCTATCCTAAAGACTCGAGAGTAGCGGATCCTCTCTATTACAACATGCCAGCTAAGGCTTCATGAAATATTCCTAGGATCTAAGTAAAATCAACATGTAAATAGGACCTATAAGTGAAATGGATAGGTAAAATACCTATTTACACCAACAACATCTTCTATTTGGATCCTCTCATTTTATCTCTTTCACTCAGTTCTACTATCTTGAAACATATTAATTCACATTGGTTCATGTCACACTTTTTGTGCTTAATATTCTTGAATCTTGTATGAAATAGTCATAATTCAACATCAAAATTGAGACACGTGAGAAACTCCTGAAACCATATGTCCTAATTCCTCCCTACATTCTACCATTTGAGTGAAAATTCAATAGTCTAATATCTTAGTGTTTCTTTCTTCCTAAAGTAAGACACATAATTTCTTGTAAAGAGACCTCCTATAGCATTCATTATGTGATGTTCTAAATTTAATTTATCTCTTATTTTTTAGATTTACATATGGGCCTTATAGATATTTGGGATATTATTACTTTTGGGCGCACCTTGTCCTCCTTTTCATATCTCATCGAGATGAATTTTTTCTACAATAATTCTCCCTTTCTACTTATAGGGAGTGCATTTTTTCTATACATTAAGGTTCTTTTAAATTGTACATGGGTACCTAATATGGTTTTTCTTTTCATGACCTATTTCTCTATTAATTCAATTACAATTAAGAGTTGGTGTAATTAACTAGTTATTTCACCTTATATTAAGTTTACTTAGATAAATTAAGAAATAAGAGAACTTTTCATATCCTTGATTGATAGGAAAACATGACACCTTTATCTTATTCAACTCCTTAATTAACAATAGTTAGGTGTCACATCTCTCTCATCAAAATGAGTTCACATAATACCTGTGATCCTATAATTGAATTAGTCTTCTATTTTACTTTTCTTATCTAAGATAGTTTTCACCTTGATTCATGTGCCCTAGAGCCTATATATTATAGTCCATTTTCTTGTTTTACATACTTTCAATATCGATATTAAAAAAAACTTATTTTATTTATATTAAATTATCATGACCTTACTATTTATAATTGGGTAGATTGTCGTTTGTACAAAACTCTAATAAGTTGAAACTTGCACACTTTTCTTGGTGTATTCTCTACCATGGTCTCCCTAATGATACCAAGCTAACTCAATTGGATGTTGTAAACCATTTTTATCCATTCTATGGACAAAACTATATTTTCAATAATATTTTTAGGTATTGTACTAGAGCTCAAGTTTCTTGGAATTGGATTCATGACTTATTTAAACTTTTCACTCTTGAGAATTTCTATGACACATGATTCTTGTAGGAGACTATTCTAGAATTATTGCTAAACTCACCCAAAGATTTAAGGGTGAAATTCCTTTTATCATTTGGAAAGATAAAAAATATACTATTTTCATTAATTATTCTATTGATATTCACTTCTATGTTTACATTAAGACCATGATTTGTTATAATATCCTCATGCAAATTCAAGTGCAATAAAATAAGGTTTCACTTGAAGTGGCTTAACTATAATTTATTAAGGGGTTGTATTTCGTATGGTTTCCAAATTTCTACAAACTCCACCCTCTAATAGTGGCCACTCCCCTCCTTAAGGATGTCAATGTGGTTGTAGCCAAAGCGACAATGATGGACATGATTCTTAGTCACACACTTCCTAGGCCCCTTTGAGAAGAACCAAGGATCATTTTTCTCATGGTTGGTCTCAAACCTCTTGATAACCTTCAACCTCATGTTTGAGGCGCCTTTGGATGGATGAATAGTGGAAAATTTCCTCACATTTCTTTGGTAATTTCTCTTGCTTGTGACACTTAGCCTTTTGCTAAAGAAGAAAATAAAGAAGGTGTGATTACTATATGGGAGCATGTTCCTCATGGTCACGACCCTCCTAATATTTAAGTAAATTTGGATGATAATGATCCTCCTCCACCTTCTAGTGATTTATCTCTTGTCACTTAGTGTCCATGTTTCTTGTTTATTTATTTGGATTTGTCATTCAAGGCTTGGTTTTTCTTGGAATTTAGGGTGTGAATTTTTCCAACCATAATTTTTCTTGTATATATTATAAATTTTTATACTGAGAAATATAAGACACTTATTCATAAAAATCATAAATTTCCCTTTTCTAAGAAATTTTAAATGGTAATTAAGATGTTTAAATGAGAAATCATAGCAACTATGTGCTAATAGATTTTTAATAGATTAACATCTAGTTTCACTTTTTGAAGCTTACAAAAAAAAAACACTTTTTTGGACACACTGGATATCAAAGAGCTTATTATATGAATGAAATCAAGATTCATGATCCATTATCACCATATTCATTCTAGAAGGTTATTTCTACATGTTTTATTGACTACACATTTTAATGGGCCCAAGCTTTGCACCATCTTGTTTTCAATATTGTAGATCTATATTAGTATCTTGAAGGAGAATATGGATATATTAATATAGAAGAATAATGAAATAATGAAATACCACAACAACAAAGAGAGGAGATTGAAGAGATTTTAGGTGGTCAAATTGGAAGAAGCACAAAGAACATAAATTTTGAAGAATATTTGGTGAAGTGGAAACAAAGTTTTGAAGAAGATTCATCTTGGATTTTTGAGGTTGAGGTATACTATCTTGGTTTCCCTTTGGTCATCAGAAAGTGAGGGAATCACTTTTTAAATCACCTCAAATGTTTGATGCTAGAGCATCCTAGGGTGTAAGAGAAATCTTACATCGCCCAAAAATATTTTATTTTACTTGTTTTTGTTTGTAATTTCTTAATGACATTTCAATCATTAGTCAACTAATTTAAATATTATTGTGTTTCACTAGACTAGCACATTTCACCTTGCAATTGGTAATAGATGTTCTACATTAAGCATATAATGTAGCATCCAAATTTTAAGAGATTTGGATCACCAAAAAGGCATAATTCACTTCTAGACTCATTATTGACATAACAAAATAATATTTAGTTTCACTATTTGAGGCAAGTGACAACTTTTTGAAGCTTACGATACTAAAGGAATGCATTTTTGGATACATTAGACCCATGAGATATTATGGTATGAACTACATCAATAATCATTGATTCATTATCATTGCATAACTCATTTCATAAGGTTTTTTTTACACATTTATTTGAGTACACATTTCACAAGGAATAAGTTTTGCACCACCTTGGACCCAACAAGACTTGTTCCTAAGGTTAAGAACAACTACACAAAAAAAATATCACAGGGAAAAATTATAGACCTATGCCACACTTTTGACCAACAAAATAGTTTTGAGCGAAATAGTTTCACTTGAAACTATGGTAGCTACATTGCGAAATGAGTTTCGAGTGAAACCCTTTCACTAGAAAATGCTAAGTAAACATATTTTAACTTCAAAGCATGTAGAAGGTTAGATTTGGATGCAAGGTTTCATGCGAAAGGTTTCCATATGGAAACCTATGTGACAACTTATCCACTTTTTTTGTGTAAATTCAATAAAAAAACTCAACTTCAACTCTAGATTTCTCACACCAAGGGTACTTTCATGAAAATATGAAAATACCCTTTTGTAGAGCTTAGAGTCTATGATATTATATATATATTAGTTTTATTATGATTTTTGTAAGATTTATTGCAAGTAGGTTACTATAATAAAATATGAGATTGACTAGAAATTTAAATAATATTAAAATATACTAATTTAAAAAAAATGATGCACTAGATGAGAGAATCTTCTCCAAGAGGGTATAATTTTTTTAAATGATAAAAAATTCAAATAAAATTGGCATCCCATGAAAACTACAATATTTTGGTTGTTTAATTTATTTATTTAAAAAAATATATATTTATAATTTTTTTTTCTTCATGCACTATATTTCCAAGTTAGTTATGTGGGAAAAAATTAGAGAATGTGTTTGCTCTTTTTTTGTGATGTCCCATTGACCTCCATTTAAAAAAAATCAACAATTAAAATTCTTCTCTTAAAAAAAACCAAAAATTAGTAGATGATGAGAGAGCTTTGAGTGTGAGATGCCCCTAATGGGAAAATTTTAAAATTCTGATTCTCAAATGCGTAGCAATAAGGATTTTTAGATGACAAGGTCTGGTAGAAGCTTGCATTTTGATTAAAAAATCATCAACAAGCAAGACAATTCAAGGGTCGGGAAAATGCAAACTCTTCTACAAGGACATTGAATAGTGGGAAGGGTTTTGTTGGTTGGCAGAGGCTTGTACTCTACCACCAAAAACTAGGATAGCTCAAAGTTCGAGGGCCCACAAGCACTTTTCTAAGACATTGAAAGGTGGGAAGGGCCCTATGAATTTTCCTAATAACATCTCCATTCTGAAACCAATCCCATCAAGCACCCACTTTAACCCTTTCTTACCAATGAATCTGTGGTATCAAAAGCCTACTCGAAGGCGATATAATAAGTGTTGGGAAAATGTGTCTCAATGTTGCAATTACATAAGGTAATATTGATAGGTAAATGCGTGGAGGTGCAGGGGGTACCCCCCACAAGGGGTCTGGGAGGATCATCCCCCCGATGGGGGGTTCAGGGCTCATGTGCCCCGATGGGGGCTCGGGGGAAGTGCCCTCAAAAGCAAAATTATATATATTTTTTATTATTATAAATCCAGACTGTTCATCATTAGGTCTCGGATTTGATGGTCAATATTTTATTGGCTTGACTTGCCCTAGAAGATAACCCTATTTTATGAGGGTGTTATATTATAGTTGTGTATTATGATGTATTATGAGAGGATAGTGGTTGTGTTTCCTTTGGATCTCTGGTTGGTGATACTCTTGTGACAAGCTTTCTCTACAAGTATATTGTAATCTTTGTAATTTTTGAATAATATATTGGGTAGATTTTGGAGTGTTGGGTTTTTCTTCTAAAAGGGTTTTCCCCACGTAAATAACTATGTAAGTTATTGTAACTTTTATAAAGATCTATAAATTTTGCATTATCCTCCTCTCAAGAATAGTGTTGGAAGTTGTTTCACTACCTTAGCTTCCTTACAAGTGATATCAGAGCCTAATTACCTTTGGTTTCAGTTGTGGGTTGTTGGGTTTTTGAACTAATCTAGATTTGAGTGGGAGCTTATGTAGAAGATACTTTATGGTCTTGTTTTAGGAATTTTTAGATGGAAAGTTCATCAGGGAGAATAGAGGTGGATAAATTTTTTGGAAATAATTTTGAGATGTGGAAGCTGAAGATGGAGGATTTATTTATAAATCAAGATCTGTGGAATGTTGTTGATGCGAATGTTTCAAGGCCTAAAGATCCTACTTTGGCTACTCATTATGATGTTATCGATTGTAAATACAAGGGTCTAATCATATTGTTCTTGGTAGATTCTGTTTTGATCAATTTCCATGAAGAGATCTCTACATAGAAATTATGGAAGAAGCTTGGTGAGATGTATCAAGATAAATCTTTAGTGAACAATATTTTCTTGAGGAAGATAGTGTATTCCTTGAGAATGGAAGAGGGTGGACAAATTATAAATCACCTAGAAGCATTCAATATGTTGGTGTCAAAATGGATGAGGAAGAGAAATGTCAGATCTTGCTTTGTTCTTTGCCCAATTCATGGGATTCTCTTGTTATGGCTATTGGGAGTACTCATGTTATATTGAAGATTGAAGATGTGATGGGTTCTTTACTTTCTGAAGAGAGGAGGAGGAAGGTATCCATTAGTGCCAAGGAGGCCTTAAATTTTTGTGGAAGACCTAAGGAAAAGGGAAATAAGAGTGAGAAGCATGATAAATCCAATTCAAAGGAGAGATCCAAATCTCTTGGAAAGTCCAAAGTTATTTGTTGGAACTACGGTAAGATCGAACATATTCATAAGAAATGCAAATAAGAAAAGAAGAAAAAGAAGAAATTTGATTTTGATTCTAAGTTTGAGAAGGAATATGATGATGCATTCATTGTAGCTTTGGCAATTCGTGTAGGTAATGATACATGGTTAATTGACTTAGGTGCATATTTCCATTTGACCTTTAATAGAGATTGGTTTTTTGAATATGAAGAATTTGATGGAGGTAAGGTGTACTTGGGTGATGATTCTTATTTAAATATTATTGGTCATGGTAAATTTATAATCAAGTTTCTTGATGGTAGAATACAAAGGATTAATGGTGTGTTGCATATCCTTGGATTAGCATGAATTTTTTTATATGTGAGAAAACTAATAGATGTAAGTGTGTAGGTAGTATTTTCTGATGTAGGATGCAAGATGGTTAGAGGTGTTATGGTTATTTCTAAAGGTGTCAGATATGACACATTGTATAAGCTTTATGCATGCAAGTTATTGAGTGCAATAATACTTCCGTGAAAAGAAAGTCCGTGGAAGAGGTGAGGGTTTCATCTTTAGCAGATGGTCATGGCTTTTCGGTACCCAAGGGTGCTCTTTCTTTTGAATCAAAGTTGCCTACAAAGAAAACTATGCTATGGAACTAAAGACTTGGCCACATTGGAGAAAAGGGTCTAAAGACCTTAAAAAATAAAAAACATTGTTGAAGGGTTATTTGATTGTAATCTTGAATTTGATTTTTGTGAGCATTACATTTATGGAAAACAAAAATACGTTCAGTTTTACTTAAGTTATCATAAATCTTGTGGTGTATTCGATCTTATTCATTCTGATATGTTTGGTCTCATAGATGTTCCTTCAATTGGAAAATCCATGTATTATGTTTCATTTATTGATGACTATAGTAGAAGGACATGGGTATACTTTCTAAAGAGTAAATACAAAGTTTTCAATTGATTTAAAGAATTTAAAGCAATGGTTGAGTTGTAGACTAGAAAGAAAATAAAATGTTTGAGGACTGATTGGTGATGAATTTTGCTCTAATAATTTTGATAGATTATGTAAATATTATCCACATTAGAATGGAGTTGCAAAAAGAATGAACAAGACACTGATGGATAAGGCTAGGAGTATGTTGAGTGGTGCTGATCTAGAACAAAGGTTTTGGGTTGAAGCTATTGCCAATACTTATTACCTACTTAACAGGTCTCCTACATCATCTCTTGTTGATAAGACCCCTATAGAGGCATGGTCAGGTCACAAGCCTTCATTAAGAAATCTTAGAGTTTTTTGTTGTGAGGCATATGCACATGTTCCAAAGGAGAAGTGAACAAAGTTCGAGAACAAGGCTATGAAATTTATCTTCATCAAATATAGTTATGGTGGGAAAGGATACAAGCTTTGGGATCTTGTTGCACATAAGGTAATATAGAGTAGAAGTGTTATTTTTAGAGAAACTAAGTATTCTTATATTACATTGCAGCCATAACAAAGTAAATAAGAAGATGTGATTTAATTTCCTTCTACACCTAAGAAAGTTGAATTGAGGCCCATGGATAAACAAGAAGTTGAGGAGAGCTCATCTAGCTCTGAATCTTCAAAAGAGGAGGAAGAATCTCCAACTCAGCTTTTTCATAGGTCTACAAGGCACAGACAACAACTTGAAAGGTATTCACTTGATGATTGGAGATGTATGTTTTCTTTGAATACTAACATGGATGAACCCAGATCGATAGAAGAGGCATTAGGTATGAATGATGCAAAATATTGGAAGATTGCTATGGATGAAGAAATGGAAGCTTTAAAAAAGAATGATACATGGGATCTTGTACCATTTATTGAGGGAATAAAACCTATAGGTTGCAAATGGGTGTTCAAGAAAAATATTGGTTCAAGTGGAGGTATTTAGAAGTACAATGCAAGGTTGGTTGCAAAAGGTTACTCTCAAGTTGAGGGCGTTGATTATGGTGAGATATTTTATGTTGTTACAAAAATGACATCCATTAGATTTTTTCTTTCTATTTCCATTACATATGATTTAGAGGTTGAGAAAATGGATGTGAAAAATTCTTTCCTTCATGGTGACTTGGAGGAGGATATTTATATGACATAGCCAGAGCACTATGTGGTGAAAGGTAAAAGTAAATTGGCTTGCAAATTAAAGAAATCTTTGTGTGGCCCAGATAGAGTCCTAGGATGTGGAATCATAAATTTGATACATATGTGTTGAGTTTGGGATCGAAGCATTCTAAATCATATCATTGTGGTCATCGATGAAAGGGTTTCTTGTTTATTGCATTATATGTTGATGATATGCTATTTATTGGTAAAGGGAAAGGTATGATTTCAAAATTGATATATCAACTTGCTGGTAAATTTGAAATGAAAGACCTTGGTGCAACTAGACACATTATTGAGATAGAAATTAAAAGAGAGAGTGAACAAAAAGCTATGGCTTGGCCAAAGTAAGTATGTCAGTTCAATTTTACAAAGGTTTGATATGCAAGATTGTAGACCATTGTGTGTTCCTTTTTCAGTTAGAAAAAAGTTATCTATTTCAAATTGTCCAACATCCCCATTAGAGATGGAAGACATGAGCAGAGTGTCTTACCGTAGTGCAATTGAAAGTTTGATGTATGCTATAGTTTGTATAAGACCAAACATTTCCCAAGCAGTGGGAGTTCTTTCTAGATACATGTCTAATCCTGGTGGAGTTCATTGCGATGTAGTTAAAAGAGTCTTTAGATATTTTTGCTGTACCTTAGAGTATTCCTTGTGTTATCATAGTAATTTGACTGAAGATGATATTTCCCTTGATATTCATGGTTATGTGGATTTAAACTAGGCAAGTGATGTTGATAGAAAATGATCCACCAGTGCTTATGTGTTTACTTTATTTGGTTGTGCAATTACTTGGATGAGTAAGTGATAGGTTGTGGTTGCTTTATCCACTATTGAAGTTGAGTACATGGAAGCTACACATGCTTGTAAAGAATCCATTTGGTTTAAGAGACTGTGTTCAAATATTGAAATAACACAAGGTGCAGTGACAATTTATTGTCACAGTTAGAGTGTGATATGTCTAGCTAAGAACTTGACATTTCATGCCAAGACCAAGCACATTGATGTTATCATTTTTTTAGAGATATGGTCGAAGGTGGAAAGGTGAAACTAGTTAAGTTAGAAACTTTGATGAATGTTTTTGATTCTTTAGCTAACCCTATGATCACAAATAAGTTCAAATGGTGTTCGATTCTATGGGCCTTTTGACCCCTACTAATTAAGAGATAATGTTTATACACCCTCATGTTGCTCTTGCAAGGTGTTCGAAAAGTGGGAGATTTGTTGGGAAAATGTGTCTCAACCTTGCAATTACATAAGGTACTATTGATAGGTAAGTGTAGGGGAGGCATAGGGTGGGTATCCCCTACAAGGGGTCTAGGGTATCATCCCCTGAGTGAGAGGGTTGGGGGCTATGCACCCTGGCAGGGGCTTGGGGGTAGCGCCCTTGAAAGACAAATTTCATGTCTATTTTATTATTATAAATTTGGACTATTTATCATTAGGTCTCATATATGATAGACAATATTTTGTTTGCTTAAATTGCCCTAGAAGTCAACCCTATTTTATGAGGGATTTTTATTATGGCTGTGTATTGTGATGTATTATTGAGAGTCTGATAGTGGTCATGTTACCTCTAGATCTTTGGTTGGTGATACTCCTGTGAGAAGCTTGCTCTATAAGTATATTGTAACATTTATAATTTTTGAATAATATATTGGGTGACTTTTGGAGTGTGGGGTTTTTCTCCCTAAAGGGCTTTCCCCACGTAAATCACTCTGTTGTGGTATGCATGATATTTGTACTTATTTTTGTTTAAGTTTCTATAACTATTATAAAGATTTGTAAAAGTTTGCATTATCCTCGTCTCATGATTAGTGTAGGAAGTTGTTCCACTACCTTAGCTTCCTTACATGTACTTGTTTCCTTTATCATTAACATCAACCAATTGGCTACAATTAGAATCAATGAGGTCTTGCACTTTGATTCTTAAGACACATACATCATTTTGTATTGTGTCTAGGTGTATGATGATAATGCAAAAAATGATTTTGAGTTAAAGTTCAGAGGAAAAGATTTGGTTGTGTCCATGGGTCTAATCGGAGGTAATTGGATTAGGTTCTTACTTAATAATTACAACATGATTGAATGCAGAGAATCAAGAAATTGGGTAAACCTTCTATATTTCGGCCTAAATTGATAAGGATTTCAACTTATGGCTATGACTTGTGGCTCAATATGTTAGTTGTTTGAGGTGTGTTTATTTTGATAAAGTTTTTGTTTTGATTTTTGAATGGTTAATTTTTGTTTTGAGGTATGGATTCAGATTGCTCAATAGTACAATCGATGAAGATGTTCCTTCATATTGACTAACCGATATCTGATAATCATGAAGAGTCATACACAAGTGTGTAAAGGATGGGTATTTCATTAACAATATCTTATCCCTGATGCTAGGTTACAAATTTATAATGAATACTCTTTGAACGTTAACATCAAGAAGAGTATAGTTTATTTGTAAATAAAGTAACAGATATTTCCCTATAAAGTTTGTTATCTTTTCATGTTTCCCTTGTTCATAATGCATTACATCAGTCAATGTTATTTTAGGACCTATGTTTTCTTGCAAATATTGTAGGAATGCATCAACCAATTCATTGAATGAATTTATGGAGTTATTCAACCATGAAAAAAACCACTCCAAGGTCATGTCTTTCAATGACCTAGCAAAGAGTTTAGCTAGGAGATTATATTCAAAGATGAATTCACTACACAATGTTGTATAAGATGATACATGACTATTATGATCTCCATTTCCATTGTACTTCTCAAATCTAGGTATCTCTATGTTTTGAGGTATGGTTGTTTTCAAAATCTCAATTGACAATGGGATTCTCTTAACTATTGTGGTGGTTTTCCATGCTGATTTTAATTTAATGTAGAGATTTGTTGTTGAAGTGATGTTATGTTTTGTAAAAGTTGGATTATAATTGAATCATTTTTTGACATGTTTTGGGAGTTTGGTGAATATGGTGAGATTGTGTAACTGTTTGGTGGACTACTATGTTGCAAGTTTATGAGAGGTGACAAATATTGAGGTGTTACATGTGATGTCTTAAAACTATAAGATTCCCACTAGGAAGCCCTAAGCTGGGAGTTATGCTATTAGTGTGTTGTGTTGTTGAAGCTATAATTGGAAATGTGAATGTGGGAATAGAACGTATAGTTATGGGGAGAGAAATTTGTTTTCCTCCTTGGTTTTGAGTGTATCCTAATGCATGAGCACAACTAGCTGTCATAGGTATGTTAGTGTCTACTATGTGAGCTAGACTATGCAAAACCTCTATTCCTTGGGCATCATTGATTAGATTTCTAAGGTTTTCCACTATATGCATTGTTTATCCCGCTAAGGATTAAGTGCTTAAGTACTCTTCTAATCCCTCTAATTCTTTGTCCAATCGTTTCAGTTTGTCATCAGGTACATGGGAAATGGTAGTATCAACATCCATAAAGGTGCTTGGTTGTGAAGTTTTCATGTGTATGGTAGTATTAGGGATGGAGTTCAAAATAGGTCGGGTATTGATAATACCTTGGGTGAAAGAGTTGGAGGACTCGGGATCCGTAATAGATTTAAAAACAACATGGGATGCAATAAGGTTGCTACTAAATCTCACTAGAGTATTGGCAATAGGACACCAGGTTGTGAAGCTCATACGAGATTCAAAACACTAGGTATGCCCACTATGAACACTAAATTGTAAAACAATAATAGATAAACATACATGAGAAAAAATAGAAAGTAGAAACAAACAAAAAGCACAAAGACATTGGTCTGATAAAATTTTGAACCAAAATTAGCTAGACAAGGGCACCTAGGGTGACTATGTCCAACATAGATTTCTATAAGTTTCAAAGTTAAAATGTTTGTGGTATTGTTTTAAGGTTCCTGTTTTATGTGTGTGCAGGTGTGATAGTAAGCATTTTTTTCAAAAGTTGTCTAATTTAAGATTATGTAATGCAAAATGCAAGTATGCAACAATTTTGAAAAAAAATAGCAAGAAAGGAAAATTTCAAATGCAATTTCTAGATGTAAAATACATTAATTGAGTGATCCTAATATGAAAAATTTGAGAATGATGATTTTTATAACTTTTTAACACAAAACAATGCAAATTTTCACCTTTTTGAACTATATGCAAATTGCCTAAATGGATGCAATGAACACTTCTAGATTTTATTTCAGACCTAATGTAGATTATATATGTAATTTGAAAGTAGAGTTGACCTATGATGAGTGAAATTAACCCTATTGCAACCTATGATGCAATATGATGAAATTTTAGGATTTTTTTATTGTTTTTGTGATGCAAAAAAATGCCTAAATGAACAATGCAAAATAATGTAATACTAAACCTAGATCTAGGATGATATGCTTCAATTTTAAGAAGGTCTATAATATTAATGCGTCGGGTTCACCAAAATGGTAACCCATGGAAAAGTTAAACCCTAGGACTCCACCTTGTGATTTTACAAGGTCTTTCTTTTCCACTAGGGGCATGGGGCCTCTTATCATTAAATTTAAGATTGAATAGGATATCAGATTGACTTGCAACTTGAAAGGTGAGTCAACCAATCCAAGAATCTCAATTTAAGGTCTTGGTAATGGATTTGTATGAAATGCAATGATATGACTAATAAATAATGCAAATAGTCTATTTTGATGCAAAAACAACAAATCTAGAAAGTCATGGACAATTAATTCAGAGTTCGAAAATAGACTGAGCATAGTTCTGTGCACCTAGCATATGGATTTGGGGCTGATTTTAGAGAACCAAGTCACCTAAGGTGACTATGTATTAGTGAATATTTATCTAGAATTTGATTTCAGAGTCCTCTGGTGTCCGATGTGAGCTTTATTTATTCCATGTCTCACTGTCAGATCTTCATTAGGTGTTGAGATAATTGAGTTTCCATATGTTGTAAAGTTGTAGGTGTAGACACCTAAATTTGACCACTTACATTTAGTCAAATTTATCCCTTTTCGTCTAAATATCCTTCTACCCACATTAATCAAGTAATATTACTATTATTTGATTAATACCCTTACATTCCTCTAAATCCCTAAGGTATTTAGTTAAATAATTAAATAATTTACCCCCCTTTATCCCTTCCTTCCAAAAGAATTAAATAAATAACCCATTTATTTAATTCTCTTTATATCCCATCAACACTTAATCCTAATCCCCCTTGCCTAATCCCATCATTAGGGATGTGCACATTCCTAATACATGATTAGGAGGTGTCACATCTTCCAAATTTTGCAAGTTGGCCTCTAATCTCCATTACCCATCTAATCCTCTTCTAATCTGTCATTAACTAGTCTAATCACCCCCCTTTGGTCAACTCTTGTCACAACATAGTGGAATTTTTAATTCCATTTATTCTCCCAACATTCCTCATGGAATTTTAAATTCCATTTGACATCCCAATGTACTTTTTAATGGAATTTAAATTCCATTTATTAACCCAATGCTTTTCAAGGAATATTTTATTCCTTTTGTCTTCCCCATGCATATTAAAAAGGAATTTTTAATTCCTTTTGGTCAACCTTGGATCTCCACCCTTGATCTCTTGTCCTTGGCCAAGAATGAATCTTAGCCATTCATTCCATCTACCTTTGTTAAATGGCTAACACTTAGCCATTTTGCAACCCTAACACATGCACTTTGAACACTCAAGCCTTCAAGCAATCACACTTGCACTCTCAAGCACCCACCATTGTTGCAATCTTTGAGCTCACTTTGCATCCATTTTATGCATCTATCAACATACCCACATTCACCATTGCATCCCTCATCTCATTCACATTGATTTGCATCCACTTTTGTGCCATTTCCACTGAAGGAGCCCACACAACCGAGCAATCAACTGGGCCAACCAAAGGATCAACTTGGGCAAGGAAATATCGTTCCTTTCTTGCATTTGTTCAAGTTTAACTCAGGCCTCATCCGAGGTGGTGTTGTGATTTCTCTTTCCTTGCATATTGTTTGCATTTTGCACTTTAGGTTAAGAAATTTTCACTGCACAAATTTCAGGCACGCCTGGTGGGACCCACGTCATGGGTCTACTCTTTCATGTCCTATGTTGTTTACTTTTTTGTAGGTGAATATTTCAGTTATAAGGGTCAATCTGCCTACCTCACAAGGGCGAAACTGCTAAAGAGGTGAATCTACCTGCCTCACAGAGGCAGATTTGCCAGCTCTATAGAGGCGAATCTGCTAAAAGAGGCGAATCTGCCAACTTTGTAGAGGTGAATCTGCCTGTTTTGCAGGGGTGAATCTGCACTTTTGCTTGGGTGAATCTACCTTGCACAAGGGCGAATATGAGGTAAACCCGAAACCTATTTGTTACAATTTTTTGGAAGTCTTTTGGTTTCAGTTTTGTTTACTAATCTGCTAACCTGTTCTGTTGGTGAGTGTGTTCGATTTCGTTAACAATTTGTGTAGTTATTTCTCATCTTTTCCAAGATTGGAGGTCCAAAACTACTAATGCATCTTATGCAAAATGATCAATCCAACACCTTTAGGTAATCTGTCTGTTGTTTTTCACACTAGCTAGGCACACATAGCTCTAATTAAAAGGTCAATTAACTATTTGTTGTGCTTATGAGTGGATTGTAGACATATCCAATCCCCTTGCGCCATTTGGTGATCCTAGGTGAAGAGAAATC
This sequence comes from Sequoiadendron giganteum, assembly GCA_007115665.2. Taxonomy (NCBI): domain Eukaryota; kingdom Viridiplantae; phylum Streptophyta; class Pinopsida; order Cupressales; family Cupressaceae; genus Sequoiadendron; species Sequoiadendron giganteum. Next base: position 775,370,184 of record CM021102.1, read on the forward strand.
ATAGTTCACTCTTGTCCAGTCGAGTCCACCCAGAAGATCCTAGTGCGTCAAAGCTCTTCCCTTGCGCTTCACGTGAGCTTGGGGACCAACCGATACGTCTAGTGTCTTCTTCCTTTAGTGAGGCCGGCCTAAGATTTCATCACCCGGGGGATGATTCCAACCACGTGTTACCGATGGGGTATAGAAAGGGGGGAGAGTGAAAGCTATACCTCAAAAAATCATGTCGTGTATGGTGGAGTATCAAAGCTAGGGTGATACCTAGATAAGACGTAAAGAGTCGGTCCAAGTTTTCAGTACCTCGCTAGGGCTCCTGACTCACGCTTGTAGACAGGCTGGTGTTCATGGTTGTGCCCCACGTATTGTGCATATATCAGGGACTCACGAGATAGCCTTGTTCATCCTAGGTAGACATCCTTATCACTAGTCTTAGGATCATGTTGTCTTCTTTTCTTTTCAGTCGAGTCAGTCCAGCTTTTTGCCTGTTGTTTTTTGTGCTTGTCTTTTGCCATAGTCCCCCCTTCACTTCTCATAGGGGTGATTCTGCTTTCCCGATCCAATCCTATCTGATACTACATGCTCTGTTTAAGTAAATATGCTAAAACAGGTGATACTACAGGCTTTGTTTAAGTGAATCTACTAAAACAGGTGATACTACATGCTCTATTTAAGTGAAAAATAAGCGATACTGCATGCTTTATTTAGGTGAATCTGCTAAAATAGGTGATACTACATGCTTTTTTTAGGTGAATCTGCTAAAAAAGGTGATATTGCTTGCTCTGTTTGGTGAATCTGCCTTTACAGAGGGGTGAATCTACATTTTCTGCTTCATCCGGGACCCTGTTCAGGTTTGTTTTGACTCGGTTCAACCATTTTTTGCCCCATTCTCCATCGTCATCCTTATTTTGATCACTTTAGGTGTATCCTTTTGTTTGATAGTGGTCCTATCCTCCTTCTAAATCTTCATCCAGATCCGTTTAGTCGAATCGATTCATCCATTTTGTTATCTCGCTCCCCGTTCGGGTTCGTTCTGACGTCTGTTCTTCATCCCCCTTTGTAAATTCACCCATCCCCTTGTCATAGGGGATTTTTTTTAGTACAAGGGTGAATTTTCCTTTATACAGGGGCGAATCTACCTTTTCTTCTTCATTCAGGACCCCGTTCAGGCCCGTTTTGGTGTCCATTCAGCTGTTTTCAGACCCATTCTTCATCTGAGTCCCCATCCCAATACCTTTGGGTGTATCCACTTGACCATTGGTAGTCTTATCCTTTGTATGAGTCTCCATCTAGGTTCATTGAGTTGAATCCATTCATTTGTTTTATCATCCCGTTCCCCATTTGGGACTCTGTTTGAGTCTATTCGAGTTTGTTATGACCTTCGTTCTTCATCCCCTTTGCAAATTCACCCATCCCATTGTTATGGGCAATCTTTCTTAGTGCAGGGGTGAATCTGCCTTTTCTTCTTCATTCGGGACCTTGTTCGAGCCCGTTTTGGGGTTTTTTTGGCCGTTTTTGAACCCGTTCTTCGTTCGAGTCCACGCCCCGATCACTTTAGGCATATTCATTTGTCTTTTAGTTGTCCTATCCTCCATTTGAGTCTCCATATGGATCCATTTTTTGATTTCGCTCATTCGTCTTGCTACCTCATTCTCCGTTTGAGTCCGTTCTGACGTCCATTCTTCATCCCCTTTGCAAATTCGCCCATCCCCTTGTCATGGGAAATCTTTCTTAACACATGGGTGAACTTGCTTAGTGCAGGGGAGAATCTACCTTTACAGAGGGGCGAATCTGCCTTTTCTTCTTCATTCAAGAGACTGTTCAGGCTTGTTTTGGGGTCTATTTAGCCATTTTCAGGCCCGTTCTTCGTTTGAGTCCACATCCCGATCCCTTTAGGAATATCCATTTGTTTGTTAGTGGTCTTATCATCCCTCTGAGTCTCCATCTAGATCCATTTAGTAGAATCCATTCATCCATCTTCGCATCTCGTTCTTCGTCCCCTTTGTAAATTCACCCATCCCCTTGTCATAGGCAAACTTTCTTAGTATAGGGGTGAATCTGCCTTTATAGAGGGGTGAATCTACCTTTTCTTCTTCATTCGGGACCCAATTCGGATCTGTTTTGGCATTTGTTGGACTGTTTTCTGCCTCGTTCTTCATCGAAGTCCCCATTCCAATCCTTTTTGGTGTTTCCATTTGTCCATTGGTGGTCCTATCCTCCATACAAGTCTTCATATGGGTATTTTTAGTTGAATTCATTCTTTCCATTTGCTATTTCGTTCTCCGTCTGGGGCCCTGTTCGAGTTCATTTCGGTGTTCGTTTCCTCTATTCTCATCCTATTCTTCATACAAGTCTCTGTTCAAACCCATATAGGTGTAGTTGTCATCCCATTAGGCCATTTTTAAAGTCCCCCTAGCGGCTCTTCAGTCACACTTGCTTGATCTTTGGTCACATTTGCTTGATCTTCACTGTTTTCAGCTATTTAGGTGAATCTGACTGTTGTTTTGGGAAAATTTGCCACCAAGGGTGATCTTGCTCTGCTGTTTGGGCGAACTTACTCAGTAGGAAATCTTGCATCTTTAGATAGGCAAATTTTCTAGACAAATTTTCCTGTTTCCCTTGTTAGCCAGTCTTTGGGTGAATTTGCTAGACCAAATAGGCGAGGTGCATCCTTTCCATAATCATCATTTCCCTCTATTGGCATCCTCTATAGGTCATCATTTCATCAATCCAATCATCTAGGATCATCTTATAACATCCTAGGATCCCGCATCCATCATCGGTTCATCAATCCAAGTCCCCTAGACTTCATTTTTGAGGTTTTTATCCAAGTTGGCTTAGGTGCCTGATCCCAATCGGTATCGTTAACAATTACTTAGGATTATTATCCATTATAAGTCAGTAATCATTATGGTCCAATCAACCTACTTCTATCCTAAGGTAGGTTCAATCTCGTAACCATCCCGTTCGCAATCCAATCCGATCGTCAACACCTTACGTCATCTAAGTCAAGTCTCTGAGCTAGGTCTAGAATCTGTTCCCATCCTCCTATAAAATCAATCATCCAATCTTGTCTCATCAATCCTATCACATCCCATCACATCCTCCAATCCAATCCAATCCCAACTTGAGCTTAACCTAAATCCAAATTTGAGCTTTTATCCATCTATATCCGAGATCTTCTGATATAGAAACAAATCTTAAGATCTCTTCTACCTTTTTCTTCAAAACCATCCTATTTATCTTTTCATCATCTATCATTTCCTTCTAATCATCTATTCCCATCTTTTCCATCCATATTCATTCCATCTAGCATCATGAATCCTTATCCACCTCTCGTGCAACCAAAAATAGTGGTCAAGGGGCATCCCAACTATGTTGAAGATGATAACAAAAGTCTTGTTGATCAAGATGAGTATAACATAGATCCCCTTGATGCTATCATTGCTAGCAAGCTTCTTTTGACTGCCTCCAAAAATCCAATCACTCCTACGAGCTATCCCCTCATGCCTTCATCCACCTCTCATAACAGTCCTTATGCTACCCTTGACAAGGGATATCCCATATCTTCACCATCCACATATTCCTCATGTCCTCCTGCTACGTCTATCTCCTATCCCACATCCCTATCCTCCTATAGTAATCCATCATCCCCATACTCCTATCCTTATCTTCATCAACCATCACAATATCCCTACCTTAATCCCACATCCACATCCTCCTATACAAATCCATCCATGTCCTCTTATCATAATCCACCCTCCCAATATTCCTCCCATTCTAATCCAACCTTCACATCCCCCTATCCTAATCCAACATTTGCATCCTCCTATCCTAATCCACCATCCCAATATTCCTACTACAATCCACCATCCCAATTTTCCCATCCTAATCCTCCATATATGTCCTCCTATGCTAATCCACCACCCACATCCTCTTATCTTAATCCCACATCCACATCTTCCCATCCTAATCCAACATCCACATCCTCCTACGTAAATCCACTATCCATGTCCTCTTATCCTAATCCACCATCCCAATATTCCTACTAGAATCAACCATCCCAATCTCATCAACCTAATCCAGCATCCACATCCTCCTACATCACTCCCCCTTTCAGTGTATTATATTGCAATCCTCCACCTACTCCTAGTCCTCCATCCAATCCAATCGACTCATCTAATCCTAATCCACCAATCCCTAATCCTAGCCTTCCGACCATCCCTAATCCTCCATCCAATCCCATCAACTCATCTAATCCTAACCCACCAATCCCTAATCCTAGTCCTCCAGCCATTCCTAATCCTCCATCCATTCCCATCACCCCACCCGAACCTACAATGCCCAAAGATCTCCTTCCAAATAACGTCCAAGGACTCATGACAGGAGAGACATCCCCAAGTCCACATCTTGATGTTGTGGAACCATGCCCTACTGCTCCATCATGTATGATCACTAGTGATGAGTCCCTCCTCCATCCTACACCTATCACTCCTAACACCACCGAAACCATTAAAACCGTCAAACCCATTAAATCCATTGAATCGCCATCTTCTACTCTGTGAACCACTAAAACCCGTGAAGACACCCAAATCTAAGCCGTTTCCTCTAGCCCTTGTCTCACTGAAGTCCAATCCCATGACCTTCATGAACCCTCTATCTTTTCATCTCCCCCATTTGAGGAGTCCATCCAACACTCCTCCATCATCATGCATCCCACACCAGATGAGTCATGCCAAGAGCTTGATCCAAAGCATACCAACATATCCCCTCCTCCAAATCAAGATCTTGCCATCCTATCTACTCCATCCAAGATCATAGTCTCCCATCCATTCCATCTCAAGATCCCTATCCTCCATCAGGTCATGTTCTTACCACCCCATTCACCCCATCTCAAGATCACACTAGCTCATCCACTCCATCCCATGATACCCTTGTCATTCCAGATCCAATCACTCCCTTCCATGAGCCCTTATCACCTACTATCACCAATCCAGATCCTATCATCCATCTAATGCCTCTCTTGATCCCTTATCGCTCACTCCTCTAGACCAAGATGTTGCCATCCCACCATCTCCATTTCATGGTTCTTCATTGCCACCTATCCCTACCATCCCAACACCACTCCTATATCACCTTGGTAACATTGCACTCATCCATGGTTGTCTCCTTGTGGAAGAAAAACAAATCATATACACCACTCAGTCTCCTGCGCCCAATAATAGCCTTGCATCATGCTTCCAAAAGAATATGCACCTTACCATAGATCACATGCTCAAGAACATGAACTATCAAGGAAAAAATTTAGGCCTTCATGAGCAAGGTACTTTAGAGCCCATCCAAGTTAAAGAACATCCAGACACACAAGGTCTTGAATATACCTCTGAAGAATCACAATCTCAAAATGTTGGTACAACCTCCAAAGGAATGAGAGGCACTTCCCATCGCTCTACCAAACCATTTTTTGCCACCCCCCTCCTCCATCATATTACCTCAAAACAACCGTCCATCTTCCTCCTTCATCCTCTAAGTCCATTTTGGGCCCTTATATCCCTCCATCCACCATCACTCATCCTCTATCTACTACATCTATTTTGGGTCCTTACATACCTCCATCAACCATAATACATACTCCATATACAACATCCATTTTGGGCCCTTATATCCCAAAATCACCTCCTCCATCTTATCCTCTTCATCCTCTCATCCATCCATCACCTGTCTCTAGCACACATCATAAGAATCCTAAATTCATAATCCCTTATCAAGATCAACAAAGGCACCCCTCCATGCATGCTATCTCATATCCTCCATCCACACATCATCGTCAAAAGTCTACCTCTATCACTCCATCCACGTCATCTGCACATCATCCATCGCCCCATACCCATCCCATTTCTATTAAAAGCACTTTGGATGCCAAACCAAAAATACATAAATCCAAACATCCACATGCATCAAAATCTCTTCATGTCCCCTTCAAAAGACATGTTGAAGACAAGAAAAATACAATCCAAATGTCAAATCCATCCAAATGGCCACAAAGGCCCACCAAAGCAAAAATCAAAACCACGTGGATCCCAAAGAAAAAAGGTGTCATGCCTTCCAATGCAAAATCCATAATGACATTCGAAGTTGCTAATCCCAAAGCTAATCATTCACATCCTCCATATCCTAAATCTATTTTGGGTCCCTATGTCCCAAAATTCACTATCCCAACCCCTCCATTATCCCCACATTCTCCATCCATTCCCCCCCTATCCTTTCACATCCACCACCACATGTGCCAATGTTGGTCCTAAACACATTCCCCCATCACATATCCACCCCATCATTCCATCCATACACTCTCCAACATCCCATCCATTATCCCCCATATTTACCCCATCAAATTCCTTTAATTCATCTTCTTGCATAATCCATCCACTGTAATAAGGTTGTACCAACATATGAATAGTCACTTCAAACATGGGCTCTCCTTACTTCATCTATAACTTGATGCTTGAGTCCTTCATCCATCTCCCTATCAACTATCTTCTCAATCCACCTATCCACATCCCCATCCTTATCCATCTCCATCCACATTTCTGTCCAAAAATCCAAAAAAAAAAAAGTCACATAAAAAACAAAAAGTCAAAAAATCCAAAAAAATAGTAAAGAGAAATAATTCATCCAATGGTAAAAACTTGGAAAACAAGTGCCTTGGATATGTACCATGATGAAAACTTGGCAAACAAGTGTCATGTGTAAATCCCCCATCTAGTTTACTTCCACAATCGGGGGTAGCTTCCATTTATGCATCCCCTCCCTCCATCTCCTACATCCACCTATCTTCCAAGATTGGGGGAAATTTCCATGTATGCATCCCCTTCCTCTGTCCCTTACATCTGCCTATCCTCCACATCCTACCCATCCTATCCAATTTGTATCCAATCCCTCCATAATCCTAATCATCTTGATCAAGATAGGGGCACATATATATGCTTTGGACACCTCTTGGCATACATTCTCCTCATCCATACGCCACCATGTCCCTTATCCTACTCCATCCTCCTTCCTTATCCATGCATCCTACCCACATCTATCTATCTTCTATTGTCCACCCATCCCACTATCTGCCATACCTCTTGCCTCATCCCACATGACTTATCCAGAGTGGGGAATCTCCTTCTATGTGACATAGTCCTTGGCGACATCATCCATCCATCCATCCAATAAATCCCTTTCATCTCCTCATCCTTATCTTCCTATCCATCGATCCACTCATCCTTTTCCATCTTTTTATGCTTATCTCCCCATCCATTTATCCATCCAGTAATCCATTCCATCTTTCCAAATCCTTATCCCTCTATTCATCTATCCTAGCATCTTTCTATCTCCCCATCTTTATTAATCCATGAATTTATCTCTATTTTCCTCCTATCTCATAATCCCTTGTCATTGGTATCTAGCTATAGGCTACCCCCATGCAATCCAATGCCATTCATCTCACTATCATCACTCTTACCTATTTCCCACATTTGTCTCACCTCCTATCGCTCTTCCTCATTCATCTATCCATCATACCATCGTCCCCATTCATCTTTTGATGATTTGGATAACTATCCCATCCCTGAGCTTCACATTAACCTACATCTTATGCATATCAATCATCCCATCTACATGGCCTATCCTGGCTCATCATATCATCTCCATCCTTTTCTCCACTTATCATGGTCATCTCATCATCCCTTGTTCATTGTCTGTCTTTGGTCTTGTGTCGAACTACGTTGCCCCTGTGCTTTCACGTAGACAAGGTCGATCCTTTGATTTGCCCCTAGGGAATTTGTCTATCTATCTTGGTCCTTTATTGTGGTTCCCATTTGTCTAATTTCCACTTTTATCCATGGTCTTTTGTCGAACTATGAGGGCTCTGTGCTTTCACGTAGGCAAGGTTGATCTTTGATCAACCTTCAAGCCCCTAGGTCTTTAGGGTGTGTCGGTTTGGTATCCCCTAGGTCATTAGGGTGTGTGTCTCATGTCCTGTGTCTTGTGGTCTTGTTGTGTCATCAAGTACGTCCCTATAATAATTGGTAATTACAAACAAAGGTCATTACTATCATCAAATTCAATTATTTTCAAATATCCTACGTCATGTCGATCACCTAGTTTAGTCTCCATCTTTGGTCTCAACAGGATGCATCCTTCCTAACAGACCTCATCAATCCCATCCATCCTTTTGATACTATAAAGGACGTTTGAAATTTGATTGTGATCTTTTGGTGCTTTTGACATTTTGTGTATCATTTGAGCTTCCTATTGTACCTTGTTAGGGTCACCATGATCCATCATATCATGGTGTGCTTTGACTGGTCAACATAGGGGCCTATCTTGATCTTTTTGTTTGCTTCTTTCTTGGTTGTCCCATGTAGTACCCACCAAGATCCTTGTGGTCTTGTGTTACGTTGGGGCATCCTTTGTGCTTGTGGTTATCTTAATACTTGGCCCGACCAGCTTCCTTGTGACTTTGGGGTGTTGGGATAGCCTTCTTGTTTGTTGTGTTAGTTCTATGTATGTGATACAATGTCACCTTGGTTCCTCATACCCTAGTGCATATTATCTCATGCTATATCAAATAAGTGCTCATTACTCGGTGACATAACCCGTAACAATTACATTGCTTGATTTGGTTACTATCCACTATCTCACCATCTCCCATTCTTTCATCTATCCAAATCCCCCTATCCATTCATCCTTCATCACTCTCTCTCATCTATCTATCCCATCCATTTTCATCTTGCCACTATCTCCATCCTCATCATATCATCATCTTTTCAATCTGCTTAGGATAATATAGATTTTTTATTCTAAGCATCTTTTCCTCCATCATATTCATGCATTTTAGCAATCTCACATCTCCATCCAATCCTAATCCATACAATCTAGTACAAATCATCTAATCACATCCTTGCTACAAGCCTTGACCCAATCCTCATCATCATCGGGATGTATCCTTCCCTATCCTTGGTGTTGTTTCGGGATGTATCTTTCCCTTGTCAACAACACTCTCATCATCATCATTGGGATGTATCCTTCCCCATCCTTTTGTGTTGTTTTTGGATGTATCCTTCCATCATCATCATCATTTTCATCATCGGGATGTATCCTTCCCTATCCTTTTGTGTTATTTTGGGATGCATCCTTCCCTCATCAACAACACTCTCATCGGGATGTATCCTTCCCTATCCTTGTGTTGTTTTGGGATATATCATTCCCTCCTCAACAACACTCCTTCATCAGTCCATCCTGGCTTGTAGCCTGACTGAGGCAACATCGTATTTGTCCTTGAATCCATTTGTGATTTCTGTTATCCCTTCTTCTCTCTCATCCTCTCTTATCCACCACTTCGCATCATCTTCCACATCTAATTTTTCCTTATCTCATCCATTTCGAGAGCACACCCATGTTCTCTTGAACCCACATGTCCTCTTGAGGGGGCATCCTCACTGCCTAATCTTCATCTTTCCCCCTAGTCACTCCTTTGGATGTATGGGGCATCTTTCCCAATCTAATCATCATCTTCTTCCTGGTGCTATCTTTTAATCTTCTTTGAAATGATGCTACTTCGTAACACCATCTCAAAGAGGGGAAAAATGTAGACACCTAAATTTGACAACTTACATTTAGTCAAATTTATCCTTTTTCATCTAAATATCCTTCTACCTGCATTAATTAAGTAATATTATTATTATTTGATTAATACCCTTAAAGTCCTCTAAATCCCTAAGGTATTTAGTTAAATAATTAAATACATTACCCCCCTTTATCCCTTCCTTCCAAAAGAATTAAATAAATAACCCATTTATTTAATTCTCTTTATATCCCATCAACACTTAATCCTAATCCCCCTTTCCTAATCCCATCATTAAGGATGTGCACATTCCTAATCCATGATTAGGAGGTGTCACATCCTCGAACTTTTGCAAGTTGGCCTCTAATCTCCATTACTCATCTAATCCTCTTCTAATCTATCATTAACTAGTCTAATCACCCCCCTTTGATCAACTCTTGTCACATCATAGTGGAATTTTTAATTCCATTTATTCTCCCAACATTCCTCATGGAATTTTTAATTCCATTTGACATCCCAATCTAATTTTCAATGGAATTTTAAATTCCATTTATTAACCCAATGCTTTTCAAGAAATATTTTATTCCTTTTGTCTTCCCCATGCATATTAAAAAGGAATTTTTAATTCCTTTTGGTCAACGTTGGATCTCCACCCTTGATATCTTGTCCTTGGCCAAGAATGAATCTTAGCCATTCATTCCATCTCCCTTTGTTAAATGGCTAACACTTAGCCATTTTTCAACTCTAACACATGCACTTTAAACACTCAAGCCTTCAAGCAATCACACTTGCACTCTCAAGCACCCACCATTGTTGCAATCTTTGAGCTCACTTTGCATCCATTTTGTGCATCTATCAACATACCCACATTCACCATTGCATCCCTCATCTCATTCACATTGATTTGCATCCACTTTTGTGCCATTGCCACCGAAGGAGCGCACACAATCAAGCAATCAACTGGGCCAACCAAAGGATCAACTTGGGCAAGGTAATATCATTCCTTTCTTGCATTTGTTCAAGTTTAACTCAAGCCTCATCCAAGGCAATGTTGTGATTTCTCTTTCCTTGCATTTTATTTGCATTTTACACTTTAGATTAAGAAATTTTCACTGCACATAGTAGGGTTTGAATGGAACAATGAAAAAATGATCTTCAATATTCCTCTAAACTTCTTCAGATCTAAAACTTTCACATTCAAAGAGAGAGGAAGGGTTGTGCCATATAGGGGCTTGCCTCAGTCAAACCCTGTGTTAGTGTTTCCACCTCCACAATGGAAAAATTGATAAAAGGGAGCTTATAATTTTAAGGGATAGAGGATAAATGAAAAATGAATGATGAATCAATAATGGATTGCAACTCATCGCCCAAATCTGATTTTCCTTAAAGGATTGAAGTCATGCACATTACCTCAAGGCTTGATTGCAAATAGGCTTGATTTCTCGGAAGACCTACAAGGGTTAGTCCTCACAAAAAATGATAACATAAACATGAAAAAACTCACATAAAACTTGAAATGATGCTTCAATGTTGAAATGCTACAATAAATTTTCTCTTGATTTCTCTTGACTTGATAATAATGCTCTTGATCACCAATAATTCCAATAATTTCTTGTTGTTCAACTTAGTTTTTAAATGATGAAATGACTAGGTATTTATATGCAATTAATATAATTTCCCAAAAATTAAATCCTAATAGCCAACATTTTACATTTGAAATTCATAATAAAATGCCAACTATGACATATTAAAATTTGGAGGCCCTATTTTGTAGGGTGTAAAGTGTCAGGAGCAAAATATTAAATATTTGCATTGATTTTTCAAATGGGTTTTCTTGATAAATATCCAAATGGGCCATGGAATATATAATTTAGGATATTAGATATACAATTAGGTCCATGCACTTAGGAGGGACAAAAATATAGTGTGAAATTATCAAGGGTGACAACTTACAATGCTACAAATTCACACAGCACTTTAAAGATCCAACAAAAATAGCTAAAGAAATTTAAAAATTAATATAATTTTTGAAAAAAATTATAAACCTATAATTTAGTTATTCCTCTTACTAACTTATCCTTAAATAGCAACATGACCCAAAAATTGAGTTTACCTTTATAAATATCTATCTTTTCACGAAATTGGCAATTAATGCTCTAGTTGAATCACACTAGAATTTTACTCCTCAATTCACATGTATCCGTGGATAAAACATTCTTTGAGTCGAGTCCATAGATGAAAATATCTTCCAATAAACATTATTGAGGCCTTTTATTTAAAATTTGGAGCTATACATTACCACCTAAAGGATTTTATTTTCACATTTTAGAAATGTTTTAAATTTGAAAGGAAGAAAGGTAAATGAAAATTACTTCCTACATCGATCAACTAGGTGGAGATAGTGTAATTTCTTAAAACCATTTACAACTATAATGATAAGGTGTACATTTAGATAACATAAACAACATGAAAAATATTAATATACCATAACACCATATTTAAGTTAGGAAAACCTTTTAGGAGAACAACTCTACACTCCAAAAGCATACCTCAATGTATTATATGTTGTGATGTGAGAAAAAGGGGTCTAGGGTATAAATCACAATTTCTCCTACATTACATTAGAGAGGAACTAAAATTGATCACATACATCCACTTGGCTAATAACCTCAATGGCAGAGCTAGAATGGTGGATTAGGGTTTTGGTTCTTGTTTCAAGGATTTTATATTTAATTGATTGATTAGGAGTTAAGTTAATTAGATTATTAAAATGTACACCTAGGTAAGCTATGAAACTATAACAAACTGATATAAATATAAACAATTGTAGAACTAAAACACAAAAAAGGACAACAAAACAACAGTGTGCAGAGATAGAGGAAATTGCCATGCAAATTAGGGTCAAAATTGCTTAGATAGGGTCAGTGGTGTCCTAGAACAAAGAATTTATATCTTATTAATCTATGAATAGGTCTCAAAAGGTCACAGTATGTAGGTTCTTCCTTCCCAAATTCAACTTCAAAACTTCATCTGTTGATGATTACCTCCACTTGTCCTAATTTTTTGAAGTAGAAGGCTTTAATGTTGGATCTTGCAATTAGGTCTTCAATCTTCTCCCAAATCCACTTCAGATCTACCACCTACACACATGAGAGTGGATAAAGGGTTGTTTTGTATAGGGATTTCCTAAGTCAAACCCCGTTATGGTGTTTCCACATTCGTAATGGCTATGATGATGTAAAGAGTGCTTACCCTCGATTGGGTAGAGGCAAATAGATAAAATAAGTGATAAATGACAAGTGTTACAACTTATCGATTATATTTTCTTTCCTTGATGGACTAGATTCATTGTACTCATCTCATAAAAGGATAATTGGTTGATTTATTAAAGGTCCTACAAGTGTTAGTAATACAAAAAAATGAACATAAAACATGAACAAACTCACATATAGACTTGATGTATTACAAACATGAATCTTGATTGATAATAAGTGCTATAAATTCTACTTATTTTTCTCTTGACTTATTTTTAGGGTGCTTAGTTGCTCACAATATTTTTCTAGGTTTTCATATGGTGAAAGAGACTTATATTTATATGCATTTATTTATTTTCTCACAAAATTAATTATCAAAATTCGACAAATGTATTTGAATTTTTAAATGTTGATAATAACATATTTAAAATTGGGCCAAAATAGGTTGGTGAAGGGCGTTGGCACCCTAGTCTAAACCTATTTTGGGGCTTTTTCTATTGTTAAATGAATATTAAGTATTAATTCCCAATTTTATTCTAATTTCTCAATAATGGCCACAAAATGGGTAAATTAAGAGGATAATTAGGTCTAAGCGCATAGGGAGAGCTAAAAATAGTGTAAAATTATCAAGGGTGATAATTTATGGTGCTACATTCAGCCCCCACTTTAGTGAGAGTATGAACTTGCACTCACACTTGCACTAAAGGATACACCAAGAAGGGTTATTTTATCCAAACATTGGAGAGGTAGGATGATACCAAATCTAGGGAATGCACTAGCCCCCAACTCAATATCTTACAAAACAACAATGTGAAATAAAAAGGAACATACACATACAAAGTGCAATGCAACATGAAAAACATGAAGCATACACAATGAAGACACAAAACTAACATAATTAAACACGCATGTTGCAAAAAAAATACAAACCTAATAAAAATATGACACAAACATAAAAGGGGGTATGACATTACAAACTAGTAAGCTTCACAAAATTATTACTGGGATCGATACCCAAGGCATCCATAGATCACAAGTCTATCAAAGTATGATATTTTCTAGGTGGTCCATGAATGAAAGCATCACAGACTAGTGAATTTTTATATTTAGTAGGTGATCTTGATAAGAAACAACACAAGCTAGTGAAGTCCAATATTCACTAGGTGAGTTTATGCAAAAATAGAAAATGAAAACACACAAGGGCTAGTGAAGTTTGATATTCACTGGGTGAGTTCTCATGTCAAGCATACCAAGAAATAGTCCCAATAGTTTTGATAAGGTGTTATATAATATGATCAATATGTCAAAAACACATCAAAAAGTTCAACGTGTGTGAACAAAGTGAAGCACATAATGGAATGTTTTCCCCCCACCATAAAGTAATTACTAACACCAATCAAGAGCAATTGCCTTTAAAGTAGAATAAAATAATATTTTTAACATGATAGGCCTTAAGAGATTATTGGAAAAACCCTATGCCAAGTGATATGTTCCCAAAAAACCTCTCATGACAAGGGGTTTCCCCCCAAAAAAGAAAAAAATAACACATAAGGGATCCATAGATCTAGAGTCAGTATAGATAAGAGATACTATAAAATATGGTCCTGCTTGAAATTGACATCATTCCCTAAATACTTGTGGAACTACAAACAAAAGGGAGGAATGACACATGAAGACAACATAAAATATTTTGGGTGGAAGAGACCTAAATGTATTAATGCTTTGCACCATTCCCAAAAGGAACAAAGAAAAACAAAATTTTCACAACATGAAGATGAGTGAAGATACAAATAGATGAATGTCACAATAAGTTCATTTTCTTCTTGTATTTGTGTCAACAAGAACAAAAAGGATCATCTAAAGAAAACTAACAAACACAAAGACACACTAGGCAACACATTACAGGGAGATCATATTACATGTAAGAAAAAACATAGAGACATGACAGGGTACTACACATATGAGTCGATCTATAGAAAATAGTTCACATCCCAATATTTCTTGCCATAAATGGAAGGGAGATATAAGATAAAGGAACTATATCAAGTGTAGTACAAGGAGAAGTATCAACTTTAACACATGGTGGGTCACTCGCATTAGGAGGATCATCATGGTCATCCCTATCTAAATTCAGTGATTTTTCAAACATAAGAGATAATTCATTATGATATTCTTTTTATTCTTCTATTTTATCTTTTGACCCACTATCATAATGTATCACAATAGGCTACATATGAGTACTATCGACATGATTATGAGAACTAACATCCATGTTTGTAACTAGTGATATTTTTATTCTTTGTTTTGGTTGGGATAAATAAAGTTTGGATTCATGGCTTGATGAGGGTGGTAGAGTGGAGTCAAGAAATAAAAATATGGATGAGTGGGAGGTAATTCATTGGAATTTGGTTGGTTGGTTGGATGGATGATCATTAGGTAAGGGTTTGTGATATTTTATAAGCTAACAAGTCATAACTCGATGCCTTTGTTTTCTTTCTTTTGCACTTCGATTTCATCTTGCATGAGATTCATCTTGTGAAGGAGTAATTGAGGAACTTCCCAACATTGGTCCCTTTTCTTCCTTTGTAGAAGGAATTGAAGGAACTATCAAAGATTGGGAAACCATAGGTGTTTTATATTTTTTCACAAAAACTTTTTTTTCTTGAGGAGGCACAAATTTAATCCCTGAAGGCTTCACCAATGGATTGCCTTGTGATCATTTATAGGATGGTGGGGGGGGGAACCAAGAAATATATGCTAGAAATTCAAGGACGAATACTCAGTTTGGGTTGAGGTTTGTTAACTACTTATGAAGTAGGAGGAACAACCATCGTAGCCACTAGAGATCGAGGGGCTTTAGGCAGAATATTGGTAAGGGATAATTGGGCTATATGATTAGATTCAAACTTTTGACATGACACAAATAAATAATCTTCATGAGGTTTACTAGGTTGGGCTAGTTGAGGCAAAAAGTAATCTAGTGAAATATTTCCACGAGAGGCCAAAGGCTTAAATCCACTATGGTAAATGGTATGTATATTTTCTTCAAATAGGAATTTAAGATACTTATGAATAACCGATGGGACCAAATTCATAGAGCTTAGCCATTGATAACCTAACTTCACACGAAATTGGTTTGATGTTAAGATTATGGTAAATAAAACATTTAATTATTTAGGTCCAACTTTTACCAGGAGAGTTATAGAACCAATCATAGGGTGAATAGAATCACCATGAGCCTTTAATAATGCTTTAAATTGTTATAATTATCTTCATAAAGTTTAGGCACATACAATAATTCCTTAGTGATCAAATTCACTATACCCACCAAATCAATGAGTATCCCCCTTGTAGGTTTATCATTAATCTACCAGTGATGTAAAGAGGATCATCAAGTGTAGTTATAGATCATCAATATGCATGAAAGGAATATTAGGAAAAATATTAGTTTGACCCTTACAAGGTTGAGCTTCAATTCTGTTTACAATGTACGGTAGATCATTTTCATCTTCTTCATTATCAATTTATTGAACAAAATTAGTTGAATGACTTGGTAATGGGTTTGTAAATATTTGTGCTTTGATTGGGTGGTGACACCAATTTATTTCCTTTGTCATTTACATTAGCCAACTAGATGACACTAAAATTGATGAGGTCTTACAATTGGTGCTTAAGACATACATATTTTGGTATCTAGGTGAATGATGATATTGAAAAAAGACTTTTGCATTAAAGTTTGGTGGTAATGGTTTATTTATGTCAATAGGTTTAATTGGAGGAAGTTGAATTGGATTATTGTTTAACTACAACATAATAGTATGGAGAGGATTGTGTAATTGTGAAAATTGACTATCTCTTGGTCTAAAATACTATGGTGTATAGATGTAGGAGTTTTTATCTTTATTTTTTAAATTTTTTTATTAAATGATTAATATTTTTTTGAGGTATGACTTTAGTTTGACCATTAGGAGCTGATGAAGGTGTAAATTCATATTGGTTAAACAATATCTGATAATCAAAGGGCCATACATAAATGTGTAAATGAGGGATATTTCATCAATAAGATCTTATCTCTAATGTTAGGTTACAAATTTCCAATGAACACTCTTTGTATATCGACATCTAGGAGATAATATGAGATTTGTGAATAAAGGGCTTGGTATCGTCCTATAAAATTAATCTATTTCTCTTTAGGTGCTTGTTTACAATGGACTAAATTTGTTAATGTAATTTTAGGTCCAACGTTTGCTTGAAAGTTTTGAAAGAATTCATTAACAAGTTGCATGAATGATATTTTTAAGTTATTAGGAAATGAAAAACCAATCTAAGGTCATTTCCTTCAATGATTGTGAATTTTTTTTAGCTAAGAGAACATTTTCAAAAAGGAAATCACTACATAAATTGGTGAAAGTTGATACATGATTGTTAGGATCTCCTTTTCCAACATACTGCTCAAAGTGAGTTATCTCAATGTTTTGCAATATAGGTGTTTTTAGGATAGAAAATGAAAATAGACTACATGGTTGGAGGATTAATATTGAATTGAATTTGGTTCATGTTTGATTATTTTTTTGTAATTATGACATATTTTGTAAGAGTTGGTTTATCACAAGATCGTTTGGTGACACATTTTGAGAATGTGTTGAATATGACACACTATTGTTAATGATTGGTGGGTTATTATTTTTCTTGTTTATAGGAGGTGAAAAGAATGGAGGTATTATAGGTGAAGGGAAAATTATACAAGTATTCCCAGAAGAAAACCCTAAACTAGAGTTTAAACCATTACTATATTACATGGTGGATGCTATGACTAGAGGGGTAAAAGTAGGAATAAAAGGCATGGTCATAGGAGATGAAACTTGTTTTCCTATTTGATTTTGAGAATTAGTAAAGGATTGATCTCAAATAGATGCTATTGAATCCACTATATGAGCTAGGCTATTCAACACTTCTATCCCTTGTGAATCTTTGATTAGCTTCCTAAGTTTTTCCATAAGAGTAATCATTTCTCCAGTGAAAGAATCAATGCTTAATTATCGTTGAAGGCGTTCTAGGTATTTTTACAATTGGTTAAGTTAATCTTTAGAGACATGGGCAACAACAACCTCTAATTCCACATTAATTTTAGGAGACGAACAAGACATAGGTAACGTAGGATTAGGAAGAGAATAAAAGATAGATTGAGTAGATGTAACTCGACAGAAAAAATTATAAGACTCATGCTCAACATCAGATGTGATTGCAACATGAGAAGCCATAAGTCTAAAACTATGTCTCACAAGGGTATTAGATATGGGACACCAAGTCATGAAGCTCATAAATTTATTACAAGATTAAAAACACTTAAGTGCTCATATAATGAAGAGAAATAAAAAATAGAAACAAAACATAGATCTACACAAAAACCACAAAGATAAAATTGTGATTGGAATTTGGCTAGAAATTATCTGGACAAGGGCGATGGCACCCTAGACTAGAGATGCAAGTTTTGAATAATTTCAAAATCTAGAAATCATCTACAGTGTCTAAGGATCTAAAGTTGTAGAGGTTAATGCTCGACAATAGATAAATTTCTTGAAATGCGCAAAACCCTAATTTCTCTATATGAAGCACACAATCATAGATAAAATTTAATGTTTTTTTATGGTAATTTACTATTGTTCAAAAGACCATTTTCAAAATTTAAAATGCTATAATTAATTGAATTTATCTTTAAAATGTTGAAAGATAATACTTTTTTATCTTTTGAAATGAAGAACACTATGTGAATATTTACTTTTTCAATTATTTTCACTAAAATATGCATGCACTTTTGAAAAATTCAAACAACCTAAGATTGCGCTCATATTTTAAAATGACAAACTTAAGATTTTAGAATTTTTGCAAATGTAAAAAGCATTAGTTTCACCAAAATGTGATGTGGGAAAAAGGGATATAGAGTCTAAATCAAATTTTCTCCTATATTAAATTAGAGAGGAACCAAAATTGATCACATACACCCACTTGGCTACTAACCTCAATGGACAAGCCAAAATGGTGGATCAAGGTTTTGGTTCTTCTTTCGGGGATTTGCTATTGATTTGATTAATTATGAGTTAAATTAGTTTTATTTTAGTTTGATTATGAAAATGTATACCTAGGTCAACTATGATACTACAATTTTTTATGTAAATATAAACAATTATAAAAATGAAGAATAGAAATGGATAACACAACAATAGAGTGTAGAGATAAACGAACTTGATGTAACATGCCCATTGTTCTACCTAATAATTTTTTTATGTTTTACCCACAAGTGAACATATTGTGTTATTAACATTATGATCAATAATTTTTTTCCTTTTCAATTGAATAACTAATGCACATTTGAAACGAAGCATTCCAAACTTTCTTATTGCATAATAAAAGAATCATTTCATTAATACAAGTAACGATTTCACATTACATAAATTCAAGATATCATTTCATATTTACAATTTCCATAGATATGGTTTCATGATTACATACATAGCTTCAATGAGATTACTAAAATAGAAATACAAATGGTCCAAAATAGCCTTTTGCAAATCTTAGCCACTAACTGCATGAGGAGAAGCATCACTCAAGTGCTTTTCAATCAACCAGAAACTTACTACAGTCCCCCACACGTCTACCAAACTAGGTAAGATGGCCCTTCCTTTCGACGAAGAGATTGGTTTGGTAACCTCATAATCCTAGCCTTTTTTGAGCATGGTGTTGTGTTTTACATATCTAGAGCTACCATTCTATGGCTACAACTACATGTATGAAAATACCAACCTAGTATGTAAACCCAAATAATAGTGAACTGGCAATGTAAACAGTGGCTACTTACACTACTTTGGCCAAAGAATTCATCACCCAATACTTTGTGGTGCAACCATGGTAGGAGGGTCCTCAAAGAGAACAATCTGGACTGTGCAACAAGAGTCACACAATAGAAGCAACACAAAATATGGAGGAAAATGCAGATACAAACATCCTGGTTATCATGAAATTCAATTACATATGGTTGGCCACATTTGGGCTTATAGATTCGACTCACAGGCCCGATACAACATGCTTAAAACTACGGTGCTCATACATGCGAGAAAAAATCTTACAGATCAAACTCTAGTTTCCTCTTGATCTTCTTGTCTTGATTGATTTTTGTCCTAATGATTCATTACAAGCTTTATATCATATCCATGGGCCTAGAAACATCCGCATTGGCCAAAGATCATTACTATCTCCGATGAAGGAAACGTAACATGTGCAAGAACATGTCAACTTCAAATTTGAATTTCTTCCACAGTAGATACGTATGATGAAGTGTGGACCTAAAATTAAGGTCGATGACACTCCAAAAAATATTTCAAAACACACTGTGAGGATCCACAAGCTATAGGAAGGATCCGCGATTGATCAAACTAGCCGTTAGGTTTGAAATTATTTCGGGGCCAGTTCCAAAACTGTCGCTTAATCTGAAAGCAACATCTTGCCAGAAAAATATTCAATTGAGCTAAAAACTTGCAATAAGGAAAATGAACATGTCCATGTTGTAAACATAGATCCACGAGGTTCGATGAGAAAACATGAAGAAATACTGAATCTACCAACTTGAACAAGAACAAGAACAAAACTAAATGAAAATATTTTTGGTTGATGCAAGACTGCCAAGAACCAAGGATGCTCCTGCATTAGACATCTGGGGTTATTTGAAAAGTGAGTCCCTCACTTTGTTGGGGCTAAAGGAAAACCAAAGCAGTCTACCTCAACTTGAGAAATCCAAGAAGAATCCTCCACTTGTCTACCTTTCCACTTCACAAGATACTCTTTGTACTGCCTTCCACGAGTTTTTCTCCCATCTCTAGTATCCAAAATCTCTTCCACCTCATCTGATTGTTGTTTAGGAAGCTATTCTCCTAATTTTTTTTTACTGTCTTTGCTAAATTTTGCTTCATGGTATTGATGTAGGTTTGCAATATTGAATATAGGTGATATATCCATGTCATCCAGTAACCTCACTTCATATGCATTTCCTGAATCAAAATTCTTCAAGATCTTACAAGGTCCAAACTTCTTCATCTTCAACTTACTGTATGTGCCAACTGGAAATATTTCCTTCCTCAAGTACACCATCACTTCATCTCCAACTTCAAACTCCTTAGGTCTCCTCTTTTCATCGGCTCGCTCCTTATACTTTTGGTTCATGTTTTCCAACTACTGTTTTACTTGGGTATGCACTTTCTTTATATGTTTTGTAAATTCTTCAACTTCTACACTTCTTTTGTCTTCCTTGCTAATGTATCGTAAGTCTGATATATCTCTAGGGTGAATTCCAGTAACAATAAGGTGTCTTTCTAGTACTCCTGTTCACTAAATTATTTTAAGAAAACTTTGCTTGTGCAAGGACTAAGTCCCAACTTCTAGTTTTCTCTCCAACCAAACATCTCAACAAATTCCCCAAAATCCTATTTACTACCTCTATCTGTCCATCTGTCTGTGGGTGAAAAATTAGAACTGAACTTGAAATCTGTCTTCAACTTCTTCCAAAGAGTCCTCCAAAAGTAATCAACAAATTTTTTATCTCTATTTGAAACAATACTCCTAGGTAATCCATGCAATCTGACCACTTCTTTGAAAAAAAAATCTGCTACATGTACTACATCTATTGTCTTCTTACAAGGTATGCAATATGCCATCTTAGAAAATCTCTTCCACCACAAATATAGAATCTTTACCTCTCTGTGTCTTAGGAAAACCTAGTATGAAATCCATGTTGATATCTTTCCAAGGTCTTTCTAGCACGGCCAAAGGTTTATGCAATCCAACATTCTGACTACTCCCTTTTGCAACTTGAAAAACTTTGCAACTTTGTACAAATTTCCTAACATCCTTGTGAATCTATGGCCAAAATTAATTCTCACTTACCAATGCTACTATCTTACCAATCCAAAAATGTCCTGTCGTTCCTCCACTATGTTTCTCTTTCACCAAGTTATCTCTCATTGAACTCTAGGGTATACACAATTGATTCCCTCTGAACAACATATCCTCCTGAATGAAATAATTCAACCACTGACTCCTATCCTCCAAGACTGGTTCTTTACAAGCTCTCCAAGTTTCTACAAAATTCGGGTCTTCCTCATACAAGTTCTTCAATTCATCAAAGCCTAATACCTCCAATCTCATCCCTACCAATAAATTTCTTCTCCTACTCAGGGCATCAACAACTCTATTTGACTTTCCACTCCTATGCTTCAAAGCAAAAGTATAACTCTGCAAGAATTCCACCCATCTCATGTGTCTCTGATTCAACTTACCTTGACTATTCAAATACTGCAAAGCCTGATGATCCGTATACAACTAAAATTCCTTAGGCAACAAGTAATGTCTCCACTTCTTCAAGGCTTGGAATATAGCATAAAACTCTTGGTCATACACTAAATATCTTCTCCTAACATCATTCAATTTCTCACTAAAATAAGCTACTGGTCTACCTTCTTGACTTAATACTGCTCCAATTGCATTTCCACTTGCATCATAATCTATCTAAAATACCTAACTAAAATATGGTAAAGCCAACATAGGCTGCTTAGTCACCTTCTGTTTCAACAACTCAAAACTTCAATTTGCTCCAGATGTCCACTTAAAATCCTTCCTATCTCCTCTCATTGTTTATGTCATAGGACTGCAAATAGAACTGAAATTCCTAATGAACTTCTGGTAGAAACTAGTAAATCCATGAAATGATCTTAGTTAATCCATGAAATGATCTTACTTCCCCAATGCTTTCTGGTGTAGGCCCATCAACCATTGCTCTTACCTTCTCAGGGTCCATCTTCAGTCCATCCGCACATATAAAAAATCCCGGATATACCAACTCTTCCTTCATGAAACTACACTTCTTAATATTTACCAGCAATTGCTCCTCTCTCAACCTCTGCAAAACTTGTCTTATATGAAACAAATGTTCTTCTCTAGTTTTACTAAAAATCAAGATGTCATCCAAATAGATAATCACAAACTTACCCAAGAATCTCTTCAATACCTCATTCATCAACCTCATGAAGGTACTTGGTGCATTTGTTAGTCCAAAAGGCATCACCAACCACTCATACAATCCTTCATCGGTCTTGAATGTTGTCTTCCATTCATCCCCTTCTCTAATTCTGATCTGATGATATCTGTAGACACCTAAATTTAACCCTTTACATAAGGTCAAATTTATCCCTTTCATTAATCCACTTCATCCCCTTCATCAAACGTTAATTAAATTATTTATTCAATTAATGTTTCCCTTTTCCCTAATGTTCCTAAGGTATTTAATTCAAATAATTAAATACTTTATACATTGGCCCACTTCATCTCTAATTGCATTTATTTAATTTAATCAATTATCCTTTTCATTTTTAAATTCATTCTTTCTCTCTCCTTGTCAACATCCTCCATAACCTTTTCATTAATCTGGGTTAATTTAATTAATCCTTCATTAAGATATGCATATCCTTAATTAGGATTAATGTCACATCCTCCATAACTTGCCACTTGCCTCTAATCATCATTAATTAATCTAATCACCTGTTTGCACAATCCTAATCCTAATCACTTACCTCTTTTAGCATGTCTATAAGTCAACCTTCTTGGTACTTACCTTTTTTGGGTTGACCTCTTCCCCATGACATCTTATATGTCACATCGTACCCAAAGGAAAAAGACCTCTTTTAGAGGAATCTTATTTTACCCTTTGGTCTCTTTCAAAAAGTGAATTAAAAATTTCATTTTTATTCTTCCAAGGTCATCTCCAATCCCCATGTTGACAAGGGATGACTTTCTAAAAGTCATCACTTGTCACTTTCAACCCCACTTGGGGACAAGGGATAAATTTTTGGGGAAATCCTCTCCCATGCCAAGGTACTTGCAAGTACCTTGGGACCACATCACCCTCTCCATGTCATTTATACCCTTGCCATCTCACCTTGTCCTTTGGACATTTCACCAGCCACATGTCAAGATGTGAGGGCTTGTGAGTCCTCAACTCACCATAGCCCTCCATCTTGGCCATGGTGGCTCAATCTTGACCATTGAATTCTTTAGAGAATTCAACTTCTTCTATAAATAGCCCCCTCTTCTCATTAATTGGGAGAGTTATTGCATGCATACCAAACTTATGCTCTTAAATTGCTCAACCATTTTAAAGCCATTTTAGAACTTGCATTTTGTATTTTGCATCCTAGCCATTATTGCACCCATCCACCCTCATTTATCACCCAACTACCATTGCCATCACAAGCATATCATCTAAGGACCACACATCTAAAATATCATCAAGGGCCAACCAAGGATTAACACAAGTAAAAGGTATATCTAGTTTGTTGCTTTATCTTTCTTTTGTTTGTGTTCAACGTAGCCTAATTTTGAGGTGGTTTAGTGTTGTTTTTTATCTTGCATTCTTTAGTTAGTTTTTGCATATTAGGAGATAACAAATTTCATTGCACACATTTTTGGCATGCTCGGTGGAACCCACACCATGGGTCCTTTTTTTAAACATTTTATGTTGTTTAAAGTTTTACAGATTCTGATAGAAGATCGACCACGCCTAGGAGGGGCAGCCTTGACAAAAAATAGATTGTTCTACTGTTATTTTCACTATTTTCTATCCCTTGTTTACTTGCAGGTTCACAGAAGATCGACCACGCCCAAGAGGGGCGGCCTTGCCCAGACAAAAAATTGTTCTACTACTATTTTCACCATTTTCTAACCCCTGGTTACTTGTAGGTTCACAGAAGAGTGACCATGCCCAGGAGCGGCGGCCTTGCCCAAACAACAGACTGTTTTGCTGCTGTTTTCACCATTTTCTAACCCCTAGTTACTTGCAGGTTCACAGAAGACCGACCACGCCTAGGAGGGGCGACCTTTCCCAAACAACAAACTATTTTGCTACTATTTTCACTATTTTCTAACCCCTGGTTACTTGCAAGTTTACAGAAGACCGACCATGCCCAGGAGGGACGACCTTGCCCAAACAACAGACTATTCTGCTATTGTTTTCACTATTTTCTGACCCCTAGTTACTTGCAAGTTCATAGAAGAGTGACCACGCCTAGGAGGGGCAGCCTTGCCCAAACAACAAACTATTCTTCTATTGTTTTCACTATTTTCTAACCCTTGGTTACTTATAGGTTCACAAAAGAATGACCTTGCCCAAGAGGGGTGACCTTGCCCAAACAACAAACTGTTCTACTATTGTTTTCACTATTTTCCGACCCTGGTTACTTGCAGTTTCACAGAAGACCAACCTTGCCTAGGAGGGGTGGCCATGCCCAAAATATAGAGGTGTCCACGCTTGAAAACATAATCCTCTTATCAAAGATAGGGAGAAAAACTACTGATAAGTGTGTTGTAGGTGGAGAAATTATGTTTAATTGGTTTTGTACTTTCATTTTTTTAAACTAGGAACATAGTTTAATTAAAGGGTCAAAGAATCTGCTAGCTGTGTTTGGAGTGGACTATTGATGTATCCAATCCCCTTGCGCCATTTGGCGATCCTGGGTGAAGAGAAATCGTAGTTCACTTAGTTCTTTTTACCCCCTTTTTATTCATTTTATTAGCAGGACTTGCTTGGGGATTTCATCACCCCAAGGGATGATTCCAACCACGTGTATCGGCGAGGTATATAAAGGGGGGAGGCAAAAGCTATTCCTCAATCCAATCACATCGTAATTAGCAGAGCATCGAAGCTAGGGCGACACCTAGATACACGTGAAGAGTTGGTCTGAGCTCCTAGTCTCTCACTGGCTACTCCCGACTCACGCTTGTGATAGATTGGTGTTCACGGTTTGGGCCCCACATACCGTGCGTATATCAAGGATGCCCTTAGCAACCTTGTTTAGCCTAGATAGAGAACCGTGTTTACCATACCCTTAACACTAAAACTAGGCTTGTGTTGTTTGGAGTGCTTTTTTTTGTGCAAAACCAATACTTGTTAGTCAGTTTTGGCCTTTTACTTATTATTTTCCATCCTTTTCCATCACTATTTTTGATTAAGTTAGGTTCAAACCAGTTCACAAAAGACTGACCTCGCCCTCGAGGGGTGACCTTGCCCTTAAGGGGCGGCCCTACCCCTTTGTTTCAAGTGTTGTTTAGCCTATTTAAGTCAAAAAATTTCAAAGTCTCTCTTGTTTGGGTGACCTTGACCTAAGTTTGGGTGGCCTTGACCTAAAGGGGCAGCCCTGCCCTTTGAAACAACCTTTTTTAGCTTTCGTTCATTAGCCGTTACTCCGTTTCGGGGGTCTTTTTTTTGGTTTCAATTATTGTTCCCCCGTTTGGAGTACCCGTTTACCTATTCTAACCATCCGTCTGTCTCGGTTATTTGTTTACCCACTCCGTCCATCATTCCTTCTTTCCGATCAGTTGTTCGCCCGTTCTGGGAAGCTGTTCGCTTGTCCCAAGAACTCATTTACCCATTCCAAGTGTTGTTCCACAACCTCCTACATCCATTCACCTATTCCAAGTGGTTTTTTTTCCATTCTTCAAATCCAATTAGCCATTCTGGAAGTCCGTTTATCAATGCCATTTAACCATTTTTTGCTCTAAGTTGAAATCAGAAGTTGTTTGGGCAGCCTTGCCCATGAGGGACGACCTAGTCCAAAAGTTTAGGTGGCCCTACCCTAAAATTGCACCTGTTTTCGAATCTGATTCAAAACACCAGCCTCTCATGGTTTCTGATAGGCCCGTTGATTGCCCCGTTGTTTGTGAATCTCGTTTGCTTGCATCACGATCCATTTGCATTGTCATCTAAATCATATAGGTTGCATAATCACCTTTAGGTTACACATCCACCATCATCATATGTATCAATCAAAATCCTCTGAACTTTGTTTGAAGTCATTATCTAAATTGACCTAGGTGCTTGAACCTAATCAACATCCTTGAACATCCGCTTAGGATCACTATCCATCCTAAGTCGATCATCATCCTCGATCCTATCAATCTCCTTCCATCTCAAGGTGGATTCAACATTGTGATCATCGGTCCATCCTTTCACTCGATCAATCAGCGCCTTGTGTCACCAAGGGTGATCTCTGAAACCAGTTTAGAAACCCTTCTAATCATCCAATCAATTGATCTCCAATTCGATTCCATCCAATCCTATCAATCATTTTGTTGATCAAATCCAATCCTTATCCAATCATCCGATTAATTGATACATCATCAATTGATCCATTATCCTATCAATCAATCCAATAATCTTAATCCAATCCAAATCAATCAATCCAAATCATCATCTAGATCATCATTTAGAAGCTTAGTTGCATCTTAGATCACTTAGTTGTTTTGCACGTTCATGCCCGTTCAAACTCGTTCACAAACGGAAATGCAAATGGCAGACCAACAAACCTAAGGTTCCCAACAAAATATCCCTCAAGATCCCAATAACGTTCCAAGAAATCCACAAGATCCCCATAATGATGCCTCATCCCAATCAAACACCGACATCCAGAATACCACACCACCTGGTGACGAGAACATGGTCAACCAACCTGAAGTCACCATTGATGAATACCTCAATGACCCTGTTAATGTCCAGATGACAGATTGTCTCCTAAATGAACATGGAGACAAAATTCTTGCCACCTTGCTTATGAGAGGAGTCAAGCCACCATCCGACTTTGATGCATCACAATATGTTGCCATCCACATTCTTTCCATACATAGCGATCCGCAAACATCTCAAAATGTCCATGGAAATTCATATATCCTCAAAGGTGAACCCATAGATAACTGGTATAACCCCGAGTTTGGCAATGTTGTAATACACCAAGTCACTAGCTATCCCCGTCTCCCAACTACAACTTTGGTAGCACAACCTGAACTCCACAATCCATATGCCTATGACATGCCTTCATACATCCCGTCCACTCCACCGCTTCCATCTCAACAACCACCTATGAACATTGGGGGCACACCTACCCTTGCTTTAATGCTACCTCCAGGGTCTACACCCACTAACAATTTATGAAAACCCACATTCCAACAACCTCCTATCAATCCCCACCAACACACTACTACGACTATTGCTTCATCTCTACCACCTCATCAATAACCACCATAGAAAAACATGTCCATTTCACAACAAAATGTCTCGTCTCACACACAACCGCAACATCAGATAATACAAGCAGCATCCTAGCAGCCACAACCATCGCATGGCACTTCTGTAGCTGTCCCCAAACAATAACACATTTTATCTCACCCATCTCACCAACAACATCCACAACAGTGACCCCCACAACATCATGTACATATCCCTACACAAACACACAATAATTTGCTTATAAAATACCTCTATCATCCCTCTAGCACATACACTGCTCCATCCCACCTTAATGCGAATCCTCATCAGAATGCTCAAAACCAAACACGGATCTAACCACCACCTTACACTAATCCTTCGCAGTCATAAAATCATCCCTACCAATAGCCATCAAATCTACACCCATATGTTACACAACAGCCCACCATGGCACAACAATATCAATCTTATCCACCCTATCTTCAATAACAACAAAATTACTAGCAAGGTGCACCCTCCATCCCTTATTACCAACAACCATCATCACATCAAGAAGGGGTCCTACCTCCTTGTATTACCAAAATTCTACACAACAGCAAGGCCCATCCCCCGCTTCTTACTATCAACAACAACCACCTTACCAACAAGTGGCTCCCACTAATCATAATCCATCATCATCCACTCATAATCAGCAAATGCACTCGTATCTAGCTCAACCCACCTATGATCCAATCACAGTGGGGCCATCCTCATCATAACAACAATACTATTCATATAATCAACCCACTCCAACTCCTGTAACACCCGCCAATAAGGACTTAGAAGAAGTAAAAGCAACATTGAAGGTTCTACAGGCCGGAACGGGCAAATGAACATTCAAGTTTGAGGACATTTTTCCTTATCCTTTTGATCCTTCTATCTCCTTGGTTCCCTTCCCCAAGCATTTTGAGATACCAAAATTCAACAAGTATAAGGGAACCAAGGACCCCAGAGCCCATTTGCAAGAATTTTATGCCCATTTTTAAGAGGTCATGCATAATGATAACTATCATATATGAATTTTCCCTAAGAATCTATAGGGGGTTGCCCTTAACTGGTTTATGGGCCTTGAAAAACAATCTATCAAAACCTTTGGACAACTGTCCAACCAATTCGTCTCCCACCTCTCTTTCTATTTGGAGAAGGACATTGACATGCTTGATCTCCTAAAGGAAAAACAACATGATGGGGATACCTTCGCTAGCTATCTACAAAGATGGCGTGCCTTGGCTAGTCGGATGAAATCCCCACTGTCAGAAAAGGACATGGTTACGTTGTTCATCGGAAATTCTCATATGGACATGGCTCATAATTTCTATCTCTAGTGCATCACCACTTTTGCAGCACTCATAGAGAAGGGTCCCATCCTATAATGAGCTCTTGTTGCTAAAGGGCAAGTCAAACTTTTCAATTCTGATAAAGAGAAATCCCCTAGGGATAAGCCTCGATATTGGAATAAAAATAAAAATGTTGTTAAGATGGTGTCATTGACACCAAACATGTTCAGATGGCCACCACCTCACAAAAATATCCTCCTCAACATCAACAACAATCAATACTGAATGCCATATTTGTGCCCCAAGGAGCACCTCAACAATAGTCAAACCAAAAGAACCAAGGGGGGAATAAATGATAATTTACTCAGTTGGGAGAACCCCTTAGTGTTGTATTTAACAATATTTTGCAAGCCAATTACCTCATTACTTATCCTATCACCAAGCCCCTTGATGAGTCCAAACCTAAGCTGACTTGGTTCAAAGAGAACGAATACTTTGAATTCCACAAGATCAAAGGGCACACGCTGGATAAGTGTCAAGGACTAAAAACTTACGTTCAAGGTCTAATATATCGGGGTGAGATCCATGTGGATGCTAACACGACATCTTCATCCAATGCTCAACTCTAAATATACCAAAATCATTTTCCCAAGCACAATCAGGGTCCCAACACGTCCAATTCCAATCATGGCCCTAGCAACAACAATAATCCAAATAATATCAACTATAAGAAAATGCCATACAATTATCAGGGTGTGGTCACATACGTTGAACAAGTGGAGCCATGTGTATCCATGATATGTGTCAAAGGGAAAGATCCACAATGCACTGTTACTACCTGATGGACCCGCATCACGGTCCCAACTGCTCCTACATCTACCCAACAACCATCTGTCAATTCACAATACAACATCCTTGAGCATTTGGAAAAAAATTCAGCTCAGATCTCCATCCTAGATTTACTTAGGTCTTCCCCTATACACCAAGACATCTTTCATAAAGCCTTACAAAACACCCAAGTCCTTGACAATATCGATCCTACATAATTTCAAGCGTTGGTAGGAAATCTGTCCAACACCTACCAATTAGGTTTCAGTCAAAAGGACATGCCACACTTGGAATCAAGCCATAACCATCCCCTTCACCTCGAGGTCGGGGTAAATTGTCATAAAGTGAAAAGGGTATTGGTAGATAATGGTTCGGCCCTAAATCTTTATATACTAAAGTTTATACAACATGTAGGATACACCCAGAATGTCCTAAATAATCAGGTGATCACCATTAAGGCATATGACAACGTAGAAAGAGATTCAAAGGGCACAATTTGTCTTCGTATTCAGGTGGGTCCCATTGTACAGTATGCTATGTGTCATGTTTTGGACCTAGATCTTCCAT
Organism: Sequoiadendron giganteum; assembly: GCA_007115665.2. NCBI lineage: Eukaryota > Viridiplantae > Streptophyta > Pinopsida > Cupressales > Cupressaceae > Sequoiadendron > Sequoiadendron giganteum. The sequence continues at coordinate 775,400,832 of CM021102.1, forward strand.
ACAACATCCTTCTCGGTCGTCCATGGATTCTTTCTATGCAAGCCGTCCCATCCACCTACCATCAATGTTTGAAGTTCCCATTCCAAGGAATGGAAGTCACCATACAGGTTGACCCTCAGCCTTTTGGATATTGTCATGCTTTAGAAGCTTCCTTTTTGCATTCACATTACTACCCTGGAGTCGAGATGGGGGCATTTCGAACATTTGATTCTCATCCCTCCACCAACACACTCAACACCACATCATCCACTCCTTCATCCACGCCATCATCTGCACTTGGTTCCACCATCACCAAGGTCTAGATCATCGACAAAGGATGTGGCGAGTACGAAATGTGTACCACACTAAACATGGCAACCATGCCACCCTTGCCATGAACATATGGGCAACCCTCTCCATTTGTCCCACAAAGTGAAGAAAATAAAATCACCCTTCAAGCTCCAACTGTAGGTTCCAACACTTTCCATTCTCCTGGACTACGACAAGACACACCTGAAGATGACATCAGTCAATGGGTATACCATAATGAACCACAACCATCTCCCCCTTGAAAGAGTACTTCCAAGAGGCCTATGCTTGGCCTTCCAAGTTCTCTGCAAAACACAACTATCAGGGGGGAGGCCTCGGGGTAGTTAAATAAGGAAGACAACAACCAATAGAAGCCACCGTTCATCCAAATAAGATGGGTTTAGGCTATGATACCAAAAAAAAGGGTCCTCTTACATCCTCTAGCACTTCTAACAATGTTAGTGTTGAAAATGGTTCTCTCAAGGACATACCAGAGGAGGAATCTATCATACATGCGTATGATGATGTTGATCACATTGACATCCCTGCCATGTTTGAATGCCTATCTATTTGCACCATCACATTATCCCTTAAACATCCTAAACTCATTGATTATGATCTACAAGGTACTACACCTCCCAACACATTTCCCTCAGTGGATCAGTATGTGCACCTCATGGGATTGGGGGAAGATGAATGCCCTAGTTGTAAAAACAAAAAGAAGCAAAATCAAAAAGGGTCACCTAGTGAAAACCTCTCTGAGGTGCTTTGTGACTTGGAAATATTAAAAACAAAGGGCGTATTTGATAGTGACAACTTCAAAGAGGCACTAGAAGATGGGGAAATTCATCTTCCCCTTGTCAGAACTCACTTATTCAGCCGATCATCTATCCTGATCGAAGAGACATAGGCTGTAAACTTGGGAACAAAAGAAAATCCCAAGATCACTTATGTGGCTAAGGCACTATCAGAAGGAGAAATTTCTACCATCATCAATCTCTTGAAAGAAGGAATCATTAACTTTTCTTGGACATATTCAGACATGCCTGGCCTTGATTTAGCTTTGGTGGTACATCACCTATATGTTCACCCTGATGCAAAGCCTGTCAAACAGAAGCTTAGGAAAATGCACCCTCAAGTGGCCCTCTTGGTGAAGAAAGAATTAGAAAAGCTATTAGAAGTGGGGTTTATCCGAATGATCGACTATTCTAACTGGATATCCAATATAGTCCCAGTAGCTAAACCTAGCAGAGACATCAGGATTTTTACAGACTTCTGAGATCTCAACAAAGTATGTACGAAGGACGACTTCCCCATACCAAACATTGATATGTTGGTCGACCTCACTGCAGGACATGAGATGCTGTCCCTCGTGGATGGTTTCTCTGGCTACAACCAAATAAAAATTTCACCTGAGGACCAACACAAGACCACCTTCACAAAACCCTGGGGTACATTCTGCTACAATTTCATGCCTTTCGGCCTTAAAAATGCAGGGGCAACATACCAGCGGGCTATGACGGTTATCTTCCACGACGTTATCCACATAATCATGGAAGACTATGTTGATGATCTCTTAGGAAAATCCAGAGCAAGAGAAGAACACCCGGTCATCCTCAAAAAGATCTTCGATCACTTGGAAAAATATAAGCTACAACTCAATCCGAAGAAATGTGTGTTTGGGGTCACAACTGACAAACTCCTGGGCTTCATCATCTCCAGTAGGGGAATTGAGGTTGATCCCACTAAGGTTAAGGCCATCATGGAAATGCCTCCACCTCGTACTTTGAAATAGCTATGTAGTTTACAAGGTAAGCTCTAGTCCATCCGTAGATTCATTGCTCAACTTGCTTATAAATGTTAGTCATTTGCACACCTCCTAAAGAAATACATCGCATTCAAGTGGAGCCCACAATGCCAACTTGGTTTTTTGGCTCACCCGCCTATTCTCATGCCACCTATCCCAGGAAAGCCCCTCCTCCTCTACATTTCAACTACTTCCATGGCATTGGGGGCATTATTGGCAGAACATGATGAATCCTCCAAAGAACGAGCAATTTATTATATCAATAGGACTTTGGTCAGCTATGAGCTTAATTATTCTCCAATGGAAAAGGCTTGCCTTGTCATCATCTTTAGTTCCTAGAAACTCAAACACTACATGCTCAACCATCTAGTTAAGCTCATCTCCAAAGTGGATCCCCTAGAATATCTATTATGAAGAACAACATTGATAGGTTGCATGGCTAAATGGGTCATGCTACTCAGGGAATTTGACATAGAATACGTAGACCGCAAAGCAATCAAAGGGAAATTTATTGTGGATTAGTTAGCAGATGCTCCACTAGTCAATGCCTATCCTTTAGAGGCAAAGTTTCCAGATGAAGGGGTCTTTTTAGTTTCAGAAGCCACTACATGGACACTGTATTTTGATGGGTCCCACATTAACAACAGATCAAGAGAAAGAGTATTGCTCATCACCCCCCAAGGTGACTATATACCTAAATCATTCAGGTTGACTTTTCCTTGCACAACAATATTGCTGAATATGAGGCTCTCCTCACAGGCCTTAGGATTGTTGTTCAATGGCATATCTCATACTTGCACATCTTTGGTGACTCTCAACTAGTGATCAAACAAGTCAATGATGAATTCCTCACAAAGGATGACAAGCTATTACCCTAAAAATGCATGGTAGATGATTTCAAGAAATATTTCATCTCCATCCAGTTCGACCAAATCCCCAGCATACAGAATAAAGTTGATTCCATGGCCACTATTGGTTCCCTCCTAGATATTCCTAGAGATCATACCGAAGGTGAGTTCCTAGTAGAACAACTGTTAATCCCTGCATACAACATCTCTGAGAGAGAAATGGTTTGTGACATTGTAGGCCCTGAATCCTCTTGGTACCAAGATATTTACAACTATCTTCGTGATAACACCCTACCATCTGACCTCACTAGAAACCAACGTAAATCATTTATCCAATGCACTACCCGCTACACCATCAGCAATGATACACTTTATCGACGTGGGTATGATGGAACTCTCCTCTATGGTTTAGATGAAACTAAAGCCCGCACTGCATTAGCAGAAGTGCATAGTGGTATTTGTGGGCCCCATTCTAATGGTATGGCCTTAGCTAAAAGGATTCTAAGCGCAGGGTATTACTGGCCTATAATGGAACATGATGCTTGTGATTTTGTCAAAAGGTGTCTTCTGTGTCAACAACATGCAGATTTGATTCACGCCTTGGTGCAAGAGTTACAACCTATCATGACACCTTGGCTATTTTCAAAATGGGGTTTCGACTTGGTTGGAAAGATCTATCCTCCATCCTCCAATGGTCACACCTTCATTATCATAGCCACCGAATACTTCACCAAGTGGGTAGAAGCCATACCACTCACTCAAATCACCGGTGTTCAGATCTCTAAGTTCATCCTCTACCATATCCTCTGCAGGCATGGTATCCCCTCCACCATCATCACTGATAATAGAAAGCCATTCAAGAATAAGTGCATGAAGTTCCTCTGTGAAACATATCATATCCAACATCATTGGTCCACCCTCTATTACCCCCAGGGTAATGGACAAGCAAAGGCAACAAATAAAAAACTGATCAAAATCATTAAGAAGATGGTCAATAGCACTAGCCGAGATTGGCACCTCCATCTCCATCCTACCCTTTGGGCCTACCACACATCCATCCGCACCCCCACCGGTGCTACTCCATACTCCCTTGTCTATGGTGCCAAAGCCATCTTTCCAATCGAAGTCAAAATCCCCTCACTATGAATATCACTCAAAAATATCATTACTAACGAAGACACTCGAGTGGCACGACTCGCACAATTAGAATTGTTGGACAAAATACATAGAAATAATCATAAAAATCACATCCTGCATTATAAACATTAGGTATCAACCTGATCATATGCACCATAATCATACATCCATATAGACATAAACATACATCCATATAGGCATTTCATACATCATTCATAATAAAATCATAAACATACACTATGCATATATAAATCATCCATCACATAAGCATCATATAGTGTCAATAAGGGCTCTCGCATATCATATGAAAATCCAAAATTATACAATATCCATTGCGACATCCATAATAATGTCCATCATAATCACAAGTACATATCATTTATCAAAATAAAGTATGAGTACATGGCTATGGATCTACTCTAATCTTTTCTACTCTGTACTATATCCCATCCTGCACCTATCAATGGATGGGATCCTATCCGTCTAGTCTGAACCATGAATTGCCCACATCCGATCTTTGTGGTGACTCGGGCACTGGTCCTTTGTGAGGGGGGGTCATCTAAGAACCACTGAATCCTCGGGTCCGTGTCCCCAGTGTTTGGGATGGCGTGGGCATCTGAGGAGCCCATCGCTCAAAGTGAAATGCACGCTGCGACAGATCTAGAACTACCTATTGATAAGCGATCATCTAGAATGATGCCTCTCTCATGTACTCATCTCTCTCTGGGACATGACCTCAGAGAATATTTCACTCCTATCTATATCTGTCCCTATCTCAGATAAGGACTCTCCTCTCCTCTACCCATGCCCCCTGTGTCTGCCTCTTCATTGTACCTCTCTCCATAACCTGTCTTTATACCATTGTTGCATCCCTCTCCTCCTGTAGTTCCTGCATCTATGTCCAAAAGGCCTCCCTCTCTGCCTCCATCCCCTACATTTGAATCCTCATAGTCTCCTCCCTCAACTGCATCTGTTTCTGTTAGGCCTCCCTCTCTATTTCCATCACCTATACACATGCCCGCATCCTCTCCTCTCTCTCCTGCAACAATCCCATATCTCCCACTGTCTCCTCTACCACCTCCACTCTCTCCTGAAGCTCATCCCACTCCTGTCTTAGCTCCCTCTGATCTCTCATTAGTCCCTCTACCTACCCCTTCAAGTCCTCCATATCTATCTTTGCCTTTGCCAAAGCCTTTGTTGATATCTGCTCTGACCCTCCTCCAACCTCTCGCTGACCCCCTACCTACAATATTGCTATAGTAGCCTCTAGTCAGTCCCTCTCCCATCTCACCGAATCTCCCACCTCCTGCTCGCTCACCACCTCCCCCTCCAAATGGGTCACCTCTACCTGTACTCTATCTCAATCCCCAGTCATCCTGTCTAACTCATGACATAAGACATCTCTCTCCCTCTCGGCATCCTGTACCTGTGTGGTCAAGTGGTCAACAATAAAGCCATACTCCCTCTATCCTGTGGCCTCTAATCTAATCACCTCTACTTGTAGCCTCCTCCCCTTAGCCCTGAGTCTGACAGCCTCCACCTCCAGTTTCCTCCTCGCTACCTTTGAGTCTCTCAACCTCTGCTCGGCAATATGTAATCTTGCCTCTACTCCTCTCAATCACGTGACCAAATCCTCTACCTCCGGTGGCATCATCGTCAAGGGCAGAATATCATGTATCACTTTATCCATCACCTCTTCTCCCCCCTCATCCCCTATATCCATTGCCTCTGCTCCCCACTCATCCCTCTCCATCACCTCCACATCCTATCTCTCCTCCTTGGGCTGGCCCCAAGCCCTTCGTCTCCTCCTCCTCCTACCCAATCTCCATTGACCTCCCGTTGGATCCTCCCCCTTCCCCCTACTCTATCTGCCTCCGACACTGCCTGTTGTCCACCTGCTTTGTCAGCCTCTGGTGCCCTCTGCTGTCCACCTACCCTGGCTACCTCCGGTACTCTCCCCTATTGTCCACCTACCCTGGCTACCTTCGATAGTCTCTTCTACTGCGCGGCTACTCTACCTACTCTTGGTACTCTCCTTCATCATCCTCCTACTACAACTACCCCTGGCTGCTCCTCTCCTCCTATTTGGGTTATCCTAGCCTCTTTCCTCTACTGTCTCCTAGCCATATCTACCTACCATCTCCTCCCCCCTCCCGCTGCTCTGACCTCATCCTCCTCTCTGAATCCTAGCACCTCTACGATTAACACCTCAGGTGTAATCCGTATAGGATGGTGTTGCATAAACCATGTTGCATATCTCACGGTGATCCCTGCATCTACTAGTCCCTCAGCCCTCCTTGGGTACTCTACTAGCTCTCGCACCAGTGTCGCCCAATGCTTCTATGCAAACTCTGCTAAAATTGCATCTCCCCATGGTCGCTCTCGTGTAATCCATCTGAACATCTCAGTGGCACTTGGGATATCCTGTACCAGCCCATTCTGCCTCGCCACTCGATCTAGCTTGTGTGACTCAATTGTCTGAGGCTCTCTTCCAACTAAATAGCAGTGTGTCATGAAGTAATCTCTATGCACCACCTCCTCCTTCTTCCATCCTCTAAATCATCATTTCATATATGGCCTTCACACTATATCCTCCTCCTCTAGATCATCAAACAATCTCCACCTATCTAAGTCTCCTGCACCCCGATACAAGAACACCCACCCATCCTCTGCATCATATCACCAAGCTATAGGCGCTACCTCATCCACCTGACCCCCTCTCACCACATCTAGCCTGACCACACTGATATGCTCACAAGCCCACACCTGCAACAATGTCACCTGACACATGCTAACCACCCCCTGATAATAGATCACGTGCATGTCTCTATATAGCTGTGCCAAGATGCATGGACCCCATACAAACTATCCCTCCCTCCCCTCGATGATATGTTGGATCACCTCCATGTAGCTAAGGCTACAACATCTTCCACTCTTATCTGGTATGAGTAGACAATTGATCAACCCACACAGGTACAATGATAATGGTGGTACTCTTAGCCCCAAGCATCTATCCACATCCAAGCCATTCTTCTCTACCGGCAAGTCCTCTCGCCCAAACAGGACCTAGATGGTCTGATCCAGCTCCTCTTCCTCTAACCTCAGCTCACTCATCAGCCGCCCTGCTATAGGCACTCTCAATATTTACTAGACATCCTCCATCATCACTATCATCTCCCCTATTAGGAGATGGAATTTCAAAGTCAAGGAATCCCAATGCTCAATCAGGGCTGTCAGCATCACTCGATGCACCTTGATGGATGGATACTCTAGGAAATGCAACAACCCTGCCTCTGCCAAACGCTGATGGTCTGCTCCGGTCATCGCTCATTGTGTCATTGCGATCACCTCTGATCTCCTATCCCACATCCGCAAAGTATCGAACCTCTGCAGTTAAGCCACACAATCTGTCAGTTACCACTTATTGCCCTTTAATTCTGGCCTAGCCCCGGACACCTTTCTCACTCCCATTTTCCTCTATCTATTTCTATCCTGACCCTAGGTATCTTTTCTCCCTAACTAACTCTCTCACCTAACAAACATCTTCCTCACCCTTTATCTCCATTCTACCCTCAGTGACCATGCCCTTTCTGGGCGAAACGCCCCTTCTTTGCATCTTTTCTTTCCTTTCTGTTAACTCTTTCTCTTTTTTTCGTCCTCGACATCTTTTCCTCTGGGCGTGGCTGCCCATTTTCCAGGGCTTGACCACCCCTTTTCCGGGACATGGCCACCACCTTTTCTAGGGTGCACCATCCCTTTCTTTTGAGTGTAGCCGCCTGTTGGGTGGGGCCACCCCTTCCCAAGGCACCGCCACCCATCGGGCGGGGCCGCCCTTGGTTAGGGCGCTACCGCCTGGCGGGGAAGGGCCACCCTTGTCCAGGGCGGGGCTACGCTGACTAGGGCGTCGCCGCCCCTGTGCCAAGTGTGAACTCTCACCTGTGGGGCATGACCGCCCCTCTATGGGGCGTGACCGCCCCCTTCTCGGATGGGGATACCCATTTTTTGGGCATGGCCGCCTCTATATGGGACAACCCAAACAAAAATTTCTCAACTAACCCTTCTTTTTTCCCCCTAATCCCTTGTTTTTCCACCTCATCCTTCATGGACATTTCTCCCAACATGCCCAATGAAATCAAATTTTGTTTCCTACCCATTTCCCTATTCTACCTCGAAACCAAAACCCATGTTTTTAAAATTGCATTAAACTTCAAAATACATCTAGAAATGCTAAAATCACCAAGGGGGTTTTGGACCTAACTTGGCGTGGGATGACGCACTCAACATAGAAACTCTACACCTCATTCATACGATGGATGATCTTGTCATCATAATCGTCCGACATCATCTCTCTCTCATCTTCTTCCTCTCCTCTCCTCTCCTCTCCTCGCTTTCTGAACTGACAACTATTAAAATGAGGAATAGTAATTCTAAAATTACTATTTATAACTTTCCCCCTCTTTTTAAATTTAGGGAATTTTATCCCTTTATTTTCCTCTAATTAATCCTCAAACTTCCGTGGGCCGCCATTTGCGCCCCGTGTGTCAGATTGACTCCGTTCAAAAGGAAAACCTACTTGATTTTTTGAGCTCTATCCAACCGTACCTTCTATTTCTTCATATCGAGAAGTCACCTAGGGCCCCTTTTTCTTCCCCTACTGCCCTCTCGAGGGGGCATACCTTACCATACTTACTGTACCGCATTCTTGACCTTTCTCTTGCATGATTGGGGTAGCCCCTATCACTCCCTTCCATTTGAGCAGCTCACGCAGCCTATCCCGTGCTGGGGCATCTTTTTCTAGTCGCTTTGTCTATAGAGTCATCTGCTTTTTTATTTTTCTTTGAAACACTGTTATTCTAACAATATTTTGAAGAGGGACAAAATGTAGACACCTAAATTTGAATCTTTACATAAGGTCAAATTTATCCCTTTCATTAATCCACTTCATCCCCTTCATCATACGTTAATTAAATTATTTATTCAATTAATGTGTCCCTTTTCCCTAATGTTCCTAAGGTATTTAATTCAAATAATTAAATACTTTATACATTGACCCACTTCATCTCTAAATTAAATAAATTCAATCAATTTATTTAATTTAGTCAATTATCCTTTTCATTTTAAAATTCATTCTTTCTCTCTCCTTGTCAACATCCTCCATAACCTTTTCATTAATATGGGTTAATTTAATTAATCCTCCATTAAGATATGCATATCCTTAATTAGGATTAATGTCACATCCTCCATAACTTGCCACTAGACTCTAATCATCATTAATTAATCTAATCACATGTTTGCACAATCCTAATCCTAATCACTTACCCCTTTTAACATGTCCTTAAGTCAACCTTCTTGTTACTTACCTTTTTTGGGTTGACCTCTTCCCCATGTGAATTAAAAATTCACACTTATTCCCCCCATTTTTTTATCTTCCCCATGACATATCATATGTCAAATCGTACCCAAAGGACAAAGACCTCTCTTAGAGGAATCTTATTTTACCCTTTGGTCTCTTTCAAAAAAGGAATTAAAAAATTCACTTTTATTCTTCCAAGACCATCTCCAATCCCCATGTTGACAAGGGATGACTTTCTAAAAATCATCACTTGTCACTTTTAGCCCCACTTGGGGACAAGGGATAATTTTTTGGGGAAATACTCTCTCATCCCAAGGTACTTGCAAGTACCTTGGGACCACATCACCCTCTCCATGTCATTTGTACCCTTTCCATCTCACCTTGTCCTATAGACACTTCAACTGCCACATGTCAAGATGTGAGGACTTGTGAGTCCTCAACTCACCATAGCCCTCCATCTTGGCCATGGTGGTTCAATCTTGACCGTTGAATTCTCTAGAGATTTTAACTTCTATAATTATCCCCCTCTTCTCATTAATTGGGGGAGTTATTGCATGCATACCAAACTTATGCTCTTAAATTGCTCAACCATTTTAAAGCCATTTTAGAACTTACATTTTGCATCCTAGCCATTATTGCACCCACCCAACCTCATTTATCACCCAACTACGATTGCCATCACAAGCATATCATCTAAGAAGCACACATCTAAAACATCATCAAGGGCCAACCAAGGATCAACACAAGTAAAAGGTATATCTAGTTTGTTGATTTATCTTTCTTTTGTTTGTGTTCAATGCAGCCTAATCGTGAGGTGGTTTAGTGTTGATTTTTATCTTACATTCTTTAGTTATTTTTTGCATATTAGGAGATAACAAATTTCACTACACACAATATCCACTCTTCAAGTCTATCTTTGTAAAGTACTTAGCTCCACTCAAATAATCCATGATGTCATCCATCTGGGGCAAAGGAAATCTATACTTTACTATGATCTTGTTTATGGCTCTAGAGCCTGCACATATCCTCCATTCTCCATCCTTCTTAGGTGCAAGAATAGTAGGTACTACACAAGGACTTAAGCTTTCTTTGATCAAACCCTTCCTCAACAATTCTTGCACTTGTCTATTCATCTCTTCATTCTTTGTTGGTGTCATCCGATGTGCTACTTTATTAGGAAAACTAGCTCTGAGAATCATATCCATACATTGACTAATACTCCTCATAGGTGGTAATCCATCAAGTACATTATCTAAAATGATAGCTTCATATTTTGTTAGTAACTCCTTTATCTCCTCTGGGTGTTCTTCTACATGCTTTAGGGCTTCAACCTTCTTAGGAACTAAGGCATAACACATGTTCTCATGTCTCAGTCCATCCAGAAATCTCCTTCCATCAACCAAACAAATTCTAGCATTCGTACAAACCTCAACTTTAGGAACATCCTCCAATAGTAAAAAGGTCTGCTTCATCCCATTAGCAATAATGGTATATATGTTCTTCCCATCATGAATAGCCTATCTATCATACGACCAAGGTCTTCCCAACAAAATATGGTATACATCCATAGGCATGATATCACACAAAACTTCATCATGGTAATTTCCTATCTTCAATTTCAACAAACATTGTTCACTTACCAGTATCTTATGCTCATCTTGAATCCATGCTATCTGATAGGGCTTCGTGTGTTTCAATCTTTCCAGCTTCAATTTGGTCACCATTTCTTCATAAACTAGGTTCTTAGAACTTCCACTATCAATAATCACTCTGCAACATTTACCAACTACCTTGCATCTGGTTCGAAACAAATTCTTCCTCTGCAACAGTTCCTACTCCATTTTACTTTGACACAATACTCTTTTGTTCACCAACACTTCTCCTTCTTCCAGTTTATTAGATGATTTGACATGATCCTCCTCAACAAAGTTTGTTCTTCTACTATTCTCTATCTTTTTGCTTGCCTCTCCCTAATTACACTCAAATGCTCTATGTCCTTCTCCACCACACTTAAAACAAGTTCCCCTGAATACTCTCTTCTCCTATCCTCTATCACCTTTTCTATAACCCTCATTCCTGTAGCCACCATATCCTCCTCTTCGGTAAGAATTTTCATCATCTCTACAGTATGAACTATCATTCTTACTGACTTCCTCATCCTTATTCTGATTTGCAAAAGGTCCTCTTCCTCCTTCAGTAAATATTCTTCCTCTCTGAAATCTTCCACCTCTTCCTCTCTATCTCTGTTCATGCCTCTTATTCAGCTTCTTTTCTACTTTTAGGGCACACTGGTATGCCTCTTCCACAATCAACAACTTAATCAAACTGATCTCATCTTGTATAGACGACCTCAAACCATTCATGTATCTAGCTACTTGTTCGGTCTCATCTTCCGAATGTCCAGATCTGATATTGAACTTGTAGAACTCCTCAGTATATTTTTTCACACTTGATTCTTTCTGCTTCAAATTTTGCAATTTTTGGAACAAACTGATCTGATAGTCTGTAGGCATAAACTTTGTCTTAAACTTATTCACTATCCGATCCCATGGTTTTATCTTCTCCTTTTCTTTTCTTTTCCTATCTGTCTACAAATATTCCCACCAAAGGGATGCATGTCCTTTCAACTTTGTACAAGAAAATATCACCTTCTTGTCTTTTGTGGTTCCTTCAAAATCAAAGTGGTTCTCCATCTCTATTATCCAATCAAGCAATTCATCTGAATCCAAATTACCACTATAATCTGGTGGATTGAAATGTGGTTTAGTATTTACTTTGGTTAGGACTCTTATGAACCTCTCTTCTCCCTAATCAAGGCCAGGTTTCTTTTCTCTTACAACTTCTTCTTGTTCTTCTACTTCCTCATCACTCACATCATCAACTGGTTGACCTCCCCTTTGGTTCATTTCAACTGCTTCCAATCTAGCAACAATTCCTCTTAACATCTCCATTATAGTTGGGTCTGCATTTCCATGTGCTCCATTTCTTCTACCATTTCTTCTTCCCACCATCAAAAGCCCTCTATAGTTGCAAGTCGGATCCATATTCCACCATCCCATAACAAATCTTCAACAAGACTACACAAACTCTGATGATCTCGCAATGAACGAATCTCGCTCTGATACCATTTGGTGCAACCACGATAGGAGGGTCCTCAAAGAGAAAAATCCAAACCATGCAACAAGATTCACACAACAGAAGCAACACAAAATATGGATGAAAATGAAAATACAAACATCCTGGTTATCATGAAATTCAATTACATATGGTTGGCCACATCTGGGCTTACAGATTCAGCTCACAGGCCTGATACAACATGCTTAAAACTACGATGCTCATACATGCGAGTGAAAATATTAAAAATCAAACTCTATATTCCTCTTGATCTTCTCGTCTTGATTGATTGCTATCCTAATGATTCATTACAAGATTTATATCATATCTACGGGCCTAGAAATATTTGTGTCGACCAAAGATCATTACTATCTCTGATGAAGGAAACGTAACATGTGCAAGAATAGGTCGGCCTCAAATTTGAATTTCTTCTATGGTAGATGTGTATGATGAACTGTGAACCTAAAATTAAGGTCGGGGACACTCCACAAAATATTTCAAAACAAATCGTGAGGATCCGCAAGCTACGGGAAGGATCCATGATTGATCAAACTAGCCGTTAGGTTTGAAATTAATCCAGGGCCAGTTCCAAAACTATTGCTTAATCCGAAAGCGATATCTTTCTGAAAAAAGATCCAATCAAGCTGAAAACTTGGAATAAGGAAAATGAATGTGTCCACGTTGTAAACATAGATCTGTGAGGTCTGGTGAGCAAACATGAAGAAATACTGAATCTGCCAACTTGAACAAGAACAAGAACAAAATTGAATGAAAATATTTTTGGTTGATGCAAGATTGCCAAGAACCAAGGATGACCCTGCATCACTTTGAGTGAGAGTCATTTGTCCACCACCTTCCTAGCTTGATTTTCTTTGACCATTAATACCTTACACATAGGTTATGCCCTTTTCCCTTTGATTATTCTAACCCTAGGAACAACCAACTAATAACTCATATTTAAATAACATTGCTACTAAGTAACTCAAAGAAACTCTATCTTATGCCACATATGTATAGTATTGATAAAATATGTATAGTATCGACACTCTATGTGAAATATAAATAGAATACATTCATATAAATTCTAATATAGTATAAACCAAATAGAAAGGTTTCAAAAATACAAGAAACAATCAAGATACATGGAAGCATATCCAAGCATCATAACACACATTTGAAACATTCCTTTCCAAACATGGAAAACATGAATAAATAACCTTTCCAATATAAATAACAAAGGAGTATAAATTAACATGCCTGTATAAAAGCTCTGACTGATAATTCTTCCTTCCTAGCTTGATTCCTCAAGCCTGCTTGCTACTTCCTCTAAGAAAAACCCAATTCCCACTTCTAACCTCTTACCAATTCTCTCAACAAATAATAATGCAAAATAACAAAGCAACTCACTAACTTTCAAGCTCTCAACTCACTTGTACAAAAAATACAACAAAATAACAACAAATTAATTTGAATGAAAAGTGTAACAAATGGTAGAGAGATCACCTCTATATATACTAAAATTTGAGCAATGAAAGGCTACAAACAAGCTAACAATCTCACCACCTTTCTACTCCCATGCAATGACTTAGCTAAACTAACTCTTAGATTGCAACACATGACAGTCCTCACATTTCAAATGGCTGAGTCAACTTTTTTCAAGAGACAACATGACTCTTTTACTGAGTCAATGAACAACAAAGCCTTTTTGTAGGATTCCTACTTGGTTTGCATGTCGACTACCCTCTCATATTGCTACCAACTTTATATTGATTGGGTTTATGCATATCCAAAGGTTTAAGACTTCTTATTTTCTTCCATATGCTACAAGTTTAGCACCACTTTTTCATGTTTTAGTACCCCAAAAGATAACACAACCAAGAATTATTCTTATCATTTAAAATTTTCTTTCATATTCTTTCCAGCGTATAAACTTCATGCCCTTTATCATGCACGAGTATTTGACCTGGTCCAAGTTTGTTTCATGCACATATTATAAGCTTAGCAATACTTTTATATATGAGGCAGTGCTATATATGCATAAGCATTATTCAAGGCACATTTAATTTATACTTTAGCAACACTATTAATGTGCTCAACATTATTTAGAATGCTTTATGCATATTAGCTTCAACACTATTATAATGTACTTCAAATATATTTCAAACACTTTTCATCATATATAATATACATATCTAGTGTATATATGTATATATATAACATATCTTTATTATATATATATATATTTCCTCAAGATTATCATATGAATTAATTTCCAATTAGTAAACATATAAACATATATTGAAATAACAATCATATGTATATATATATATATATATATCAATATATGTATATACATTATTATATACATAATATTATTTTAATATCTTAATATAAATACATATACTGTCATTTCCATCAATCGACATATATACACAAACTGTATATACATATATATGTGTGTGTGTGTCACCTTCGTCGAATTGATATTCCCATGCATATGGGTAGTCCATCCATGAGCATGCGTAGATATATCTACAGGTACATATATAATGATACACGTATTTACTCATATGTATGAGTTTATCATAGACATGTACATATATACATATATATTTTATGTATATATCTCATTGATATAAATATAAACACACAAGGAAGGAATTTCACTTGACATCAAGACTTAATCACATTCCTCAATCCAAACATTCATAAAACAAGATCATAAACCAATATAAACATTCACAAACAAAATTGAAGATCACTTACCATTTACCCAAACTGACTTGACTCAACTTAGACCAACTAGGGTGTGTGTGTGTGTATTTTCAGTTAGGTTCATTAAGGGTTACCAAACCAAGCTCTTCTCCTAAGTGATACTTCCCCTCTCTTTCAGAGGATTGAACCTATTCCTACATTCAGATTAGTACATCATAACAATAGTTAGCCAATAAAAATACATTCATATGCATCACATATATTTCATTTACAAAATCATAATAAAACATTAAATTGAATAAAACATTCATTCATCATATTTCCATCAAGATTCATATACAAAACACATTCATATATATATTAAAGTATTTTAACTTGTGACTATAATCATAACACAAGTTAAATACACCAGATCCAATAGATTTTAAGCAATACTTAACTAGTTGAGCTATAATCTTGTAGAGGGGGACCAACTTATCAAGACCCCAGGTCACAAGAGGGTCTAGAACTATCAACTACCCTGATCTACCTCATGCTAAAGGATTGTTTAAGATAGGTTTGACGTTTGAGAGGGTGAAAAAGGAAGGAAAATGATCTGTCACTATCCTTTTGTCAACTCGAGTGTTTAGGAAACCAGATGAGAAAATTCTTGAGTCTGGACTGTAACCTAGGCAACTCTTTGCCAAAGGACTCTAGTGCAAAAGATGGATGATGGCGCAACATATTGGCATCCCAGTCGGGTGTTGGTATCCGTACGGACAAAGAGTACAAAGTACAATAAAAACTAACAGAGAATTCACTATCAACCTAATAAATGTAGTTTTATACAATGACATAAAACATAATACAACTAAAAGATTAAAACAACAAGAAGAGTAATTTAACTTAAAAGATAGAATTTCACAAGAGCAAAGGTGACGAAAATAAAAATTACGGTCGGTCCAACCTCTCGCAAGCTCCACATGAAAAAAATACCTACACACAACATAATGGGGAAAATGTTGGGGTTGTTTCGAGGCTTGCCATAGGAAAACCCTCATTTTGATGTTCCCACCTCCATGGATGGCCAAAATAGCCACAAATAGAGAAAGTATGATAAAGAAATCACTAAAAGGAAGAATGTTAAGCAATGCTAACAATGATATGCTACTAAACCAAACAATGATGCTAAGTAAAATGGATATCACCTCCCCAACAAGATGCTCTCAAGGCACATGAAGGGAGATGTGATCGCACAAGCTTGAGGGTGCCAACATTGCCACAACAACGAAAGGAGTAAAACCAATAGAGTGTCGACTTGGAGGTTCAAAGATGGTGGAAAGTGTTGTGTAGAATTCTCAAGAAGTGTGAAGAAGATTGAATGAGTGTGTAGAACTCTATAGAATATTGAAGAAATCCAATTGAATGTGAGAGATAGTGTTTTTAAGATGAATAGGAGCCCAAAAGAGTCATTTGAGGTCGGTCAAGGGTGCAGGGGAATTACACTTCATCACCAATGGATACGTGTAATGCATCTACAAATTCTAGAGGTGCAAATCTTGTTAGGATGGCAATGCATCGCACAGAAGTTTGTGTGCCGCGTTAGAGTCCCCAATAGAAATTCCCCCATCAACACTACATACAACCACCAAATGGATGGAAAGTGGATAGATGAGGTGGAATAGCATCTTCAGGTTTGATTTTTTCTATGGTAAGGGGTGTAAATGGGGAATTTGTGAGGGTTGCAAATTCACACCATTACATTTTTCCCCCACCTTAGCAAGTATATGTGCTACCAAATGAGAGGTAAAGTAGATCAAAAGAGTTTAAAGTATACCTAAATCATCGAGGAAGCTAAACACAATCTAACACACCTGAAAGCATAGGAAGAGGAGATGGATCTATTGGTACTCGATCCTGGGAAGAGTTGAAAAAAATGCGTCATAGGTCCACAGACTTATGGAAAGGTGAACAAAAGGTTCTGCAAGTGCTCAATCTTACAAAGTTGAACAAATAGATCCCGTAGAATGAAATCACTTTACATGTCCTCAAACTTATGAACAAAAGGCTTAGTAGGTTCTCGGTCCTGAGGGAAGACAGATGTGAGAGGTCCTATAGAGTCTAATGGGCCTTTACAGGTACTCGACCCTACAAGGTCGATTGAAAATCAACTTCATAAGTGCCCCTGCAAAGCAACATGTTATTCCATAGAAAAAACATGTTAGATAACAAAAATCCACACAAGAAAACATGCAGACAGTCATGCAGATAGTCAACAATTGAAGGAGAAGATTTCAAAGGGGTCCCTCGAGAACCCTTCAAAAGGGGTCTACACAAGGGACGCTTTGTTTGAAAGTGATAATTTTTTTTGGCAATTATTCTAGCATCAAGTAATCCTTCTAAAATATTCCTTTCATTAAGTAATTCAAAAGAAAGAATACTCCCTCGCAAGAGTAAGTTTTCAAACTTCTTCATAAAAAAAAGTACTCCCTTCTTGAAGGAAATTTTTCAGATTCTATCTTACGAATCTGTGATGAAAGAAATATTCTGCTAGGGATCCTTGTTGAAGAATGCAATTTTTGAAAAATAAAGGATTTTTAAGGAGGGATTCATTGGCCACTGAATACACCTTCTGAACATGACATCCTAAGGAGAGAAAAGCGAGAATGGAAGTGATGTTGTAGCCTGCAAAATATGACAATATGTAATCATGGTAATGTTGTCATGCACATGAGGGACAAAAAATAAGCACCACAACATCACAAAGAAAGAAAATAAACATAAGAATAAAGGATGAACAACAACATAATAGACAATAGATAGGGGGATCTGATATTTCGGGGTCAGAGCTACTCATAAATATAAATAGATAAGTATTATAGTATATAAATTAACTATCATCAATCCTGTACTATATCGGGCCATGTGAAGAAAGGTACGTGAAAATAAAGTAAAAATAAAAAATTGGGTCTACATGGAAGGGAGGCCTAAATGCCTCCAACACTTTGCATCGTCCTCAGTTGTCAAAAATAAAGGCATGACATAGATAAGAAGGATGTAACAAATATAAGAAGTTTACGACATAAAAAACTCCTGTATCCAAGCACCTACGAGGGTGAAAAGGGTCCTCCAAGAACACATAAAGCAAGCATGAGGGAAACACAACACACACAAATCTACTCTACAGGTAAAGAAGAGGTGCCCTACTAGTTTTCATCAACCAAGAGGTCATCATTCTACCAATCTAGATCATTTCAAGGGGAAGGCGAATGAGGTTGCAAGGGTAGGGTAGCAAAGGGAGCACTCTCTGAATCTCCTACGACATGAGCCAAGGAAGAGAGCCCCTCGAGGTCTTCTTCACTCAAATCCTGTAAGGTAAACATCAATGATTTTGCAAAAATCATTGACAGAGTTGGGACATCATCTATTGAGTTGAACATGCACTTGACGGGAGTGCCATGCATCAACTAAGTGGGGGATGAAGGAGGTGCCTGAGATCCACTACCGACCTCACCAAAAGACTTGAGGGAAATGACAAACTTAGGGGACATCGAGGTTGCCTTCATCACTAGGATGGGGCAAGCCAACGCAAAAATAACTTTTGAAGAAGGTGATCCCTTCTTTTTACCACCATTAGAAGCAAGGTTGTCCTCCAATTCGTGCTTCATTGGAGGATATGAGATCCCCCATAGATGAAGTAGAAGGCAAGGAGGAAGAGGAGAAATCCGTAGCAAACACCACCAAAGTATTCAACATATCCATGGGTTTGGGAAAAGGTGGGAAGTTTGGAAGGGACATCAGGAGAGGAGGCTCAATTGAAGGAGCAATGAACACTTACACCCTTTAAGGGTGAGGATCATCCACACTCGTAGGGGGATCTAGAAGCAAGATCAAGGTAGAGGAAACTGAAGAAGAAGGGGAGGAAGAGGAGGACACAACAAAAGACACTGAAATAGGAGCCGCTAACTCCCTTTCCTCTTTCTACAAGGTAGCCTGCTGAGCAACTAGAGCCTTCCTTCGATGCTTACGCTCACACACAAGATGGTTTCTTCAGCTCTTGGAGCTAGAGGTTGTAGCTTGAGGAGGAATCAAAGGAATTTGTTCAGTCATCAGTGTCCATGATAGCCATTTCCAGTGGAGGGAGTGATTCTTGGACAAGAACAAGAGGAAGAGATGCAGGAGTAGATACAACCATAGGTGAAGAAGCATACTCAAGTGCCTTAGTGGTGAGCCTCTCCCCATTCGCTACCCTAGGGGTAGGAGTAGTAGAAGACCATGGAGGCCAAGATGTAGAGGTGGTTCCTCGAGGACCCTTCCCCTTACCATACAAGATGGGTCGAGGCACCATGGGAAAGATGGGAAGGTCGAACACCTGACACTTGTCCTTCTACCAAGTGGGTACCGTCAAAATCCCTAAGAGATGCATAGGGGCAAAAGTCGATGGTGCTTTAGGAGGGAAGGAGGTAGAGGTAGGTGGAACTATAGAGGAAGAAGAAGAATCATGAGCAAACTTCTCCTCCTTTTTTTAGGCAACCGAGGCAACCTTATGTTGTGCTATCATGGAAGCTTTGAATTAAATAGAATAGGGAGGAGGGTAGGTCACTTTTGGTGTTATACCCTCATTCTTGTATTTTACATAAGTTTGATACAACAGGTCTGTCTTGGGAGGGAGAAAATCAACTAGGGCATGCCAAAAGTGATCAAGTGAGTAGCCTCCACACACCACCATTGGTTTGTAATCGGTGTCATGGACTACATGCACAAAACACTCATGAGAGAACTTCAAGAATTTGTGGATCACCAAGGGGACTACATTCATTGAAACTAGCCAAGGAATGCCTAGTTTAACTCTGAACAAATTGAATCCCAGGATAATATCAAAGAGGACATGCATAGTCTTGGGCCCAACTAGGAAAGACAGGGTGATAGAACTGATGGGAGGAATGGAAATCCCATCATGGATATGTATATTACTTTTAGACTCACCGTACCCATCCTTATGTAAAAAAATTACTAAAATGATCTCCTTTGTGATAACATTAACCTGGCATATAGGGTCAACGAGAATGCCACTTATGGTGTTCTCGTTGATACATGTAGGAATGTACAAAGGAGAGGGTTCTCTATTAGTGTTCATCGAAAAATCCTACATAGATAGGATGGGAAGATGCATGAAAGAATCCATCTCTTATGTACACTAGAAAGGACTTTCTTAGAAATCCCCAAGGGTTTGACAGTTAGACAATGACCTATTCAAGGTTTCGTTTCACAATGCTTAGGGATTCTTATAGCTACACCACTAGGGGTCATAGATTGGGTTGCAAGGCCAAGTTCCCTATGATACACACATCCATAACACACCTAGAACATGAGAGAAGATTCTTTCAATACTACCAAATAAAACCAGAATAGTTCATGTCGGGTTCACCAAAATATAGAGGAGGGGGACTGATTGCTCAGGACCCCAGGTCATGGGAGGGTCTAGAACAATCAACTTCCATGATCTAGCTCACACTAAAGGATTGTTTAAGATAATTTTGATGTTTGGGATGGTGAAAAAGGAAGGAAAAATGATCTGTCATTTTCCTTTTGTCAACCCGAGAGTTTAGGAAACTAGGTGAGAAAATTCTTGAGTCTAGACTATAACCTAGGCAACTCTCTACCAAAGGATTCCAATGCAGAAGATGAACGACAACGTGGTGCGCTAGCATCCAAGTTAGGCACCAACGTTCATATGGATAGAGAGTACAAAGTATAGTCAAAACTAACAAAGAATTCACTATTAACCTGATAAATGTAGTTTTATACAATGACAAAAAGCAAAATGCAACTAAAAGACTAAAACAACAAGAATATTACTTTAACTTAAAAGATAGAATTTGACAAGAGTGAAGGTGATGAAAATAAAACTTATGGTTGGTCCAACCTCCTACAAGCTCCACATGAATAGACTACCTACACACAAAAAAATGGGGAAAAATGTTGGGGCTGTTTCAGGGCTTTCCGAAGTCAAACCCTATTTTGGTATTCCCACCTCCACAGACAACCAGAATAGCCACAAATAGAGAAAGTATGATAAAGAAAGCACTAAAAGGAATAATTCCAAGCAATGCTAACAAAAATGCTAATTAAAATGGATATCACCTCCCCAATAAGATGCTCTCAAGGCACGTGAAGGGAGATGTGAGCTCGCAAGCTTGAGGATACCAAAGTTGCTGCAATAATGAAAGGAGTAAAACTAGTAGAGTTTTGACTTGGAGCTTCAAAGATGGTATAAAGTGTTGTGTAGAATGCTCAAGAAGTGTGAAGAAGATCAAATGAGTTTGTATAACTATGAAGAATATTGAAGAAGTCCAATTGAATGTGAGATATAGTTTTTTGAAGATGAATAGGAGACCAAAAGAGTTTTTCGAGTTCGATCAAGGGAACAGGGGCATTATGCTTCATCGTAAATGGAGAAGTGTAATGCCTCTGTAGATTCCAGAGGTGGGAATCCTGTTAGGATGGTAGCGTGCCACACAAATGTTCGTGCGTCGTGCTAGAGTCCCCGAAAAAAATTCCCCCCACTAACACTAAAAACAACCACCAAATGGATGGAAAGTGGATGGATGAGGTGGAATAAAATCTTTGAGTTTGATTTTTTTAAGGTAAGGGGTGTAAATGGGGAATTTGTGAGGGGTGAAAATTCATTCCATTACAAATCCCAATCAAATTCTTGAAAGCATGAAATGAAGAAGCTATTAAACAAAACAATGAAGAAATGCATAAAGGAAACCTAGTTAAATGCCTCAAACATCAACCCATTGAGGGATTGGTGCTACATTGATGTGGAATAGTAGCCCTTTCCCAATCCCATAGATTGAAACAAGCTTGGTTTGATAGATTGATGAGTGATAATAGATATTTGAACAATAATGGACAAAAAATACTCAAGTGAATGTTAATGGATGAAAGTGTGGATACAATTCAACAATGTAACTTTGCTCAAATGATTGTGGATCCATTTATCTCCAAAATGAAGAGTATTTATAGGAGAAAATGGTGAATCAAGGGTTAATATTGATTTGATCAATTAATGGATGGGATTCCATGAGAGGTTAAGACATGGATCAAGGATTCTCATTAATGGATGAGAATGCAAGTTGAAATGGATCAGAGAGTTAATCAATGGCTCTCATTGATTCAAAGAATCACACTTCCTAAAATTTAGGAAGTTTGTTAGGAAGTTGTTACAAAATAATATTCCATTTTTGGAGTTCAAATGGAAGAATATTCCCTTAGAATATTCTCATGCAAGTGGATGGGTGAGGGAAAATAGGAATTAGATATTTTAATTGTGCAAGTTGAGTGAAATTAGGATGCTCATTAAATAATTTATTTATTTAATGAAAGAGGGTCAAGTGACATTTAATTCAATAATTAAGATTATTTAGTTAAATGACAGGACATAAGCAATTTAAACTTAATTATTGAATTAAATGAGAGGACATAAGCAATTTACACAAAAAAATCACATTACCTAATTAAATAAGATGAGAATTAGTGTGAAAGGGGGAAAATTAGCCAAATAATAATGATCATTTGATTAATAGGAGAAATTGATGTATTTAATTAAACAACTAGGATCATTCAATTAAACAGTTGAAAATGAGGTGAATTTAAGATGAAATGGTGTTAGTAATCAGATTCAAGTGTGCAATATTAGTCAGGACAATTTCAAGTGTCTACATAACCAAACAAGGTAATAGTAAATAGGTAATAACACATGGGGTGTAACATATTCCCCCGTTGTGAATCATTATCCTTGATGATTTTTAAGTATCAAATATGATCATAACATAAAACACATCACAAAACATAACATTGTAAAACATCATTGTTTTTCAAGAGTTTTCAAAATCTAGCAAGACTTGTGGAAACTTTTGCTTCATCTTAGCATAGTCTTCCCAAGTGGAAAAATATTTTGCATATTGATCCCACTGGACCTTTCATTAGAGAACCTCTTTGTTACATAAGTGGAGCTTACATGTTTCGAGCACCTTGAGAGGATCGATTGTTACCACTCTTGGGTCCTATACCTGTAAATAATTTCAATCAATAACATGGTTATCTCTTGGTACATACTTCTTAAGATATGAGACATGAAAGACGTTATGCATTTTGGCAAGAGCTGACGATACAAAAATTCTATACGCAACATGGTTGACTTCTTCAAGAACCTCAAAAGGACCTACGTAGCACATAGCTAGTTTGGATGACCTTCCAAACTTGATAGAACTCTTGTGAGGTTTATCTCTCAACAAAACCTTATCTCCTACTGCGAAATTTTTGAGCACTCATTTAGAATCTGCATAAATATTTTTCCTATCATTAGCTTGTGCTAGCCTCTGCTTGATAGTTCCAAATTTTTCCTCCATTTTTGATAACATTTATGGCCCAAGGCTTATCCTATTTCTAGCTTATCCCAGCTTATAGGAGTTTGACACTTTCTACCATATAATGCTTCAAATAGAGCCATCTTGATTGCAGAATGATAGGAGTTATTATACACAAACTCGACCAAAGGTAGGTAATCCTCCTATTTATATTGTTGATCCATGCAATACATCCTTAGTATATCTTCTAGCACTTGGTTCACCATTTCAGTTTGTCCATCCGTTTTGGGATGATATGCTAAACTTATGTTCATTTGAGTCCCAAGTGAAGAAAACAAGGTTTGTCAAAAATCTAGATGTCACACAAGCATCCCTATTAGAAATGATCTTTTCAGGAATCCCATGCAATCTAAATATCTCTTCAATAAACTTGCATGCTATTACAAGAGCTCCATTACTAAGATTCCCTGGTATAAAGTGATCCACCTTTGTAAGCTTGTTAACCACTACTAGTATGGCATTGTTCTTATTTTTCAACATTGGAAGACCTTGCACAAAATCCATGCTAATAACTTTCCACTTAATTTCTGGAACTTCATGTGGATACAAAAGACCTGTAGGATGACGATGCTCTACCTTCACTCTTTGAAATTCTAAGCAACTTTCTACAAATCTCATTGCACCCCCTTTCATTCCCTTCCAAAAATATAATGACTTTACATCAACCAACATATTAGTTACAGCAGGATGTCCTGAATATGGTGCATTGTGAACTTCTTTCCATACCACATTTCTTAATTTCCCAATGTTAGGTACATAAATCCTTCTCTTAAACCTCAATAAACCATTAGGTTCAAAGTGATATCCTTCATACCTTTGATCTTGTGAATTGTTTTGAGAGTGCTTGCTTGACTTATTTATAAAACTCATCACCCTTGGATTCTTATAACACTTGACCTTTGAAGTCAGTTTGGATTGATATCATTGAGAAGATATACCTCCTATGACTTAGGGCATCGACAACCTGATTCTCCTTTCCCTTAATATAACTAATGTTGAAATCATAATTAGACATCAATTCCAACCATCTCCTTTATTGGGCATTTAGATTAGGGTGAGTAAACAAATACTTTAGACCATGATGATCAATCTTTAGTTCAAATGGTTTCCCCAAAAAAAATGTCTCCACATCTATAATGCATGGACAACTGCTACTAACTCCAAATCATGCAAAGCATAATTTTTTTCATAAGGCTTCAACTTCCTTGACTCATAGGCTATGACTCATCCTTCTTGCATCAATACTCCACCTAAACCTTCTCCTGAAGCATCCATAATCACTATAAAGTTATCATATAGATCCGGTACCTTTAGTATTGGTGTTGTGGTCAACCTTTCCTTGAGTTGGTCAAATGCTGCTTGACATTTCTGAGACCACTCAAACTTATTTCCCTTTCTTTGCAACGAAGTGATGGGAAAATCTTTTCTTGAATTTTTTTAAATGAACTTAGGCTAATACCCAACCAAATTGATAAAAATTCCAAATTCCAGCACATTCTTAGACACCAACCACTCAAGCACTAATTTTATCTTCGTTGGATCAATTGTAGTCCCATCAACTAAAATCACATGACCCAAATACTATACTTCCTTTTGGAAGAAAGTGGCATTGGAGATTTTTTTGTACAACTTATGCTCCCTCAATTGTTGGAGAACAATCTCTAGATTCTTGAGATGTTCCTCTTCATTCTTGGAGTAGATTAAAATATCATCCAAGAAGACCAACACAAACCTATCCAAACATTCCCTAAATACATTGTTCATTATGCTCATGAATGTTGTTGGTGCATTCGTTAGCCCAAATGGCAAGACTATGAACTCTTAATGATCATACCTAGTCCTAAAAGCCATTTTGAAAATGCCTTCATCCTTGATTGTTAGTTGGTGATAACCTGAACATAGATCAATCTTCAAAAACACTACCACTCCTTGCATTTTATCAAAGAGATCATCGATATGTGGCAAAAAATACTTATTCTTTATTGTTACCTCGTTAATCAAATGATAATCAATACATAAGTACAATGTACCATCTTTCTTCTTCACAAATATCACTAGCGCTCCCTAGGGTGAGAGACTAGGTCTTATCAATCCCTTGGACAACAATTCCTCTAATTGTGCCTTTAAGTCCATTAATTCAGTTGTGGTCATTTTATATGGGAAATCAAATATTCTCTTGGGAGGTAATTCGAGTAATTCATCTGGAAATACATCCAAAAATTTCCATAGTATAGGATATTTCTCCATATTCATTTTTCCATATTCCAACACCTCACATTCTTCGACATCTTGGGAGTCTTGAGGTCTATAATATAATACATCATCTTGACAAATAAACTCCTTGCATTCCTCAAGTTTCTCCATTTTTACTACAAAGAGTTGGCAGCCTTTCTTCTTCACTCTATGCATCTGTACAACATATATCTACCACAACTTGACCTCTCTATGCATTCCTTGCAATGACACCTAGTTACCTAGATCATCTAAGCATTTGATGCAACCAAAATTCACAACATATAAATTAAAAATTATTATTAAAAAAAAGGGACACATAAAACTCAAAATGCTTCTGAAAATTATTCTTTATTTCTCATTACATCCTTCTAAAACTAAAAACAAACATCCCTTTAAGTACAAATCTAAAAATCACCTTTTTTGACAATTTTTTACAAAATCCGAAAATTACCTTTTTTGGCAGTTTTTAGCCAAATCCAAAAATTACCTTTTTTGTTAGTTTTTAGCAAAATCTGAAAATTATCTTTTTTGGGATTTTTTAATAGCTTTCTTAACTTGCCTTTTTTAGTAAATTTTCATGCTTTAACAACTTTTTTTTTTAACTTACCTTTTTTTTGGTAATTTTGCATGCCTATCTATATGGCCTATGAAAGTTGCCAATTATTTGAAACTAATTTAAATGACACTAATTGTCAAATTACTAATTTAATTACATACAAAAGTTTCAAACTAAATTAAAAAAGAAATTGAACAAATTGCTCAATTGGACTCCAAGCCAAAACTTATGACCTCTAGGAGTTCTTGCATCAGCATTTTACTATGTTTGAATGATAATATAATTTGGCCATATGTTTCCATAACCAATTCATCCCTAAGATGACATCATATGGACCTAAGGGAGTTGTGTATAAATTTAATTCCACTGAGAAATTTGAAATTTCAACCCTTGCTTCGAATAGACATTGATTTACTTCAACTCTTATCTGGTTTGCATATTCAACAACTCGAGACTTTTCCATATAACTAGCCTTTCTAGACATTTGACTATCTATTCTAGGAGAATAATTTTTTTTCGTGGCACCAATATCTATTAAAATTGAAATGGGAGTAGCAGAAAAAGTACTTGAAAATTCTACTGGAGTAATTTGGTACTCTTCTTGCTGATTCTTCACTACAACATGAATCCTTTGCTAAAATGCAACTCGTTGAGGTGGAAGAGGGTTCCCATGTGGTTGTGACCCTGATGGTTTATTGGGACACTATCTTGCAAAGTGATCTCCACCACATGTAAAACAACCTTTCATTGGTTCCCTCTTTTTCACAGGCCTTCCAAAATTACTTTCATTTCCACCAACATTTTTGTTGAAGTTATTGTTGTAGTTGTTCCCCCTACAATCTCTCCTTGGTTCATTCCAATTATTTTGGGGTCCCTTGTTCGCTTGCTTTTGAAATTTTTTCCCTTCACTAGGCTTCTTTGAAACTTGATGGGTCTATGACCAATTGAACTTCTTTCTATTCTTCTCATGGTAGTTTGAGATAGACTTGAGCCTTTGTTCTTGTTTAATGGCTTTTTCATACACCAAGTCCATGGTAGCTAGACCATGCATGTCTACCTCACCACCTATTTGGGCTTTGAGACCCATGATAAAATTCCTTATACAAAACCACTCGTCCTTTTGGTACATAGGTACATACCTTAGGAGTCGAGTGAACTCCTAGTATTCATTCACAAAGGAGTCACCTTGCCTCAAGTTCTAGAAGTTAGTGAGATTCTGGTCATAGAAGAGTTGAGGCAACCATCGCTTTTGGAAAATATCCAAAAATTCACTCCAAGTGAGCCTTAAGGAACTAAGCCCAAGCTCCATCTTCTTATTCATCCTCCAATTGGATTCTTCACCATCCAACTAAAATGCTCCCCAAATGGCTTTAGTGACCTCGAAGTAATTTTTGATTTTGGAATAATTCTCCATCCCCATAAGCCATGCTTCCACAAAATCTCCAATAGTACTACCTTCAAATTTTATGTGTGATATTTCTCATGTAATGAGATAGCTCACTTTCCATTCGCTTTATTTTGGTTCCCTCAGACCTAGATTGTGACTCATCATCTTCATGCTCACTAGATTGAGTACGATCATGGGAATTTTCCCTTTCTTCATTGTTGGGTACTTCTTCATTATTTGGAACTTCTTGTTCCTCTGTTTTCCTTCCCCTTACCTCCTGCTTAAGGTTTCCTATTCTAGCTCTTGTTTCATCCATGATAGGTAGAATGCAATCTGACTTAACTTCGACATTCTCAACACCTTGACCTACTTCTTGACTTCCACCAAAGTTAGTTCTTGTCCTAACCATTTTTCCCAAGAATAATTACGCCTAGAGATTTCATTTTAATTAGATTTAAGAAAGTTTACTTAACGTTAAAAATATTTCAAAAGAACTAACATTCACATAAGATATTCCATAAACGGGTTCATACACAAGTTTGGCCAAAACATATTTTTCACTATGATTAAAAAGGATTTCAATTTACTTGTGTTTACATAGAATTACTATTCAAATAGTCTAAGGGAGAGTATCCCTTGGATTCACTCTTCGAGACATAACTGTGTGGGGTATACCCCTCAGATGTTTGTTCATATACATCATCGAAAGGAAAATAAAACTTTGACCTATCCATAGATACATAGTTTTGGATACATATCCCTTTGATTCGCCACTTGAGGATATTACAGTAAATTCTGCTAGAGGAAGAACACGAGGATCCCTAAATATCATGACTAGACTAACACTACATTCTGAGGGTATATCTTAGGAAAGTGGTAAAGAGTTCGACTTGGCCAGGGAGACAAGAGGTACAAATTTGATAGCTTCTCTCATCCTTCTCATCTCTTGAATGATTCATGAAAGAGCATAATTAAAACTCCCAATGTCACTTAGCCAAACAGTGTTGTCATAATTGGTACCCTCTATGGTTTGAACAATGGCTTCCCTTTCCTTCTTGGCCTGTAGGTAGCACTCATTTTTTATTACTGACTTCCTTGTAGTCATCTTGAGACACACCATCTTGGCAAAAGAATTTCCAAACATTAGACTCATATAATGTTGGATTGGAAAAATAGCGAGCACATAGGTTCTAGAGTTGAACTTGGTAACTCTGATGCCATGTGTAACGTGCCCATTGTTCTACCTAGTAATTCTTCTATGTTTTACCCACAAGTGAATAGATTATGCTACTAACATTATGAGCAATAAAAAATTTCTTTTCAATTGAATAACTAATGCACATTTGAAACAAAGGATTCCAAAATTTCCCATTGCATAATCAAAGAATCATTCCATTAATATAAGTAACGATTTCACATTACATAAATTCAAGATAACATTTCACATTTCTAATTTCCATAGAGATGGTTTCATGATTACATACATAGCTTGATGAGCTTACTGAAATAGAAATATAAATGGTCCAAAATACCCTTCTACAAATCTTTTCCACTAACTGCATGAGGAGAAGCATCACTCAAACACTTTTCCACCAACCATAGACTTACTGCGGTCCCCCGTACATCTACCAAACTTGGTAAGATGGACCTTCCCTTTGATGAAGATATTGGTTTGGTAACCTCATAATCCTAGCCTTTTTTGAGCATGGTGTTGTGTCCTACATATCTATAGATACCATACTGTGGCTACAACTACATGTATGACAATCCTAGCCTGGTATGTAAATCCGAATCACAGTGAACTGAGAGTATAAACAATGGCTACTTACACTACTTTGGCCAAAGATTTCATCACCTAGTACTTCGAGTGAGAGTCATTTTTCCACCACCTTCCTAGCTCTATTTGGTTTGACCATTAATACCTTGCACATAGGCTATCTTATTTTCCCTTGGATTATTCTAACCCCAGGAATAACCCATTAATAACTCATATTTAAATGATATTGCTAATAAGTAACTCAAATAACTTCTATCTTATGCTACACACATATAGTATTGACAAACTACGTATAGTATTGACAATCTACGTAAAGTATAAATAGAATACATTCTTATAAATTCTAATATAGTATATATAACTATATAATTATAAACCAAATAAAAAGGTTTTACAAATACAAGAAACAATCAAGATACACACAAGCATATCCAAGCATCATAAGACAAATTTAAAACATTCCTTTCCAAACATGGCAAACATGAATAAATAACCTTTCCAACATAAATAATAAAGGAATAGAAATCAACATGCCTGTATAAAAGATCCAACTAATAATTCTTCCTTCCTAGCTTAATTCCTCAAGCCTGCTTGCTACTTCCTCTAAGAACAACCCAATTCCCACTTCTAACCTCTTACCAATTATCTCAACAAATACTAATACAAAATAACAAAGCAACTCACTAACTCTAAAGCTCTCAACTCACTTGCACATAAAATACAATAGAATAACCACAAAGTAATCTGAATGAAAAGCGTAACAAATGGTAGGGAGAGCACCTCTATATATACTAAAATTTGAGCAACCAAAGGCTAAAAATAAGCTAACAATCCCGCCATCTTTCTACTCCCATACAATGACTCAGCTAAACTAACTCTGAGATTGCAACACATGACAATCCTCACATTTCAAATGGCCGATTCAACTCGTTTCAAGAGACAACGTGACTCTTTTACTGAGTCAATGAACAACAAAGTCTTTTTGTAGGTTTCCTACCCAGTTTTCAAGTTGACTAACATCTTAGATTGCTACCAACTTTACATTGACTGGGTTTATGCATATCCAAAGGTTTAATACCTCTTATTTGCTTCCATATGCTACAGGTTTAGTGCCACTTTTTCATGTTTTAGCACCACAAAAGATAGCAGAACCAAGACTTATTATTATCATTGAAAATTTGTATTCATATTCTTTCCAACATATAAAATTCATGCCCATTAGCATGCATGGGTATTTGACTTGGTCCAAGTTTGTTTCATGCACAAATTATAAGATTAGCAATGCTTTTATATATGAGGCAGTGCTATATGCTCATAAACATTATTCAAAGCACATTTGATTTATACTTTAGCGGTGTTGTTAATGCACTCAACATTATTTAGAATGCTTTATCCATATTAACTTCAACACTATTACAATGCGCTTCAAATACATTTCAAACACTTATCATATATATATATACATATATATCTAATATATATGTATATACATAATATATCTATTATATATATGTATATATATATTATATATTAACTTTGGCTCTCTTTGGAATTTCTCTAAGTGCTTGCACAATTTGGGGAACTTACCGCCAAATATTCAAGGCCTAGTCTTGAAAGAACAAAGCTCCTACTTAATATGATGATAACTAAACATGAGTTTTTTGGGGTTTTATAGGGGGTCCACATGCTCATCTATTGGGCCATGTGGATGGGTGTAAATGCTGAGGTGGTCAACAAGTGGAATTTTTTTAAAAATGAGGTTAATTCCATTTTTGAAAAAAAGAGCATCATGAGGAAGTATGGCGGGTACTTTGTGATCAAGGCCTAGCAGGGTCGTACCTTATGTTATCTCCTTCTGGGGATTGCGCTAAGCTATCATATTTTCATTAAGTCCTTTGATTTAAATAATGATGGGACTACTCATTATGAGGAAAATCTCCCTTTTGGCTACATCTTTTCTGCTATTTTATCTCCTCTTCTAAAACTTGGGCTCCTTGTTATTACTAAATTTGGCCCCGCAGCCATCCTGCCTAGCTTTTTCTGTAAGGACAATGTGGCTGTCAAACCTTGCTTTCCCATCATGTCTTGCTTACCTAGCCATAATCGCTTAAAGATTCCCATTAATGATACCACCAATATTGCATGAAGAGATTTACCTCCTCACACATGTGTCCTACACATTGCTTTGATTAGCCAATGTTGCTTTGTTCAGCTAAAATTCCTTTATGTGTGGGTGACCCTTCTCCTAACCATTTTATCTAACCTTTTACTCTCACAGGTTCTCTAGTTTTTTCTTATGTAGAGAGGTATTATGGGTGGTGATCGTGTGAGAATGGAGCCCGACAACTATGGTGAATTCTGCAAAAATCCACTAGTGTGGCATATATGTGTTGAGGGAGGTTTGGCTCCCCTGATCGAAAGTCTAGTGGGTCACGACCCTAATTTATCTGCACAATTTGCCAACTCTTGGAAGGACCGAAGAGTGACTCTAGGTGGGACCTCTTTTGAAGTGAATGAATATGTGATTGCGAAGCGACGAGGCTGCAGAGTAATGGTAAGAAGTATCCAAAGCATACCAAGACCCAAGATAATGATAGCATGAACACGTTCTTTGTGGGGAATGAGAATCCGGTCCGTAACTAGTTGGGTTTCAAGTAGGAGGCCCTTCTACAACCATGGGACCAAATCTACCTAGCCCTTATGAAGTACGTGACTCTTGAAGGTAGATACAAAACCTTCTTCTACCATTTCCCTCTTTTAAATCACCTTAGGCATAAAGTTATATTAAGCTTTCCTTTCTTCCTACTTAATGATTTAGAAAGCTCTGTAGAAAAATGCATTGAATCCACTGGCCTTAACCCTGATGATACCCCTCCCCTGTTGTTACACCAAGGTCTCATTATGAGACTCTATCATTTCCATCTTGCATTATGCCCACCCAAACCCATATCTATTGTCTGTGTGAAGGAAATCGAACATCTTGCTGTCACAAATATTTCCCCAGCTGATTCCAAAGGTCCCATTCGAAAAACCCATTAGGTTACTGCTGATACTCACAAGCCTAAGCCTGTCACTAAAAATATCAAGGGGAATGCGGGAAATGCCCAGACTAGTGTCGCGACTAGTCTTTGTGACCTCAAATCGACCTCAACCAAAACTGCTAGCAATCCCACCCCGAAGAAGAAAGGAAGAGATGATACGAAGGGTTTGATGGAGCCTCCAATGAAGGACAACAAAGGTAAACAAATTTTGGGAAAGGATTATAAGGGTGACACAGTAGTTGAGGTGACGGTTGTGACTGGTGGAGAGCATCATCCAAAGGTCTGGGAGATTGGCTAAGAACAACAAAAAAAGGTAGGTGGATTTGAACTCAGAGGAGGAGTGGTTTGACAACAAAGATTACAAGGGTGAAGAGGTGTCTAGGGATGAGGAGGAGGAGTATGTTGGAGGGCCCCACACCATTCTTGATAATAGTAAAGTGTAGAAAGAGAACTCGGCTTCCCATTCCTCGCACTCACTGGATGTGGAGCATGCTGATACTGGGAAGGTTATTGATGAAGGGGAGGAGCATCATGTGATGTAGGATAGGATGGATAAATTGGATAAGAGATTTTATGGCCTAACCCATTTTACTGTTAAGCTGGTCCACTTTGTTACCAACACTCTATCAGTGGTTATAAAAGATGAATTGGACAAGAAGAATGTTGATGATGACTAGGAATGGGTTGGGGGATGATGTTGTTGATCTCCTGTCAAAAAATTGGGATAGTGCCAATTAGTTGTTGTTTAGTCTATGTTTTATCTACTTGTTGTTGATCCATGGTCTATGTTTTATTTTTTGGCTAGTTTCTATGTTTATTGGACTTGAAATTTTTGGCCCTGGTGGCTCTACGTGTTAAGGGTGCAACACTCTGTAAATGCTACTTACCTTATCAAAAACATATCTATTATATATATTAATATATATTTATTTCCTCAAGATTATCAAATGCATTAATTGCCAATTAATAAACATATAAACATATATAGAAATAATAATCATATATATATAAATATATCAATATTTATGTATATACATTATTATATTAATATATATATTGTATATACATAATATTATTTTAATATCTTTATATAAACACATATACTCTCATTTCCATCGATTGATATATACATGAAGTGTATATATACATATACATGTCACCTCCGCCCAATTGATATTCCCATGAATATGGGTAGCTTTTCCATGAGCATGCATAGATATGTCTACCTATGTATACTCATGCATGAATTTACTCATATGTATGAGTTTATCATAGACACATACATATATACATATATATAAATTATTTATATATCTCATCGATATAAATATAAACACACAAGGAATGACTTTCACTCGACATCAAGACTTAATCACATTCATCAATCCAAACATTCATAAAACAAGATCGTAAACCAATATGAACATTCACAATAAAAAATGAAGATCACTTACCATTTACCCGAACTAACTTGACTCAACTTAGACCAACTAGGGTGTGAGTGTGTGTATGCTCAATTAAGCTCATTAAGGGTTACTAGACCAAGTTATTCTCCCGAGTGATACTTCCCCTCTCTTTCAAAAGATTGAGCCTTTTCCTACATTCAACTTAGTACATCATTATAGTAGTTAGTCGATAACAATACATTCATATGCATCACATATATTTCATATATAAAATCATTATAAAACATTAAATTGAATCAAACATTTATTCATCATATTTCCATCAATATTCATATACAAAACACATTCATATATGTGTGTGTGAATATGTGAGCTAACTAAAAAGATAAACCAACACACCAATGTAACATTATATCAAAGGAAACTAATTTAAAGATAAAACAAACTCTAAAACATCAACTCCTTCAAAAACATCCCATCGTCCTCTATCTTCAATGATTCGATGTAAGTTGTTGGCTCTCAGTTGGTGTAAGCATCAACTTGGTAGAATGACAACTTAGAGAATGAGATTATGCAACATGCATGTCTATTGCTATATGATTATGAAATATTTAAGCTAAGATATGAAGATAAGATGCTATGAAGAATAAAATGATATGCTTAAGAAAATAAGATTGCTAAATGCTGGATAAAATGCAACTATAGTAATCACACTAAATTCACCAAATCTAGGATCCTTTTCAAAGCACAAAGAGGCTGTATTTATAGACTTTTGGAGACAAAATTCTAGTTGGCAAAGATCGACAATTGAAATCAAGTCTGTCAAGATGAATGGTGAGAGATTAGGAAGTTGAGAGAAAGGTGGAAGCTAGAGAGAAAGATGGAGAATGTTTCCTCCTACACAACCTTCTCCATTCAAAAATGAAGGAAAATTGGCATTTGTGCATTTTCATTATGAGGAGTTAGTTGGTAGTTGAGGATAAATCCTATAATTAAATAATTAAGTTATTTAATTATATGTGACAAGGATTTTAGAAGCTTCTATAATTAAATATTAATATTTAATTATATGTGAGATGAAAAAGGTGTTTAATTAAATATTTAGGATATTTAATTATGTGGAATGTGAGGAAAGTGTTTTAATTAAATGTTTAGGATATTTAATTAAATGTGAATTGAAGAGGAATTTAGAGGAATATTCCTTTTATTTGAATTTAAAATTTAAACTTATGATAGTTACAAAATTTATTTAATTAATTAAGAGGAAGACAATAAATGGTAATAATCAAATAAACATATTTATTTAATTAAACTAGAAGAATTAGAAAGTGAACGATACAAATAAATAATTAAATTTATTTATTTATATATAGATGATCTTTAGAAGATTAATTAAATAATTCATATTTGATTAATCATCAAGCTTGATTTAATGTGACCATTTTTAGATATATACATTTTGCCCCTTTTTGAAGTGATGTGTTTTACGCATTGCTTCAAAGAAAAATATTAGATGATGAATTATTTTTCCCCTGACTTGGAAAATTGATTAACGATGCTATATGCCCCCTCGGGAGATGAATCGTGAGTTTGAAGATTTTGATTATGATTTGAAGATTTGGAGAGATTAGATGCAATTTCTCTGATTTATCTCCTAAAATAGTGCTTCGCGTGGTGAAAATAAAAATTACCCTACCTTATTTACCCCTTTAAAAGGTGGAAAAAGGTAAAAGTCCTTGTCATTTGAACAGTTGCAATTTGGTGAGAATAGAGCTCTGCGAGAGAAAAATTTGAGATGTTGATCCATTATTTTATTTTTTTTGATGAATTTTCCAGATATCTATATTAATAAAGATAAAATTACAAATTCACAAAAAAGGGGCGGGTGGTAAGAAGGTACACCCCAAAAGTCACATGGGACCAGCCCAGAACCAAAAAATCAAATGTCACATGGGCCTAGCCCAGAAAACAAATGACAGAGATAAAACTAAGTAGCTAAGGCAGTGCCAGTAGATCCCGGGGGATCCCGTTCATCCAGATGTTTCCCCATACATCAGTGGGGGTTGGAGTGATGTCAGGAGGAGCACCCCAACCATCATCAATATTTTCTTCCTCTTTATCTTTATCCTCGCGTTGAGGCGAGATTGCGAGAGCTAGCCATGGAAAGCTTTTGTCAGTGGAAGGCCGACCAGAGCCAGAAGCAGGCAGAGAATCCGAGGGCCACCCAGAGCCACCACTACTGTTCCTCGGTGCACCACTAGAGTGCCAGCCCTAACCAGGACACGGCGAACGAGAATGAGCCCACCTGGGAGGCCGAGAATCCCTCCAAGCAGGAGGCTGGGAGCGAGCCCGCATGGAATCACTCCGCTTTCGGCCTCGAGAGGGCGATCGACCGCGGGAGGAGGAGGGCGAGTCAGGGATTCGAGCCACAATACAAGGGGCATTGCCCCAGTGATCCAGGAGAACCTGTAGGTGAGCCACTTCCAGTGCAACCTTGTTGGCTTGCACTTGAATCTGTAACATTACATTAGAACATATAACCACTTTAGCGTAAAGAGACACATTAATATCTAAATGTGAATAAGAAAAAATACAAGCATTCCTATCTTTCTAGATATTGAAGAGGATTTCCACTTTGAAAGTGTGCCAAAGCTGGGTGAACTTAGTCGGGGTTCTAGGCGGGTCCCCCAACAAAACCATATGCCACGAAAAAGGTTCAGGCCTAAAAGGCCAAAAGAAATCATGAATCCAAGTCCAGAGCTGCTAAGCTCTGGGACAAAACCAAAAAAGGTGCTTGAAGCTTTCTGGCTACCCATAAAAAGGGTAGCGAGGGTCCGAGACCCCCAAATGAACCAGCCGAGAGCCCACAGGCAAGCCTTGGAAAAGAATACACCAAGCAAAATGGGCCAGCTTCAGATTAACAATTGCAGACCAAATGACATCAAACCTCCTATGTCAAGTAAAGGCTGAGGAGTTAAGAAGCCACCGCTGGTTCAAAGAGTTGATCATAGGGAAATGGGGTGAAAGCCACCTGTAACCAAGCCGCAGCTTGTAGCTCCTAAGAGAAGTATTTGGGAACCATTTCCAGTCTTTCCACCAAGGTTTGTGTCCATGAATGCCAACTTCATGAAGAATCTCCGCTAGAATGGCGTTCACTAGCCCGTTAAAAGTAGGACGATCTTGGTTTTGAAGGCTGAATTGGGTTTTAAAAGCATCCCACTGCAAAATACGCATGGTAGGCCGGTGGAAGAGCTGGTGCAAAGTCTGAATGCCCTTCTTATGAAATTTAAGAGCTTTGAGCCAAGGCGACTTAGCCAGGGGTTGACCATTCTGAGCCATAAGGGGAGACCACCAGAGGTTATGCTGGTTGATGGAAAGCCCATCACGAAATCTAGCCTCGGCCCAACGAAGCCAAGGCTTGATAGTTTCCCAAGAGCACCAGATACTTTTAGCAACAAATGAGCCCATAATTTGAACCAGCTCCCTCATAACCAGGAGGGTTTGGAGATCGATTCCTTTCCAGGCGGGTCTGTGAACAGGAAACCCAGACTGAATACAATGCCTGAGGAAAATTTTTTAGGCTTCATCCCCAGTAAGCACATGGATAATCCATTTGACACAGAGAGCAGTCCCTTGTTGTTGAGTGGAAAGCAAGCCAAGCCCTCCCGAATCCTTGGGGAGGCAACAAAATTCCCAAGCGACCTGATGAAAGCCCTTATGGGTCTCAGCAGAGGCCCAAAGAAAATCACATAGTAGCTTCTCAAGCCTGCTGTAGGCTGCTTTAGAAGGAGCCCAACAGGAAGAATAGTAGACATGGGTGGCAACCAAGATTTTAGAGCACACCTAGAATTTACCAGCCAACGAAAGAGGCTTGGTAACCCAATAGGCCAGCTTCTGTTTAACTCTGGAGAGCACGGCTTGCCAGAGCTCCCAAGGGGAAGCCTGGAAGGTGAAAGGAATGCCCATAAATCGAAAGATTTCACCCTGACCAATCCATTTCTAGTTAGAAGATTGAAGCCACGCAGGAGTGGGGAGCACTGATTGTTTGTAGCACAAGGTTTTGTGCCATTGAATTGCGGAATTGCACGTAAGACAAAAAATATCAAGGCATTCAAGGTCAACAACGATTGATCCTTCATCCTCTAAAAGAGTGAGAAAGGAGTCATCCATGAATGCCCATTGACAAGCTGCTCTTGAGAATCCAGGAGAGTGATTCCTTTAACACGTTGTTGGGAGATAGCATTGGCCAGGAGATATCCAAAGCCCTCAGCAGCCAGAACATACAAAGCAAGTGCAAGAGGGCAACCCTGGCGAATAGAACGAAAAAGGCCAAAAGCAGAGGACTGGCTGCTATTAATGGAGATGCAAGCCAAGGCATCAGAAAAAAGCATACGAACAGACTACAAAAAATGGGGCCCAAAACTCAAGGCCTGTAACATCGCAAGAATGAAGGGCCATTCAATATGGTCATATGCTTTAGCAAAATCAATTTTAATGAACACAACTTTCTGGTTCGAATGCCGAGCCCACTCCATGCCTTCCCAAACAACAATAATGTTATCAAGAACGAACCTGGATTTAATGAATCTAGTCTGCTCGAGACGTACAATCTGAGGTAAGAGGTGGCAAATTTTCAGAGCCAAGGCTTTGGCAATGATTTTATAAGAAACATTAAGAAGCATGATGGGCCGCTAGTTACAAATATCCTCCGGGTCCCCAGGCTTAGGTATGAATTTAATATTGCCTTTATTTATTAAATTACCTAGAGATTTGTTGTGAAAGGCTTCAAGATAAACATGATGCAGGTCACTACCAATACAGTCCCAGAGCGCTTTATAAAATTTACAAGGAAAGCCATCAATCCTAGAAGCCTTGTCATCGGCCATGGAGGAAATGGCTTCCTTGAGATCATCAATTGTTAATAATTGATCACAAAAATTAATCTGGGCTGAAGAAAGCCTATGTGGCACAACAACAAGGCAGCTCTGAAGGGCTTGCTGGCGCGCAGGTATAGGGTCCTGAGCCATGAAAACTTGCTCATAGTGACACACAAAAGCTTGGAGAATGTCAGGTAGCTTAGAGAGCACTTGATTACCATCTTTGATAGCTTTAATGCCTAGGGAAGAGTGCCTAGCATGAAGAGCCAAAAAAAACTCTTTGGAGGCACAGTCACCAATTTTGAGCCAGTGAAGCCGAGCCTTGATTTGAGTGCCCTTGGTAGAATAACTATCTGCCACTTATTGCTGGTGTCTTAAGTCTACCACTCGGACTTGATGTGATGGGGAGAAAGGACAAGCCGCTAAGGCCTTCATAGCATCACGCAAGTCAGCAGTGGTGGCCTCGTAAGAGCGTCGACGAAAGATAGCAAGTTGTAGCCCATAAATGCGCAAGAAACGTGCAGTACGAATGATAGCATCATTCCACCAAACAATCCAGCCCGTACTGTTAGAAGGACGACACTCTAAATTCCACACTCGAAGAATGTGGGCCAGGGTGGGCTTGTTGCAGAGTAGAGACCTATTCAAGAAGAATTGAGTCTTACACGTGCGAGGTTGACAAGACACCCACTCAATGCGAAATTGAATTGGGAAGTGATCCGAAAGGGTCACATCCACTAACGGCTTCACAAGCAAGGCAGAGCTCTTGAAAGAAAAAAAGGATTGTGCTGAGATCATGGCACAATCAAGGTGCTTAAAGAATCTATCAGAACCAGTCCTGTAATTACACCAAGTGTGCCAGAGGGAATGAGAATGGTGGTAACCCATATTGGGATCAAAAAGCCCCAATTTATTGTGCATATAAAACCACGCCTCCCTTTCACCCGCAACCCAATGGAAAGGCATAGTGCCATTCTTATCATACGCCATTTCAACCATGTTGAAATCCCCACAGAGCAAACAGGTGGCAACTGGCAAAGAGTCAGCAATCCAGTGCCAAAACAAACAACGTTCCACAACATCATTAGAGGCATAAATATTAATAATTCCGAAAGAATGGTTCTCAATATTGAGAAGAATCCAGACAGCCCACTGGGAGGGGTCCACCCCATGGTCAACCACATAAGGAAGCAACCATGGAGCCAAAAGAGTAGCAACTCCACCATGACTAGCCTCATGCAGAGTGCAAAACATAGTACTGGCTGGCCAAATAGAGCGACAAGCCGAAGCAAGCAAAAAACTTGAAATTTTAACTTCTTGGAGACAAAGCACTTCAATTTCTGGATAATTCTTCAAAGTATTCCTAACAGAATACTTCCTTGAGAGGTTTGTGAGACCTCGAACATTCCATGAGAGAAAATTCATGGAAAATCTTCCATGCTTGCAGAATCTTGGTCCTCTTCACCCAGGGAAGAGAAGCTATTCTTCAAAAAATCTTGCAAAGCCGAACCCATTTGAATAGAGGGAGAAAATCTCCATTTTTCTGGCACATATTCACCTTCTTTCGGTGGAGGAGACTGGCTGCGAGAATGCCGCTGGGTCTCCATAGCGGAGGACAAAGCCGGTTGAGCACATAAAACAGTAGCAGGTTGGGGCATGGCTTTCGGCCTGGGCTGTAGAACAGCAGAAGCCACTCCTGAGGGAGTAGCGGTCCCCTTCTCTGAAGGGTTTGAAACCTGTTGGGTCGGTTCCGGGGCTTTGGGAGTCAACCCAGAACCAGACGACTTGTTTTTTTGGTTTGTGATCATAGTCCACGTTGTGTCCGCCTTAGTTGAAGGCTCTATCGGATGAGGCTTTTCAGCACCCCTTGGCTGAGAGACAATATGAAGAACTGACAAAGGGCAGTCCCTGATCTTCTGATCAGCTGATTGACACCGGTAGCACATGTTGCGTAGGTTAAAATATATGATTTTCTGGGAGTGGCGAATATCCCCGATTTGAATGTCTATAGACTCTTTCAAATCCTTGGATAAATCAACTTCCACACAAACCCTCTTTTGAGGACGGGCTTGAAAAAACTTATTAGGTTCAATGCAAACAACCTTCCCCAGAGAGGAAGCAATATGGTGCAAGAAGGGCACACATGGCAAGGGCAACCCGGGAAACTCAATCCAAACTGGAACACGCATTTTGGTGTCCTCTAAGACAGCAAAATCCTAGGTCCACGCCTGGAAAACCAACAAGGAAGAATGAACATACTAGGGTCCATGACCCAGAATAGCTTGGACATGATTGACTTCCGCAAAGCATAACAAAAAAAAACCCTTGGTCAGGTTTTGGACCATATCAAGGCGGACCCCATGAGGGACCCAGGCCTTGTTCACCTAGTCTTTTAGCACACTTTTGGGGGGAGTCCTCCCAAAAAAAAACCCACAAGGGTGTGTTGTTCGAGCCATTGGCATGCAGAATCAAAATCAGGTAAAGGTAAAACTACATCAGCAGGGGCGTCAGAATGCTTACCTCGTGAAAGACTTTCAAAACAAATTTCCAAGGGTGTTTGTTCGGTGGGGGAGCCATTAAGCTGTG
The DNA here is from genome assembly GCA_007115665.2 of Sequoiadendron giganteum. Classification (NCBI taxonomy): domain Eukaryota; kingdom Viridiplantae; phylum Streptophyta; class Pinopsida; order Cupressales; family Cupressaceae; genus Sequoiadendron; species Sequoiadendron giganteum. Next base: position 775,442,373 of record CM021102.1, read on the forward strand.
CCGATGAACCGCTAACACCAGCAAAAATTGTCGGGTTAGAGGCGGTTGAAGGCATAATAAACCCCTAAAACCACAGTAAATGCGGCCGTACACAATGAAGGAAACAATTTCCTGTGCAAGAAGTGCAGTATGACGCAGGAGGGGCCACGAATGACCTCAGAAACCACAAAACCCTCGTTGATCCATTATGAGCACCACAGATTCAAGCGGGTCCAATGACATCAGTGACCAATAGTATATGGACCCTTGGTAAGATCTTTCAACTCGTGAATTTTTGCTGAATTTTTAGATTTTTTTCAATTTTTGAATTCATTTTAAGCGCATAGAAAAATGTTTTAGCGCATGTGAGCCTTAGTGTAGCTCATTACTTAGGTGAAAAAATGCATCTAGGATAGTGCATCCATACCTCAGAGTAGTGCCTATAAATGTTAGATTAGCGCATCAACCAATTTAGCGCATTACCTTGATAATTTAGCGCATTGATGCAAGACTCGCACATAGGATGCTCAAATAGCGCATAGACCTAGGGCTTTAGTGTATTGGTTAGATTGGCTCATTAGATTGATATTCTAGCACATTTACCTGATAGAGTAGCACATTTGATAGTTTAGCACTTTGAGCCTCTGTTTTAGTGCATTCATGGATAAACTAGCGGATTGGATAGATTTAGCGCATAGATAGTCTGTTTTAGCACATCCATGAAATTTAGCTGATTTTGAATTTTTGAGGAACTATTAATGATTGCTTGATGTTCATTGCTAGATTAGACAATGATTGGATGATTTTGAGTAACATCAAAGATAGATTGACTTGATTTTGATATAAATTTGTTCTTGTTCTTGAAAACAAATAGTAAAATGATGTTGATTCTAATAAATTTGCTTTCTGAAATGAAAAACAAATAGTAAAAATGATGATGTGAGCCAAGTGACTGTTAAATTTGTCTTCATGCCTGATGAAAAAAAAATAGTGGAGATGATAAATTTGTCTTCCTGCTTGAAGAACAAATAGTAATGATAGTCTGATATGTTGCTGATATTTGATTTGATTTCAATGATTCTGGTAAATTTTCTTTCATGTTGGATGAAAAACAAATAGTAATTATTGATTGCCTATGCTTGCCTGATATGATTTGACATGATTGTTTGATTTGCTGATTGATATTCATTGTTAATGATTTGATTTATTAATATGGATATGATGTTATAGGAGGATTTTAAAATTCTCCAGATCAAAGAGAGGTTTCCCCACACCTAGGATATGATTCCTGATTTATCCCAGCTAGAGGTTGGGGTGATATCTAGATGTGGTTTGGGTTTGCTTCTGAGGATCCCAGAGTATAGGGTCAATAGGGCATTGTTGACCACTTTAGCTGAGAGATGGCATGGTGAGCATAATACTTTTCACTTGCCTATTGGAGAGATCACAATGACACCTAAGGGTGTCTATAGGATTCTCGGCATCCCAATAGTCGGTGAGATTGTGGTCTATGACCACAAGGAGATTGGGGGGAAAAATTATTTGAGACGAGTCTTTCAGGACCCCCACATCAGTGGTTATGAGATCCCTTGGAGGGAGATGGTTCAAGGTTATGCCCCACTTCCGTTAGTATTGGCAGGTTTCATTGGTGGCTTCTTATGTCCTGACCATAGGTCGAAGGGACTGTCAGTTGGTTGGGGCTGGATATTGGAGGATAGGATCCTTTAGCAAACTAGATATGCATGGGGTTCCTGTATGTTGGCCCATCTATACCATGATCTTCATCAGGTGGTATATACAGATGGGAAGAGTATATATTTTGGGGTCATGCTCCTATAGATTTGGGCGTGGGAGCATATCTCCATCACCTGCCCCTTTGCAGGGAGAGACTGTCTACTCGGTAGACCATATGTTTATGCTTACATAGGTCCACTTGTCTAGCCTAACCTGGGAAAGTTAGAGTATTTGTGGAGAGTGCTCGATGACATGGATGTAGTGCTCTGGAGGTCATATGTGGATTGTGAGGCCTAGGATGGAGATGATATGAGATACTTGATTGGTCGCACCCCTTTTATTATTGAGCAGTTTTTGGTTATGTGGGTGCTTCAACAGTTTGGTCGAGTTCAGATGATGCCACAGGGTGTGGGCCATTATGCCAGACGTCGAGAAGATGTTGTAGAGTGGGGTCCATTTATCCCCTATGAGGTAGCCAGGGTAGAGTATATGGGACTACAGCTTGAGTTTTGGGATTATCACCTAGAGGTGATAAATGTGCACATGACAAAGGAGTATGCTTTATACTTCCATACTCATCTGTTTCTGAGGCTGACGAGTCTAGATGAGCTTGCCCCACTGCTAGATGGTCCAACATTATAGAGGGCACAAAGGCAACCACATGCACATGTAGGGGGTCGGGTATAGGCACATGCAGAGCATCCTACTAGAGGAGGAGGGGATGATGTGGGTGGGGGCCAGGACATGGACATAGATGAGGGTGAGAGTGGTGACGACAATGATGATGATGGGGATGACAGGGGTGATGGAGGGAGAGTCTTCTTCGATGTCCCATTCAAGATGAGGCCTAGGATAGTTAGAGTGGTGGAACAGCCAGCTATAGGCCCATCTCATATTACCATTAGGGCACCATCACGAGAGCAACAAGGATAGATTGATACCCTACAGACATAAGTACAGGCTCTTTAGAGCCAATTAGCATAGACACATGCCACCATTGCACAACTACAGGCATAGATTGCACAACCACCACCCCCAGACCCAAAGATAGCCCAGCTGATGGCTGAGAGGGATAGTTTCAGACAACGGTGCTTACAGGCGGAGGGGGTACCAGAGAGGCTACTAAGATTAGTGCAGGGTACATCTATCAGAGAGGTAGTCGCAGAGGGACTGGAGACTACCAGAGAGTGTGAGTTCTATCGATAGAGATACTTTGTGATAGTACCCCCTGAGCAGAGAGTAACATATACCTAGTCAGGCACCAGATTCCGCACCCATCCTCGCACACATTCTAGGAGTGCCACTAGGAGTGTAGGTCAGCCTGACAGACAAGAGATAGGGGGCACTAGTGGTAGAGATTCAGCGAGACCCACTACCTTCAACAGAAACAACAGTCATGACCCCCATACAGATGCTCCATAGTGATGATATTGTATACATCATTATTGTCACATTTTATTTATCTCTCTTGGACATTTGTTATCATTGTACCCTTGGACATTTATTTTGATGAGATATATATGATATGCAGCGGTGGTTTTGATATGCATTTTGTCTTTAATTATGCTATGATGGATATTTATGCATGCATTTTATTTCTATATGCCATGTTGTGTATGATGCATTTTTATGGATGATGATCTTTACATGATGGTATGATGATTTATGCACATGATATGAATAACGATTTTGATGAATGTTCTATGAATTTTTTATATGCTATATGATTGATGAATATGCAACATATGTTATGATGCAAATGAAATGTGAGTGATTTTTATGACACTGTACCATGTATGGAAAATGTATTTTATGATGTGAAATGATGAAATGGATCTAATGAATGAATTCTACTCTTTTCAATGTATGATTATAAAAATGATGCAATGATATGGACATATTAAATGCACAATGAAAATGATAATGAAAATGCCAAATGAATGCTAATGAATAAATGATATAATTATGTGAAAATATGATATGGACGAAATGAATATAAAAATGATAGGGAAACATATAATATTGATTATATGAAAATGGTGTTCGAAACATATTGATACCCCATATGATTTTGAAAATGATAATATGCAAATGATAAAATGATATGAAAATGAAAATGATATAGTATGCAAAAATGATGGAAAAATATGATAATTAATGATATGGATGAAAATGAAAATGAATCCTAAATGATATGAATCTAAATGAACTGATATGCAAAGTTGTGAAAATGGTAAGAGTCTAATAGTGATAATGAAAATGATGTGATAAAAAAATGATAATGATAATGATAATGAAATAAATGAAAATGCAGTGAATTATAAAATAATGTGAAAATAGATATGATATGAAATGAATTATGAAAATGATAATATGCAAATGGTAATATGAATGATAACGCAAATGATATGAAACTAAAAAAATGTATATGGATGTGAAAATCATATGAAACTAAAGGTGAAAATGATAATGACAATGCAATGATAAGCAAAAATGATTGTCAATGATATGAACCTAATAATGATAATATATATGAAAATGAAATTAATGATTGATAAAATGACATGAAAATGAAAATGCAAAATGATGCAAAAATGAAATGCAAAATATGATATGAAAATGATATGCAACTAGTGATGATATGAACATGAAAAATAATGATTTTTTCCAATGTCCAAGTGTACTCAATCTTCATTTCAAAAGAGATTTGTATCTTTGCCAACCTTCAAAAATCTATTATACAACCGTCAAATGAATGCAATTTATATGAATCATGCAGTCCTAAAAATACCAAATGAACCATTCACTGTTGTCATTCTGTGAACTAATTTTGTGCTTAATTTTCATCATTGAGCCTTTTGATATGTTGAAAGCTATTACAAGACTCAAAGGGGATATTTGCACCAATGATGACTTGAGTACAACTTTCATGATGTTTGATATAGCAAGTTAATACAAGCATCGAGGTATAATTGAACCAAGATGACTTGAGTATTTCTTGCGTAAATAGACAAAAGTTAATCTTTTTCCTATGCAAATCCCAAAATGTCATCAATGATACTTTTGTAAGTCATGTCTCATGATAAATTTGCACAGTAATAATGATTAACTTACAGATAGCAATCACAGAAAAATAATATTCCTTCCTTGTGATTCTAGTTCAGTACATCATTGAATCACTCCAGAGATATGGTGTCATCAAATTTCAAAGTAATGGTTCAACATTATGTTTTAGGATATGCAGGTTTTGTACTTTAAAGCATGTTGAGACAAAATGGCATTACATCATGGAATGTCCAACTTATATGGATATTCGGGCCAATTATATTGAGATCCTAAATGTCAAAAAAATTTACAGCCTGTTTGAGGTGGAGAAAATAACAAAAATGTTGACTACTTGATAAAAATACATAGTAGAAGATCCAAGATCCAGAAGGAAAGAGAGACCAAGTAATTGTTGGGCGGTGGCTTCTTTCTGGGTTGTTGTTGTGTAATTTTCTTTGTGTGGTTGTTCTGCGGGTCCCATAGGCTACTTGGCCTCGTGGACGTGATTAAAATTCTTCATTCATTCATTCATTCATTTTATTCAGATTAAGATCATCCAGTTTGGTTTAGTTTATGTCTCATAGTTGTTTTGACCTTGCTTGATTGGATATTTGATTGTTGATCTGATATTCTAATATGTGAAACATGTTGCCATCTGCTTGCCAAAAAGGTTCAAAAGTTGATTGCCCCCAGTGAGTTGACATCTTGACTCCCGATAGGACACAACCTACTGCTAGGAATATAAACAATGATTATCACGCCATGATGAAATCCTTGTCGTCTCGAGGGAAAATTTTGTGTGCATGATGTGAATGTGATGGAAAGGGATGGATTTGATGTTGATAAAAATGGATTTGAATGAATGATGTAGAATGTAACCTAAATAGATGGAAGAGCTGACTAAATTACAAATAGTGCCCGTTTTCCAAGTTTTCACCATTTGTTTTTATTGCACTTTTCAGATTTTGTGATTTTTTTGTTGTTACCAAGATGCCTGTTTGCCAGGTTTTCATCAAGGCAACGATTTTTTAGATTTTTCATTTTATTTTTTAATCAAAAGGATGCCTGTTTTCCAGGTTTTCACCCTAATGACAATTTTTCAGAACATTTTCTGATTTTTATGGATTTTTTCATGACTTTTTACACTATTTTTGGTATTTTTCAAATATAGAACTTCTTCAGATGGATGTTGTTGGTTGGATCTTCAAGCAGGTCCCCTTCTGGCATAGATAATTGATATGCCCCCGAACCATAGGCTGCAATGATAATGAATGGACCTAGCCAATTGGGCTCGAACTTGCCTTTCTTTTCCCGATCTTGTTGATTGCAGGGATTCTCCTTTAGGACCAAGTTGCCCACTTGAAATGCATGTGGTATGACTCTATGATTGTAACTGTGGGACATAACTTGTTGATAACCCTTTAAGTGATTAGCTTCACTTTTCTACCTCTCATCAAGTAGCTCCATTTCTTGTAGCCTTGAAACTCTGTAATCTTCATCAATGATGAGTCCCTTTAGTGAGACTCGAAGTGAGGGAATCTCAAATTCTAGTGGAAAGATTGCTTCTACTCCATAGACCAAGGCATATGGGGTGGAACCTATTGGTGTGTGAATGCTTGTTCTGTATGCCCACAAAGTTGGATTTAACTGGACATGCCAATCATGACCGACATCATTCATCATCTTCTTTAGTATCTTCAAAATTGTTTTGTTTAAAGATTTTGCTTGGCCATTTCCCTGTGGATAATAAGGCGTAGAGTACCTATGTTGAATATGAAATCTTTCACAAAGTTTGTCAACATCTTGATTTTTAAACGGTCTTCCATTATCTGTGATAATGGAGTTGGGAATGCCATATCGACATATGATATAATTCAGGATGAATGTGGAAATTTGTTTATCGGTGACTGTTGTCAAGGGAACAACTTCAATCCATTTAGTAAAGTATTCAGTGGCTATGATAATGAACTTGTGTCCATTTGATGAAGATGGGTGTATTTTTCCAACTAGATCTAGTCCCCATTGAGCAAAAGGCCATGTGGTAGTGAAGGGTTATAACTCTTGAGCCGGAGTGTGAATGAGATTACCATGAATCTGACATTTCGAAATATTTCTTTACAAAGATGAAAGATTCTTTTTCCATGGTTGGCCAATAGTAACCCATTCTAACAAGTTTCTTAGCAAAGGTTAGTCCACTTGAATGAGTCCTGCAAATACCACCATGAACTTCTTGTAAGGCCTTTTCAGATTCATCGTGTTCGAGACATCTAAGGAGAGTACCATCAAGACCACGTCGGTATAGGGTGTCGATAATTAGGGTATAGCGAGAAGACTGGCGTATGAAATTTCTTTTCTGATTCTGGGACAAATCCAGAGGTAAGATAGTATCCTTTAGATAGGCATAGTTTTTTCCATACAGAGGAGAATCAGAACTAGTTAGATGACAAATGATTTGGGTTTCAAGATTGTCATAGACAGGAGAAAATAGTTGTTCCAACAGGAATTCATATCGAGCTTGGTTCTCTGATAATTGTAGTAGTGATGCAATTGTGGCCATGGTATCTGCAACTTTGTTGTCAACTCATTGAATTTGCATGAACTTGATCTCAGCAAAGTACTTCTTGAAGTCATCTACCTTGTTTTTGTAAGGCATTAAATTGTCATCTTTAGTTTGATAATCATCATTTATTTGATTTATGACAAGTTGCGAATCACCAAAAACTTGCAGTTATGTGATTCTCCAGTCCAATGCAATTCTCATTCCAATAAGCAATGCTTCATACTCAACTATGTTGTTAGTGCATGGAAACATTAATCGAAAATACTTTGGAATGGTATATCCCTGAGGTGTGACAAAAATAATTCTTGCCCCCGAGCCATGTTGTGTGTAGGACCCATCAAAATAAAATGTCCATGATTTCTTGGTAGTTTCCATGAACACATCTACATTAGGAAAATTAATGTGCATGGGATGGACTATCTGTAAAGGTGATTCTGCCAACTGATCTGCTATAACCTACCCTTTGATTTATTTTTTATCCACATAGTGAATGTCAAACTCACTTAGGATCATTACCCATTTAGCTAACCTACCAGTTAAGGTTGCCTTGCTCAAAAGATACTTTAAAGGATCAATTTTAGCCACAAGTTTGACTGTATGAGCTAACATACAATGTTGTATCTTTTGAGAAGAAAACATTACTACCAAGCAAGCCTTTTCAATGAAAGTGTAATTTAGTTCATGGCTTGTTAATGTTATGTTGATGTAATATATTGCTTGCTCTTTTCCCGTTTTGTCCTCTTGTGCTAATAATGCCCCTAGGGATACTTCTGTGGCAAAAATGTATAGTATGACTGGTTCGCCTTGCACTGGTGGGATCAATACTATTGGACTCATTAGATAATGCTTGATCTGATCGAATGTTGCTTCACACTTGTCTTTCCATTTGAATGGGACATTTTTGTGCAAGAGATGCATGAACGACAAACTCTTGTATACTAGCTAATCGATGAATCTCTTGATGGATTGTAATAATCCTTGTAATGACCATAGTTGATTGATATTCCTTGGTGGTGGAATTTCCAGGATGGCTTGAACCTTTGTTGGATCTACTTCACTTCCTTTTTTTGATACAATATAGCCTAGGAGTTTTCCGGATTTTACCCAAAGACACATTTCTTGGGATTGAGTCTGACCTTAAATTTTTCCTTTCTGACAAAATTTTTAGATAATATATCTAGATTTCCCCCCTCTTATGTTTGATTTGGCCAAGAGATCATCTACATAATCCTCCATGAATGTATATATCATGTCGTGAAAATTTGTATTAATTTCCCATTGATTTGTCGCTCCTACATTCTTGAGTCCAAACGACATTACATTCCAATAGTATGTGCCCCAAGGACATGTGAATGTAGTCTTATCTTGATCTTCAGGTGCAATTTTATCTGATTATACCTGGAAAATCCATCCATTAGCGAATACATGGCATGCCCAACTGTCAAATCCACAATCGTATCAATGTTCGGAAGAGGGAAATCATCTTTTGGACACGCCTTATTTAAATCCCTAAAACCTATACAGATTTTGATTCACCCATCTGGCTTTGACACAGGTACAATGTTGGAGATTAATTATGCATAGTCGATAGACCAAATGAATCCTACATCCAACAACTTCTTTAATTCCTCTTTGACTAATAATGCAACATGTGGGTGCATCTTTTTGAGTTTTTGTTTCACAAATTTTGCCCCTGGCATGATGGACAAATGATGCATTATAAGATTTGGATCCAATCCAGGCATATCTATGTATGACCATGCAAAATTGATTTGATTATCTTTTAGGAATTCTATGAATTTTGGGACTTCTTCCTCTATTAACGATGCAACAAGTTGTAGGATCTTTGACTGTTCCGCAGTGCCTATATTGATTGCTTATGTAGGTTCTATCAAAATAGAAGATCTTTCTTGATAGTGCTCAGGGAGAGTGTCAAGTTTCCCATCTTCCAGTGCCTTTGTAAGGTTTTCACCATCAAATATACTCTTTATTTTTCTCTTTTCATGATCTAATATTGTCTTTTTTAGGTTTTCACCATTAGATCTATCTTTTATATTGTTAATTTTGCAGTTGAGAAACTTGAAACTCTCTTGACTAAGATTTTGATCCTGTGATTCACTGGTGGAACCTGTTTCCGGGTTGAATGAACAAAGAAAATTTATAATGGTTTCATCATCTAGGAAAGTTGGGATGTCAATTGGTTCAGTTTGTTCCCAATCAATAAGTTCGAGATGGACCAAAGGCAAGGGATCGTCAGGTCGGGTAAGATCACTGGTAGTTAAGGTCATGACACAGTTATCATTCTCGCTATGGGGAAGATCTATGATGGTATCCTCCTATTGATTATCCGTCTCACTTTGAACTGAATCGTTATCACTCGAGTCATGGTTGCTTTGAAGTACGTAGTCAAGTGGAGGTCTTGAGATTTCCCCTTATGTAAGCATGGGTGTATATATTTTTATAACATTCACTTGTTTGTCTCTCTAAAATTCATCATTATAAATGATATCCCATTCATACTCATTGGAATACGTGTCAGAATTATCCTACAATCTCAAAATTGTCTCAGCTAATGGGATTTCCTTTGGTTTGTTTCTTCATGGGTTTTCTTTTGAGTTGTTTCTTTTGTCTCTTCACCATACCCAAGTCCTATCTTATCCCTTGGATGTGTTATCTTTGGTTGAATAGGCTCTACAAGTCCTTCTTTTCTTTTTCCTATAGGACCAGTTCCTTCATAGCCCATTCTTTGCATCATTGTTTAGCCTTTCCCATATTGCTCAGTAGGTAATTTGACATGTTGGACAACATCATCTTCATATTTATAAAGCCATTTGAGAATAGCTTTATCTTTAGCATCATTTTCCTGAGTGTTTGCCTGAATAAATCTCCCATCAAACTTGGTGATGGGAACTGAAGGTTGTGTTCCTGATGTGGAAGTTGTTGTTGCTTGTTTTGTGGACATTGTAGGCTTTCCATGAAACCTTGGTGAGACAGGTAGGTGAGAGAGACATAGTGAATAGTCTCCCACCCCATTATCCTTTAATTGCAGCTTGGTGCCAAAATTATTTATCAATTCCCTTGCTTGATCACTGCATTTAGAAGAAGAAATGGCTAGAGCCTCTCTATTATGTTGGACAAAGGTGTCCTGAGTTTCTCTTAGGTTAGAACAAATCTGACTGCTATTATGGTCCACTGGTATGGTTATTTCTTGTTCATCATATGGAAACTTTAGACATTGATGATAAGTTGATGGAACCGCTTGCATCTCATGGATCCATGGGCGACCCAAAAGTATGTTATAGGATAAGTATCGATCCAGAACCTGAAAAAAAGTATTCTTCACAACAGGTCCCACTCTGATTGGTAGCATGATGAGGCCCTTGGAAGCTCATTCCTCATCATCATATGCTTTGATTGTAATTTTTCTTCTTGAATCAATAGACTCTTTTGAATATCCCAAGGCAAGAACCAATTTTAAATTACAAATGTTTAGACCAGCTCCCCCATCTATTAAAACACGTCTGATTTTGGTTTTATGAACCATGACCTCTAAATAAAGTGATGAATTATGGGGATGGGTCATAGAGGAATCATCCTTCTCAGAAAAGGATAAGCATGTGGGTGAGGACAAGTGTCCCACCATGGCTTGAAATCTATCAATATCCAAATCCAAAGATACGGTTGTGTCAACGAGAGCCTTTTCCAGAATGTCCTTGTGTGTCGACGATATTTTAAGAAGCTCCAAGATAGAAATTTGAGCCGATGTTTTCCATAGTTGATCGACCAAATTTTACTGGCTTGGAGGGGGGAAAATTGACTTAGATGAATTTCCTTTAATAATAATTTTGGCCTTTCCTCTCATTGTTGCATTAACCTCTCGATATTCTTGCTTTCCCTTGAATTTGATGATGTTGACTTGATGGTCATCAGTGTAGATATGATTAATGGTTGTGTCATAGACATGATTCATGTTTTTCCTTTGTCACCTAAGGATTCTCCTTTTTGATAATTGGGGAGAGGATCCTTGAATGCCTAATGATCTTCATTGGCATTATGTCCTTCAATGATTATGGTGTGATTATCAATCAAATTTTGAACCAAATTCTTCAACCCTTGGAAAGTATTGGTCCTATGACCTTTGCATCTATGATAATCACAATAATATAAGTCATTCCATGATGGTGGTTTGACTCGTGGCTCATAATCTCTTTGCGGTGGCAACATGATAACGTTTTGATTCAATAACTCTTTGAGAATTGACTCAAGGGACTGGCCCAAGGGAGTAAAACTCTGTTGATTTGAGAAAAATGAGACTTGGGGTTGGTTGTTTCAAAGATTATTATTACCACGATTATTTGCCATGTTTCCTGGGTTGGCATTATTTCCTTGATTGGAATGCCTTGATTAGTGGAATTTCTAGGATTGTTGTTGTTACGTTGAACACCTGATATATTGAGAATGGTTGGCTTTGCTTTTACGTTGTTGGCATCTACTGCCCCATCATTTACAACATTCTTATGTCTAGTCCAGAATCATGATTTATCATTGTTGTTGTTATTATATGAATTTGGACCATCTTTGTCAAGCTTTAATGTTCCTCTCTTGACCAAGGCTCCTTCAATGGTGATCACATTTTCAATCAATTTATTGAATGATTGAGGACAATGAAGATCGAGCCTATAACTCATCTCTTGATTTAGACTATCAATAAAGATTTCCATCTTTTCTTTTTCAGGAACAGGATGGGAATATCTTACAAATAACCTTCTCCATCTTTGCAGGAATTTGATGAAGGGTTCCCCAATCTTTTTCTTTTCTTTGCACAAATCAAGCATGGTTATATGATGTTGTATATTGTATGAGTATTGAGATATGAATTTATTGATTAAATCCTCAAACGTTTTGATGGGGGGAGTGATTTTTGAAAGCCACTCCATAGATTGTCCACCTAGATTTCGTGGAAACAATGGCATGAGGTAGGTATATTCATGAGCAAATTCCAAGCTCATATTTTGAAAGTCCCTCACATGATCAATGGGATCTATTTTCCCATTATATCTGTCCAATTTCGGGATCTCACAATGCTTTGGAAAAGGAATCATGTTGAGATTCCTATCAAAGGGATATAGGACGATATCCTCCAAAACATATTTCTTGGTGGCACCCCCTTGTATTTCTTTAATTTGTCCTTGTAATGCTCTTATTTGTGGAGTAAGAGCACCAAAATCATTTAAGGGGGTTTCATGATCCTCTCTAATCTTTTTCGTGTCAAAATCTCCTTGCTAACAAAAGAAAGTAATTGTGCCCTATTTAGAAGCATATTGAATTATTCCCAGTGCGAAGCTTGTGAAAAGGATTGCAAACAAGAACAATAGGCATAAGCTTATACCAAAATGATCACAAATGCAATATATCTTTGTTAGAATAGAATGAGAATTCTATTGATATGACCAAATAAATGCTCGTGATTCCCTAAAAGGATGATGATCCTGCTATGGGAGAAATGAATGTGATAATTCACTTTGCCATAAAGTTTGATAAGGAATTTGCAAGAGCCTAATACTTTCAAGTTCTCTATTGCAACACTTGATTAGGATGATTGGAATACTGAATTGCACAAAGAGCTCTTCATTGTTGTGAAGATAAAGGCTGTAGCAAAGTCATGATATCGATGGATGAAAGTTTTACGCTCAAGCAAAAATTTCTGACTTTGGTATAAAAATCTGCCTCTTATTTACCCTTTTCTTTTGTTTTGCATGCATAGAAAAGTTAGATTGTGTCAGAAAATGAGAACATAGATGTGCTACTTTGTTCAATGGATGTGAAAAGATCAGATAAATGTGCTAGACTATTGCATGGATGTGTTGAAACAGAGCAGGGATGCGCTAAAACAGAGCATAAATGCACTAAAACAGAGAATGAATGCGCTAAAATAGAGCAGGGATGCACTAAAATATCTAGTCAATGCACTGAGACAGACATGTTTTGACAATTTTCTGATTTGGATGATCTTTATCTGATTTAATGTTTGAAAAACATGGCATAGAGTAGAAAACAGTTGTTTTAAAGTCCTAAAATATAACAATGAGTGTATGTTCTTTGAGATTTCCATTGGTTTTGAACAAAATAAAAACTTCAGATAGACTCACTCTTAATTGTCAAAAAGGTCATCATAATAACCTCAACCCACATCTTAGAATTGCATCGACTCACACAACCGTGTCACCCCCTAGAGGGTTCCCATGTTTTTGTCTTTTCCAAGCGCGTACTCAAAGTTATATTTCTCGATCCCTTGAGCAAACAATCTATGGAAATTATATGGTGAGTGTCTTGGGGGCAGATTCTTCCCTCCCCTTGCACTGTGATTTTTAGGATGTTCAGAAACTGACACATTTGGCTTCTACACTAAGGTTCATAGTAAGTGTTTCCATTCAGTGTGACAAATGATATACTCCCTCAAGAGGCCTCCCGACCTTTAGAACAAAGGCTTTGGGGATGGTTATCTTGCACACTACTATCGAGTGTATTTTCATCAACAACTCACTTTTGTTTAGAGTGGGTTGGAATCCTTGGCTTTAGGGGTTCCCACTTAGGTCGTTCCTCTTGGGTGAGTACTTTTTCCCACAAGAGCAAGCCTTCTAAAGGATGTAATAAAACATGAAATACATGAAATGAAAAGACGAGTCTCGCATTTTGATCACCCAGCTAAGGGGAGAGCATAAGCCTATCACCTAACAATTGTAACAAACAATATTGTTCAATTTTAATAGCAAATGATAATTTTCTATACTAAGTGAAGATGTTGCTTCACCACAAACATGGGATTCATTTTAACCAAGATAAATTAATTGTTTGGTGACTACCCTAGGATTGGTTAATTTCAGATTTTAAATGTCTATCCTAGGATTGCTTCATTTTAACTTTATGCAGAAAGTAAAAATCTATGTCCACGGACGCGTCAGAATCAGGATAAAATTTTATAGTCCCCTAGATGCTCTAAAAGAACACATAAATGTACTATAATAGAGCATAAATGCGCTAAAATAAATTTAGGAATGCACTAAAATAGAACACAAATGCTCTAAAAGAACAGGGATATGCTCTAAAATAGAGCGTCAAAGCGCTGAAACGGTCCTCGTATGCGCTAAACTTCTCCAGGGATGAACTAAAACATGTCTCGTATGTGCTAAATCATGAGTTTAGTATGTAACTCTTCCATAAAATCTGCAATAAAAAAAATAAAAATGAGGCAAGGACCCCACGGTGGGCACCAAAAATGTGTGTGTGAATATGTGAGATAACTAAAAAGATAAACCAACATATCAATGCAACATTATATCAAAGGAAAATAATTTAAAGATAAAACAAACTCTAAAACATCAACTCCTTCAAAAATGTCCCGTCGTCCTCTATCTCCAAGGATTCGATGTAAGTTGTTGGCTCTCAGTTGGTGTAAGCAGCAACTTGGTAGAATGACAACTTAGAGAACAAGATTATGCAACATGCATGTCTATTGCTATATGATTATGAAATATTTAAGCTAAGATATGAAGCTAAGATGCTATGAAAAATAAAATGCAATGCTTAAGAAAACAAGATTGCTAAATGCTAGATAAAATGCAGCTATAGTAATCATGCTAAATTCACCAAATCTAGGATCCTTTTCAAAGCACAAAGAGGTTGTATTTATAGACTTTTGGAGACAAAAGTCTAGTTGGCAAAGATCAACGATTGAAATCAAGCCTGTCAAGATGAACGGTGAGAGATTAGGAAGTTGAGAGAAAGGTGGAAGCTAGAGAGAAAGATGGAGAATGTTTCCTCCTACACAACCTTCTTCATTCAAAAATGAAGGAAAATTATCATTTGTGCATTTTCATTATGAGGAGTTAGTTGGTAGTTGAGGATAAATCCTATAATTAAATAATTAAGTTATTTAATTATATGTGACAAGGATTTTAGAAGCTTCTATAATTAAATAATTAATATTTAATTATATGTGAGATGAAAAATGTTTTTAATTAAATATTTAGGATATTTAATTAAATGTGAATTGAAGAGGAATTTAGAGGAGTATTCCTTTTATTTGAATTTAAAATTCAAACTTATGATAATTACAAAATTTATTTAATTAATTAAGAGGAAGATGATAAATGATAATAATTAAATAAACATATTTATTTAATTAAACTAGAAGAATTAGAAAGTGAACGATACAAATAAATAATTAAATTTATTTATTTATATGTAGATGACCTTTAGAAGATTAATTAAATAATTCATATTTAAATAATCATCAGGCTTGATTTAATGTGACCATTTTTAGATGTATACAATATATATTAAAACATTTTAACCAAACAAGATAATATTAAATAGGTAATTGTAGTCATGCAAAATTGACATCATGCATTCCTCGTATTTTCATATTCACCCATCAATTAAATAAATCAAGTTTATTTAATTAATCTCCTAAAGTCATCCATTCAAATTAAATAAATTCATCTTTGTTTGATTTAACACTAACATCATCCTCTTTGATTAAATAAAACAAATCTTTATTTAATTAAATCTAAAATCATTTTCTTCTCATTTTGATTTATTTTAATCCTAAAATCTAAGTAAAAAGTCAAAATCACCTAATCTCCTATTAAATTAATCAAATCCTGATTAATTTAATCCTAATCATCTAAATCCTCTAGTTTTTTCACTTGCACAATAAATCAATTTATTTGATTTATTATTTCATCTAATTTATTTCAAAAGGGTGCCATCAAGATGGAATATTCTTCAAATTTGAATTTTCCCTCCCACATGTCTTGTCCTCCAAAATAACATTAACTCCTCTTGCATTGTCTCTTACATGTCTCCTACTTGGCATTTAAGACTCTTGCTTCTCCCTCCAACAAGCCATCTTTTGAATTTCAAATCTCCCCCTCTTTGGCACATTGACCAAAATGTGCACAACCCTCATCCTCTCACATTCTGACAAGTGGCATCTTGTCATTGGCTCATGAATGATCCCACATTCATCCAAATCCCTCAATCTTCCAACCTTGAATCTATAAATGCAAAGTATTTCTACTTCAAATGGGACACTACACAACTCCACAACTTGTTGCATAATCTGAGTATTTGCACCATCATCATCTAAGCTTATCAGGGATTGGGAAAGGGCTCTGTTTTCACATCAAGGAGCACCAATCCCCCTATGAGATGTGGTTTGATCCATTTTAGATATGTTTACATGCTTTCTTTGAATGCTTTTTATCATGTTTCCTTGTCTTAATGTGATTAATAATTTCATAGGGAGCTTGATTATTGTTTTTGCTAACTAAGCTAATTTGTGTTGATCATGTTAGTTTAGGAAAAAAATTGGCTCACATTCTGGCACCCACCGTGGGGCTATGTGTTGATTCAATAGCCTCCATTTCATTAATCTTACTCTGATTTCTGACAAACATTAAGTTCTAAACAAAACAATTTTCAAATATGGGGTTTTAGATGGCTAATGATAAGATAATAGTCATCATAGCCAGGGGTTGATAAATTCGGTAGATGTGGGTTTTTGCTTTGAATACAATGCCTTATTAGAGTAGAGAACAAGTGTGGATTTGGTTTTTAAATAATTTTTTTTATGGATGTTGAGGGAATCACTGTATTGACAGCTAAATCCTTCGAATGATTTATGTTTTGAATATCAATTTTCTGCTTTTCTTCATATGTTTCTCCACTTGTTTCTTCTACTTTCTCCTACAATCATATTAATAGCTTCCTCATCCCAAGAGTTGCATAATCTCAGGTCGGGTTGTTTTGAAATTGTGTGTGTAGGCATCTTCATTATCTGATCAAATCACATAAAGCAATTGTTTTTAGTCTCCAGTCATTAAAAGTATTCTAAAAGTTTTAAGCTCAGGCCCTTTTTCTACGAAAAGAGAGCGATCTTTGGTCAAAATTGTAATCGTTCTTGCAGACTTCTCTTTTGATTTGGTTTGCACAATATTTCTTGAATACTCACATGACTGAAAAACACTATTCACATTAATCACGAGTCTGGTGCATCAGGAAACAAAAGATATGTTGTCTATAAGCATATAATGGGTGTAATGGATTTGACGTCTACAAGAGTTCTTGGTGTGGGGAAGATGTATGAAGATGAGTGTATCAAGTGGGATTGATAGCAAAAGAAGAAGTGTGGCAGATGGGTAAATGAGGTAGGTGGAGTATTCATGAAGTGGTGCGCTCTGGCCATCTCCACGGGAAGACCTGCCACCAACTATTTAGTGATTAGACATCAGTGACAACTTGTATCAAATATTGTCGTTGCATTAGATTGGTATCTCTGTTTGTATCTTATGAGGTAATTTTGTGATTTTTTGTTCATACTTAACTATTGTCTCGAACTAAAAAAACAAATCTGAGTAGATTACAATACAAATCATCCACTATACAATCTTTAATTAGAAAAGTTTACTCTTTCTTGAATTTTGGAAAACTGAAAAAAATCAATGGTATTGGATACTTTTCTTCAAACTATATGTTTGTTTAATTAGGAATTCAATAACATTTTATGGTATTGGAAGTGCACTGCTACAATACAAAACTTATGTGATATACAACCATATAATAGTTTGATCTCTCACACACAAGTTAACCAGTGGCCAGAAATTTATATTCTTGCTTGTGGATATGTTGGCAAATCCTATATTGAGGAAGTCATAATATCACATCACATAAGTCATGGATTGGGAATAGAATAGTTTAATATCTAACGAGGATTTCAAAAATAGAAATTGCTTATTATCGATTACTTATTCTCACAATGCCTTGTATATTAAACTTTACTGTCACTCCATCAAATTTAGCTTTCTTTGTTTGTTGATCCAAGTCGGTTGATTATGAATAAGTATGCATCTGTCATCACTACCCGATTGTGAGACTGCAGTTATTTGTAAAAGAGTTTGCAACTATAGAAGGAGGCGTCATTTGCTAAGGGGGAATGCTGGATTTTATTGACTTATTGAGAGGGACATTGAAAGAGAGATGGTACAAAACACATTATCTCATCGATCACTTCTTTTTATCCACAAGTTTAAAGTTCACACATTTAAGTCAGTTGTCACCTCCAAGAATCGGAATAATGTGGAAAGAGGAGTAGAAAGCACACTGGAAAGTTAGAGCGTTCAACTTTGAATTGGAAATCAGATGGCCTTTAAAGTAGCAGATTCTATTGGACAAAACAAACAAAGAAGGTTGGAATTGTTGGCAAGTATGTTTCATATATGGACGTAATAAATGGTTGCACAGGTACACACACACAAAAAAGGGGGGGAAGAAATCGATATTGATTGTTCTATCAGATTTATTGGGTTTTACAAGTTCACTTTGAATGTAATCTTGGGGTTAGTTCATTTGATTTTGGCTGTCATTTTAAATATTGTTAAAGGTCTTTGTCTATGCTATTGTTGTTCAATCTCAAAATTTGATGTTTCTCTGCATTAATATTATTATATATGGTTTGAGTGTTGACAATTTGAAGATTTTGTAGAGAGAAAACAACAAATTACTAAGAGGGGTGAATCATAAAGGCTACAAATGACTGAATAATATTGTTTTCTTTGAGGGAAAAATTAGTGAACTATCATTTTTAACATCTATTTTCTTGGAGTACTCTATTTTTTCTTAAATGCTTCTTAAACATGTCAATTCATGATTTGCAGATTTAAACATATTGATAACTGATTTATAGGATTTTTTTTTATAGATGACGGTGTAGAAAGGAGGAGGGATTTCATTTATACAAGGAACTTGTGAAATCAAAGCATAGGAAACAATCTTTGGAGAATTCTTGAGTTGAAACGGGGCCTTGAATTGGAAATTGAAAAAGCATTTTTAAATGCTTATTGTAATAACTAAAAGCTTTCATTCCTGCTTTAGTTTTTTGTTTTAGATCAACTCACATATTTTGGGGATCTAAAAAGAACATTTTGATTTTTGCTACAAAGGGCTTAAAAAGAACTTTAGACAAACTTACTAGATTCGGTTTAAGGTTAACCATTGAACAAGGCAACTTTCATATTTCATTTTTGGTGCACTAAAAAGGATCAAATCATTGCTTTATGGACTTAAAATGAACAAATGCTTCTTTGTTTTGTAATTACTTACTCAAAGTAATATCATTAAAAGGATGTATACGCTTCTCTCATGCCTCACGAGGATCTTGAGAATCAAAAGGCCTTTTGGTGACATTAAGTTGTGTAAGTAATTACCCAGACACCTCAATTTGGATTTTAAAATTGAACAAATCTTGCGAGTGTGAGTGGAGCATATTGTGTACATTCTCTCTCTTTGGTTTGCAACAAAGATTGATTGAGTTACGAACATGTTTGCTTGATTTTGTTTATCATAGAGGGCCTTTTTGGTGGGAAAAAGTAATCACCCCAAGGAACGACCCAACTGGGAACACGCTAAAGCCAAGCGACTTCCAACCGGTATATAAGTGTGGATTCTTGAGGAAAGTTTGAGAATAACAAGGATTATTTTGATGAGAAGGGCAGGAATGGTCTCTCGCCGCATGGATAGTCCCCCACAAATGGAATTCTTGCATTAAAACCCTTGTTTAGCAAAGGCCAAAATCCTTTCTATTTGTTGGTGCAAAAGGTCATGTCCTTTGAAGCCACCCCACATATACATGCGGTTTTGTTGTAGAGATGAAAAGTATGCCATGGGAGTTTCATGGGTACTGATGCTTGGTTGACCCGAGAAGTGTGTGTCATGGAGGGGAGCCAGTGTGGTCAAGCGTCTAATCATCCACACTGAATATGTGCAGCTGGATTTATCCAAGTGGAAACCCAACAAATATTGTCTTTTCATCCTAGGATTGTACATGTTCTTTGAATCAAAACACTTTGCTTGAGTCTTGAAACATTGGAAAAACAAACATTCAACATGATCATCAAATTTCAAACCCTTTAGGGGAAGCAAATACCTTTGACGAATTCAACTGCTCATGCTTGCCCTAGGATTTCATCCTCAGAGGCTCCTAAGTATTTGGACTTAATCACAATTTTCTCTCACTGAAGTCAAAATTAGGGAACTATTGCCTTGAATTCCTTGATTTCCACATAATGAACCTTGTGGGATGAAAATAAATTGAGACATTAGACATTTAGTTTGAAAAGATAATCAAGAAGTGGATGTGGTAAAAAAGAAAGTCATTAACCAAGATAAAATCAATTGAACCCCACACATGTGCTTATTGTTTTCCATGCGAACATTGATCTTTTGGTTTGAAATACTTTTAGGGAAAAGCATGTTCTTCAATATCTTGGTCTAGTAAACAAGTCCTCTTAGGTTCATCTAGGATCAAGTCAAACACTTCACCCATCTCAAACATCAATCAAATCCCATCTCACCAACAAACTCTTGGAAACTTTGAAAACATCATTCATGCTAGACTTCTAGGCAAACTAAAAATCATCTTGTTTGGTTAGATACGTGTAGATGAATCCTTCTTCACATATTTGATCAAATTATCAAATCATTGTGAACAAATTTACCTCTTGATAAAATCCAACATCTTGGGGTCTAGGAGTTCATTATCTTGTTTGACTTAACACACTTAGTCAAATTATCCTCTTGTGTACGAGTTTACTCTAGGATAACACAATTTCCTAGAATTTACAAGTTCATTATCCAAAATCACCTTGTTTGACTTAACACACTTAGTCAAATTATCCTCTTGTGTACGAGTTCACTCTAGGACAACACAACTTCCTAGAGTTTACAAGTTCATTATCCAAATCAATCAATCAAATAAAAATCAAGTCCTAAAGTTTAGCATTGATCCAAAGTTCCTAAAAGTTTAAACACCCATATCATTCACCCCTTTCATCCTTCATCTCATCATTGGTCCTAAACCCCTCAGAGGTCAACAAGGTCAAACCACAAGAAAAACATGGAATATAAACTTGAATCATACATCATGAGTAATCCAAGTCAACCAATCTATCCAAGTCTTGCAATGCCAATTGATTATCGAAACTCACATTTATGCAATCCATACATGGCATCATTATTTCCTCCAAACCTCAATGATACAAATGTGAGATTTCCCAATCTGAATTTTGGACCACCTTTCCCTATGGTAGATTTAAATCAAAGCCAAAACTTACAAATCTATAACCAAAAATGAGTCTTCAACAAAACAACATTATCCCATCCAATCCATACATACCAAATGTGAATATACCAAGTGCAATCTTATCAAACATGAATGTATCAAATCTACACTCGGTGAATTTTGGGATAGATGTGCTTGCAAATCAAACCAATATTGGTCAAATACCAAGCAATGTATTGATCCAAGTCAAGGTAACCCCATGCAAAATCAAAGTTACCTAAATCAAGGTAATATGATTCTCAACCACAACAATGTTCAAAGTCAACCTATAATGCCAAATCTAAACATCACACCAAATCAAAACATTGTCCAAAGTCAACCCATCCATGATCCCATGAAAAAACCACCGGTACACTATCCCATTATGCTTGGTAAACAACCAGGTCAATGATATCGAGAATGTCAAGATCAAAATCTTGCGAAATAAAATTGCTACACTCAATAAGCTCATTGATTCATATCACCAAGAGACATCTCCACCCCAAAATCAATACACTCTTACATTGGTTGAACCATGTCATCAAAGCATTGAGTTGGGTCCACAACCACATCAAGAACAATATCTTAAATGTCAAGAGGTTGGGCAACAATATCAACAACAAACCCAATCACCCCATCTTGAAGATCAGTCATCACATCTCAAAGATCAATCACAACTACCCATCAATGAGCACCTTGAAGATGTTTCCACCTCATCCAATGATCAAATCAACGTACATCAAGAGCCATTTTTTAGTCATGATCAAGATCCCTCCTAGAAATATCTATTTCAAGGAGTGTTGATGTTATTTGATCCTATTGATATAATCCAAGAGCCATCCACCAATGATCGTGTTGACAATGTCTCTACATCACCTAATGAGTTAGAGGACATATCTCAAGAATTTATTCCAAAACATGATCAACATCTATCACCAAGGTCTAGCAATGGTCCTTCCCAAGACATACTGACATCCCTCGACCTCATGATTGTGGATATTGAAGGAATACTCAAAGATCAATAGGATATTGATCCACTTCCCATTCCTAATAACAATGTCCAAGAATCCCTTGTAGACAATTCATCCTTTGAAATTGACCCATGTCAAGAACTTGGTCCAAAGCATGTTGAAAGCAATTCCGACATTAACCAAGATCAAGAATTTGTATATCCAAGATACTACAATGAGGTAATGGAAACTCTCCTATCTATACAAGATGTCACAAATAAGGATCATATCCATATAGCACATACCGCTTCGTCTACCCGTGAGATGCTTTCTTTAGATGGACATGTAGGTGATCTTCATTCAAAACAAGAGTCTCATACTCTTGACATAATTACCAAGGAACAAGAGTCTCCTACTCTTAACATTTGTACACAAGACCAAGATGTAGAAAAATTTAGAGACATCAGAAATGGATCATGAAGAAGGCTTCTACAAAATTTGTAAATCAAAAACATCCTATGGAAACATAACATAAATAGATCATGAACAAGGCTCCTATAGAAGTCGTGAATCAGAAAAATCCTGTGAAATGAGTCAAGAGGAATATTTTTATGTGGACAGTGAATCATCAACACCTCTTGAAGAAGAATTAAAATATGATATTTCACAAGATCAAGCCAAAGATATCAATCGGGAAGTTATCCCACTTATGGAGGGTCATATCACTTATAAACTTGGATCACTCACCTTTTTAAGGGAAAATTATCTTATCAATGAAGAAATCACCTTTGAATATTCAGGATAGAGCAGAGAAGGATTAGCACCCTACTTCCAAGATAAATCATATCCTATTGTAAATAAAAAAATTTAGCAGATGAATTATCAAGGCAGAGGATTAGGCCTACATAAAAAGGGTATCTTGGAACCAGTTTAGATTATTGGAAATCCTAAGCATGAAGGTCTTGGTTATTTGACAATTAAGGGATCTAAACATATTAGTGATACCTCTATAAAATTGGGGGCAACATTGTCTCAAGCAAATGTCAACATAGGGAGAACGAAGAATCCTTATGATGAAACCAATGCCAATACTACAACCATCCACATCATGGATCTTCATCCACCCATCACACCATCCATGAATTGGGACCAACATCAAAAGAAATATTTGAATCCAAGCATGAAAAATGTCATCAAAGAAAAAGAAGTAGTGAAGCAAGAAGGACAAATCAAATACACATGGATACCAAAGAATACAAAGAATGATTATCCCTATCAAACTCCAGTAGTCAAAGAAACTATGGGGAAAAAAAAGAAGGGAAAAGTATCCATCAAAGATGTCCACAAAGGCAAAAGAAGGCTTCTCAAGAAACACAAAAAGTAGATCAAGCTGTTGGTCCTAATTTCATGCACACTTTCGTATCCATCCATCATTGCTCATCTTTCCAAGTTTGGAGAGTCAAAGGTTCCAAACTGTTAACCAATCCATTCTTTATTCCTAAACACACTCCATCCATGCCTCCACGTATAATATCCAGTTCTCACATTAACTATGTGTTGGCAACGACCCTTCATCATAAGGATTCAGAAGGCACTCTATCACAATGTCCACACAAAGACAAAGTTAACTTTGGTATCAGCAAAGCAGATCAGGAATCTCAAAAGTTGCATTCAAGTGCACGTATCTTGGCAAAGAAGCTTCTTCAAGCAGGATATCAATGGAATATTATGACAGAAGCATCTACATCAACGACACCGGGTGGTTCAACATGACCTTAGAATCTTTCAACAAAAAATCCAAAAAATCGAGAAAAATATAAAAAATAAAAAAAATCAGAAAAAGGATTGAAAAGAAAAAGATCGTACTCTAGTGAAAGCCACTTCGATGGTGCTTTGGACAAGTACCATGATGAAAACCTGGAAAATAAGTGTCATGTGTAGAATCAAGCATCTACGTGCACCGATTCAGGTGAAAGCGCCTCATCCCATCCATAATAAATCCAACATTTCATCCATGAACCATTTATCCAACCCATTTCCATCTATATACCTTATCTTGATCTTGATAAAATTTTGGTGCATGCCTTACACTTGTTTATGGTAAACATCTTGACATGGGTCATTTTCATTGATCCTATCCAAGCCAACATTATCTAAGCCAGGAAGCACTATCCAAATGAGAATTGTTTGTGCGAACACCTTATATTATCGCAAGATGATCCATATCCATCCATACATACACCTCTTCAAGCATCCACCCATGGCATTCCCTGCATTGCTAGACACTGGGGGCAGATATTTACATCTCGCTTCAAGAATAAATCTTGATCTATATCCTCTAACTTATATGGTGATTTGAACATTGGCAAACGTGAAATCAAATTGGTCAAATCATTTGTGAACCAAAAATCCAAATCACTAGCCCATGACATATTTTGACAAGACGATGTTCCTTATCAATATTTATCTTTCATCGAACATCAATCCAAACAATCAATATTAGTCACATCTAATTTGTACGTCAACGTCACATTAAATCATCAAAACAATTTTTTTCCAAATCAAGCTACAAAATCCTGATCAATCAAATACAATCAATCCATCATCATCTCAGGATATCCTTCCCCATCCTTGTATTTCTTAACACTATCCTTGCATTGTTGTGTATCCTCAACAATGTTATCACCACCAATCTTGAAATCCTTGTGTTGCTTAACACTATCCTTGCATTGTTGTGAATCCTCAACAATGTTATCATCATCAATCTTGAAATCCTTGTGTTTCTTAACGCAAACCCGTGCATTGTTGTGTATCCTCAACAATGTTATCATCATCAATCTATCAATCTGATCAATCAACCCTAGCTTGATTTTCAGCAAAATCCCAAAACAGAGCACTGATATCATCACATATCCATATCCAAATTATCAAAATCATATGAAAATCCAAAAACATTCAAAAGACACAAAATCCAAAAAAACATTCATAAAAAATCAAAAAACCCAAAAACATCCAAATCATATCAAAATCCAAAAACATTCATAAAATTTTTAAAAATACCAAAAATAGCCTCAAAACATTTGGAAAAACCCAAAATGGTGCATCTGTCTCATCTCACTTTAGCCCGCAATAATCATCATTCCTAATAAATCAATCATCGCCTTCATCCTTTGGTAAGTCAGTTGGAAGCAAGTCTAGTAGGTTCAAAATTGAATGCCTAATCGTCAAAGTCTCAAGTCTAGATCAGTGAGTCAACAAGTTAATCAACTCAGAGTATCAATAACTTATCATCCAATCAATCTCATCATCACTCAATCACAACATGTCCTAGGATGCATCCTTCCTACAATGGACATCAACATCAGGCATCGCCATAGTTTAGTCTTGGCTAGCGGTACAAAGATCGTCAACTTGCTTGTTTACTTTATCTTGGTCTTTTTGACTTATCTTTGCACTCATTCCAAGGACCACTCGATGATGCCTAATCAAAAGGTTTAGAGAGAAAGGAATGGGGCAACAATCATTATCTTTTTATCTACTGTGCTTGTTGGATGTTCTTGTAATATAACCTTGGCAAATACTTGCTTTGTTAGGTATGTATGGAAGGTGTTTTGAATACCTTGTTGACTATTGCATTGATAGGTTATGCCTTTCCATGCTTTGGTCTGAGATGTTTGAAACTTCTGAAGTGCATCCTAGTTAGGTTTTTGTATGTCAGGTGTGAACAAGATCCTCCTATCTATTTGCCGAGTCAAAGTCCATCACACTAGGTGCAACGCCATCCTGGTTCTTTATACCTTGATGCATTGTACCTATGTGTGTTATCAAACATAAGGAAAGTTATGCTCTTTATTTCTCCCATCCCTGGCTAAGCAATACATCATCATCATTCATCGTCATATCGAATAAATTCTCAATGACTCATGAACTTGTTAGACTTCTGCATCTTCTTGGATTCAAGGGTTGATCCCTCTCATTCTTCTATCCTCTTTCACGTTAACAATGCATCCATCTTGCATCTACACTCCCATCCTGCATAATCATGTCATACCATCATAGGACAACATCATCCATCTCATCCATTTCACATGCATTGCATAATCATTTAAGTTGTTTAGGATAATATAGATTTGTTATTCTAAGCATCTTAAAACCATCTCATTTACATCATCATTATCATATAGATATGTTAGTCTAACCATCCATACATCCATCTTGAACCTCTTTTTTGCGAGATTGACCTCAAATTTAACTTTTCACTCAATCTCTCGAGGGGGCAATGTACCAATGTACTTCTTTCCATTGGGGCATCCAAAAAAATCACAATTTTTTTAATTTCGATGTCAATGGCATCATTCTTTGAGCCAATGCAACAAGTACATTGCTTCAAAGAGGGGCAAAATGTAGACATGCAAAATTGACATCATGCATTCCTCGTATTTTCATATTCGCCCATCAATTAAATAAATCAAGTTTATTTAATTAATCTCCTAAAGTCATCCATTCAAATTAAATAAATTCATCTTTATTTGATTTAACACTAACATCATCCTCTTTGATTAAATAAAACAAATCTTTATTTAATTAAATCTAAAATCATTTTCTTCTCATTTTGATTTATTTTAATCCTAAAATCTAAGTCAAAAGTCAAAATCACCTAATCTCCTATTAAATTAATCAAATCTTGATTAATTTAATCCTAATCACCTGAATCCTCTAGATTTTTCCACTTGCACAATAAATCAATTTATTTGATTTATTATTTCATCTAATTTATTTCAAAAGGGCATCAAGATGGAATATTCTTCAAATTTGAATTTTCCCTCCCACATGTCTTGTCCTCCAACATAGCATTAACTCCTCTTAAATTGTCTCTTACATGTCTCCCACTTGGCATTTAAGACTCTTGCTTCTCCCTCCAACAAGCCATCTTTTGAATTTCAAATCTCCCCCTCTTTGGCACATTGACCAAAATGTGCACAACCCTCATCCTCTCACATTCTGACAAGTGGCATCTTGTCATTGGCTCATGAATGATACCACATTCATCCAAATCCCTCAATCTTCCAACCTTGAATCTATAAATGCAAAGCATTTCTACTCCAAATGGGACACTACACAACTCCACCACTTGTTGCATAACTTGAGTATTTGCACCATCATCATCTAAGCTTATCAGGGATTGGGAAAGGGCTCTGTTTTCACATCAAGGAGCACCAATCCCCCTATGAGATGTGGTTTGATCCATTTTAGATATGTTTACATGCTTTATTTATATGCTTTTTATCATGTTTCCTTGTCTTAATGTGATTAATAATTTCATAGGGAGCTTGATTATTGTTTTTGCTAACTAAGCTAATTTGTGTTGATCATGTTAGTTTAGGCAAAAATCTGGCTCACAGTAATAACACACGGGGTGTAACACCTAACATGAAAATTAGGGTCCAAATTTCCTAGACAGGGGTAGAGGTGCCCAAGACGAGAGAATGCAAATCTCAAGAATCTATGAATAGGTATTAGAAGGTCACAATCTGTAGATTCTTCCTTCTTGGATTTATCTTTAAAACTTTATTTGTTGTTGATTAATTTCATTTGTCCTAATTTGTTGAAGTGAGAGGCTTGAATGTTGGATCTTATAATTAGGTCTTCAATCTTCTCCCAAATCTACTTTAGATCTACCACACACACACAAGAGAGGGGGAAAAGTGTTGTTCCATATAGGGGCTTGCCTAATTCAAACCTCATTTTGGTGTTTCCACCTCCACAACAACTATGATGATGTAAAGAGTGCTTACCTCAGTTGGGTAGATGAAAATGGATGAAAACAAGTGATAAATGACAAGTGCTGCAACTTACCACTCAGATCTTCTTTCCTTGATGGATTGAATTCATTGTATTCATCCCATACAAGGAGAATTGGTTGCTTGATTGAAGATACTGCAAGTGTTAGTACTTGAAAAACAAATTAACATAAAACATGAACAAACTCACATATAAAATTGATGTATTGTAAACATGGATTTTGACTGACATAAGTGCTATAAATTCTTCTTATTCTACTCTTGACTGATTTTTAGGATCCTCAATTTCTCACAAGATTTTTATAGGTTTTCAGATAGTGAAAAAGACTTATATTATATGCATTTATTTATTTTTCTTGTAAAATTAATTTTCAAAAGTTGACAAATGAATTCAAATTTGTAAATTTTAAAATTCCAACAATAACATATTTAAAATTGGGCCAAAATAGGTTGGTCAAGGATGGTGGAACCCTATTCTAAACCTATTTTGTGGCTTTTGTTGTTGTTAAATGAATATTAAATATTAATTTCTAATTTTATTTTGATTTCCCAAAAATGACCACAAAACAAGCAAATTAAGAACATAATTAGGTTCAAGAAAATAGGCAGAGCTAAACATAGTGTGGTATTGTCAAGGGTGACAACTTATGACACTACATATGTAAACAATGGTTATAATAAATTTTTAGAGAAAATTTATTTTAGGATTCTTCAAACAATGATAGGATTCAAGAGTAATTATAGTAGCATAACAATAGCTACAAAAACTCATACAAAACACTTCATAAGCACCCATATTTATACTATTTTAGGGTGCTTAAGGTGGATTCCCAAGAACAATTTAAAGGTTTCATATTTGTAATTTCCCCTCTTGACATCTATTGTGCCTGCATGCATGCAACACCCTTGCATACATATGGACCTACATTATCTAGGTTCCAACTATCATATTTATCATTTATTACTCTTACATCCATCATAATTTATCATGATATCAACATAAAACTCTTACATGACATAAAACATGCCACAAATCATGCTTACAAAGGGCCCACACAAATGGGATGCCTACTTCCATAATTTGGGGATGCATGTCATCCTAGTCACCTTCCATGTAGGATGCAAACATAATGAGGTAAGTACCACAAAGTGGCATCATAATATGAGCATGTAAATCATAGACATAGGTATAAATAAATAATAAATTAATAAAATAAATGTTAGGATTGAAAAGGTTGAGAAACTTTAATCTCAACATTCTCCCACTTGTTGAACACCTTTCAAGAGAAAACAAGAAATTAACATTCTCTATGCTCATGGGATTTTTCAAGGAATCTAAAATATTTTCCAAAGTGTCAAATTTATCTAGTTTCACCTTTCTATCTTCAATTATGCCATAGATAAAATGGAACTCAACATCAATATTTTTCATTCTAGCACAGATGGTCAAATTCTTTGCCAAACATATGGCACTCTAACTATCACATATAGATTAATCATCCTTGTTACAAGCCCAATATTAGAACACAATATCCTAAGCCAAATGACTTCCTTACAAGAATGAGTAGTTGTTATATACTCTACATCAATCATGGAAAAATTGACTACAAAT
The DNA here is from genome assembly GCA_007115665.2 of Sequoiadendron giganteum. Classification (NCBI taxonomy): domain Eukaryota; kingdom Viridiplantae; phylum Streptophyta; class Pinopsida; order Cupressales; family Cupressaceae; genus Sequoiadendron; species Sequoiadendron giganteum. The sequence continues at coordinate 775,472,212 of CM021102.1, forward strand.
TTCCACTTACTCATCCAACTAATAACACCACCAAAAATTGTGAAAACATATTTGGTACTGAATATACAAACTAAATGTTGAGGTCCTACTGGATAACTATGAAAACATAAGTAACACTCAAAATTACCTCACAAATATCTAAACACTCTCTTTACTACATCCTAATGTACCCATCTAGGATTATTTGTAAATTGACTCAAGAATCCCATTTCTTGGGCAATGTTTGGCCTAGTACAGACCATAACATACATCAAACTACCAACATCACTCACATAAGGTACTCTAGTCATGTCCTCTATCTTAGTAGGATATTTTGGAAAATCCTCCACATATAATATTTTTTATTCCAAAATATGAATAACCAATGATTTGCAATATTTCATGTTAAATCTCTCCAACACTGAGTTCACATACTTACGTTGTCCCAACCAAAGATTTTGGCTAACTCTCTCTTCTGATCTTCATCCTCATATTATACCTAGCTACCCCTAAATATTTTATTTCAAACACTGTTAACAACTAAGACTTCAAATTAGAAATAAAACTCTTATCATTCCTTAAAAACAATATATCATCAACATATAGTGCAATAATGAGAATGTGATCATTGTCAACTATAATAGACACTATGATTAGAATTTGATCTGAAAATCCAAAATTCAACACAAAGGCATCAAAATTTTGGTACCTCATCCTAAGAGATTGTTTTGGACCATACAAATACTTCTTCAACTTTCAAATCAAATTCTCTTTACCTTTTACAATATAATTCTTAGGTTGTGACATATAGATTTATTCTTCCAATTCACCATGAAGGAAAGATGTCTTCACATCCATCTGCTCAACTTTTAAATCAAAATCTACAAGAAGTGATAACCAGAACCTAAAGGATGCCATATTTTCAATAGGATAAAATATATCATAATAATCAATTCCCTCCACCTCTAAATACCCCTTCATGATCAACCTTGCTTTATACTTCTCAACACTACCATCATGACCAAACTTTTTATTAAACATCCATTTCAATCCAATGTGTTTAAATCCTTTTGGAAAAGGTATCAAATCTTATGTATTATTCTTTTTTATGTATCCATCTCTTCATCCATGGATTTTATCTAGGAATCTGAATCACTCATACCCATAGCCTCCCTTATGGTCCTTGGCTAATCAATTTTAGTAACAAAAGAAAAAATACAACTATAATCAAGCAATGAATACCCAAAATTTTGTTTTTTTCCAAATCCACGTGGACCTCCTCAAGGCTTGAGGTTCTTATTCTTCTAATCTTTCAAAGTTTTTAGAGATCTCCTCATCATTAGGTCCAATAAGCATTCTTATTTCTCTTTTCGATCTTTTTTATCTAGCTACAAAACAATAGAGGAAGGTTTCATATATCTGAAAATAACACTTCTACTATAGAGAACCTTCTAGGACATTGGATCCCAAAGATTATATTATTTCATATCAACACCATAGCCAATGGAGATACAATTAACCATCTTTTTATCCAACTTCAACCTCTTCTCATTTGAAACATGTCCATATGCCTTGTGACCAAATATTTTGAGATGTCTCAATGAGGGATTCTTTCCAAACAAAAATCCCATACGTGTATTCTCAATAAGCATTGATGTAGGATATTTATTAATCAGATAACAAATAATGGAAAAAAATTAAGCCTAAAACTTTTTTCAATGCTTATTTCACTCAAAATAATCTATCCCTCTCCATTAATCTCTTGTTCATCCTCTCCACAAATCCATTTTTTGAGGGGTGTATAGAGTTATCTTATGCCTCTCAATCTTGTGTTTTTTACAAAACTTATCAAAATATACTGAATAAAACTCACAACCATTATGAGTCTTCAAACATTTAATCATTTTACTACTTTGGTTTTCTATAAAGGATTTAAACTCCTTAAATTAACTAAAGAATTTATATTTTCTTACAAGGAAATTAAAAAATATCCTTGTATTGTATTACTATATACATGATACAAAATACACAGATCTAGAAATCAAAAGAAGATTAACAAGACCAAACACATCGAAATAAATTAATTCCAACACTAGAATATTTATGAGAACTAGAATAAAAATAAACATGATTCTATTTTCTATAAACACAATGTTCACAACAGTCAAACTAGAGATTAGAATCATCTAGCCCCTCTATGAGTATTTTATTTTTTAGGACTCTAAGACCATTCTAACTAATATGGCCATGTATTTAGTGCCATATAAATTTTCTTCTCAAATAGAATTTTTATCTCCAAACCATGAGCACCCTTAGGTAACCTAAAAAGCATGACCATCATAAGTAGATGCAACACTCTTCTTCATTGTTGGTTCTAATAGTGAGGGCAAAGACTTTGAAGCTCTTTATCTTTGACTTGATAGAAGAACTATTACATTGAATAGTGCATGCATCCAACTTAAACATAGTTCCTATCTAAACTCCCTTAACAAGCACTATAGCCCCTCTTATCATCTTTCATCCTCCATTTGAGAAAAGAACTTGCACACCCACATCATTCAACTTGCTTACAAAAAATAGGTTCCATGCCAAACTAGGGATATGCAACATACCATAAATCCCCTTCACTATACCATTTGGGAATCAAATCTTGACTCTTCCACAACCAACAATACTTAGAGGAGATTCATCACCTAGGTACACATTTCCACTATCAAATTATTAATACTTGAAAAACTAACTCTAATGTGAGGTAATGTGAAAAGATGGACCATAATCAATCAACCACATATATTTAGATGCATATATTTATAAGGCTATGATTTAAGATTCCGCATCATCCTAAGAGGATTTGTTAAAGCCATAATTGGATAAATTCTTCTTTTTCTTCTTCTTCTCCTCCTTTCACTCTTTGTGGACATGACTATATTTTCCATAGTTCCAACACTTTAGGTGCCTTGGAATTTCTAGGAGACTTAGATCTCCCATAGGATTGAGAATCTAAATTTTCTTGCTTCTTATCTTTATTCTTTCCTTTCTCCAATATAACATGAACTACAAGATCCTTCTTATCTATTTTAGAATTTTTCTTCAACATCTCTTCAAAAAACAATGATGCAACCACCTCATCTATCTTGAAATTGGTGGTGGTACTCCAAACAACCATCACAAAGTGGTCCCACGATTTTGGAAATGAATAAAGCAATGTAATGTAATGATCCTCCTCCATTTTCATAGTAACATAATTCAATCAAGAAATGAGAATATTGAAGGAATCACAATGATCAACCATGGATCCCCCTTATTCCATCCTTAGATAATACACCTTCTTTAACAGGAATAACTTATTTACCAAGTATTTAGCCTATTAAATTCCACCAAGTTTATTCCATAGATTTTCCATGGTAGTCTCTTCATGAATATTCAACAACAAAGTCTAATAAATAAAGCCTTATCAGACCCTTTTATTTTCAACCCATTATCTCCCAATTTTCTTGAGTCATGTTAGCATGTTTAGTACCATATATTGCAACCCACATATCTTAGTCTATGAGCATATCCTCCAATTTAGGATTCCACAACTCAAAATTACCACTATTAAACTTCTCCATCTTGATCCTTTTGGATGTGCTTTCCATCTCCTTCCTGCAACAAAGATCACAAAATAATCTACAATAAGATCCCACTCAAATGAAAATCAATACAAGGAAACTAAAATTGGCCAAGCTCTTATACCAACTAAAAGGGAGAAAGGTAAGTGGAAACAACTTCCTACATTGATCAAATAGGGGGAGATAGTACAAAAACTTAAAACCCTTTACAGATATAGTGAGAAGATGCACATTCATATAACATAAACAAGATACAAAACAAAAATATACCATAACACCAAATTTATGTGGGGAAAACCACTTTGGGAGAAAAACCTTGCACTCAAAAAGGAAAACTCAATGTATTATATATAAATAATAGTTACAATATAGTTTTAGAGAAAAGCTCTTTTAGGAGTCTTCAAACAATGTTAGGATTATAGAGAAATTTTGTAGCATAACAGTACCTGCAAAACCTCATATAAAACACTCCATAAGCACCTGTATTTATAGTGTCTTATGATGCTTAAGATGGACATCCAATGGCACATGGAAATAATATAAATAGGAGTCTACATTTCTAGGCCCCACCTATTATAATTTTTCATCCCTAACTTTTACATTTGTCATAATTTTTCATATATCATTTTTTCATAAGATATCATCATAAAAATCTACATAACATGACACATGCAACAAATCATACATACAAAGGGCCCACATAAATGGAATGCTTACTTCCACAATTTGGCGATGCAAGCCATCCTAGTCACCTTCCATGTAAGATTTTAACATGCCAAGGTAGGTCCTATTAAGTGACCTCATTAGATGATCATATAAATCATAAATATAAGAATAAATAAATAATAAATCAACAAAATCAATGTTAGGATTGTAAAGGTTGAAACACCCTAATCCCAACAATATTAATTACCTTTCAAATTGACAATATAAGTGTATCAATGGATTGCTTAGATGAACTTTAATTCTTAACCAATAAATATAGGTATCATTAATCAAGTTTTCCACATAGTATAGCTAATGGTTCATAATCTCCCATGATGTCAGGCTTCTATAAGAAATGGATCTCAATGTGCATTCCACATGGAAAAATGATAGAATATTTATAGAATTATTCCATATATATAATTTTCGAAATGTTTGTATAAATGAGATTAAATTGTGGGAATGTGCAAGATCATGGGGGTCCAAAAAGTGGCAATGAGGAAAAAAACGCATTTTTAACTAATCAAAATCACGAAAAAAAAATGTTGACTTTTTGTATGGGTTGTGTACAATATCCGTTTTCATTTGGTAATACCAAACTGAAATGGATATCCATTTATAATGGATATTTGTTTCTTGAAATTAATTTTCATTGATTTATGCAAACAAAATGGATGAAACAAAACATATATCCATTTCAAAATGGATATCCGTTTCAAAAAGCCCAAAAAGCACACTTCAGTAAAGTGGGCATAACTTTTGTGTTTCTTATCAAAATTTCAACTTTTTATAGGTGTTGGAAAGGTGATTGAGAGCTATACACAATGGACTAGGTGGTGTTTCTATATTGTACACAAAAAAAATTAGAATCATTTGAACATCATATTTCATTTTTGAAACATCAAATGCTCACTACTTTCACATGCAAAGTCTTTTTTTCGTGATTTTTTTGTAACACTCATCTTAAAATACTTGAAACATTAGAAAAAGTAAAGAATAATGAAATATTTATATTTTTTGTAGTAATGAGATGAACAAATCTTCATAAATCATAATATCTTTCTATCCCTTTCTCTACCTCTCTATATATCACTATGTCTCCCCTTAAGCTCTAGACCTATCCCTCCCTCATTTCTTCTCTTGTTTTCCCTCTTTCTACCTATATTTCTCACTCTCTCTTCTTGAGCTCTAGACTTATATCTCTAACTCTCTCTCCATCCATCCTTCCTTCTCTCTCTCTCTCAAGTCTTTCCCACTCCATCTCCCTCTCTCTCTCCCTCTCTATCTCCCTCTCACTCTCCATCTCCCCTCTCCCTCTCTCTCTCTCCCTCCCTTTGAAGCCTCTCATCCTCTTAAGTCTCTCTCCCTCTTAGGTCTCTCTTTCAAGTCTCTCTCACTCCTCTCCCTCTCAAGTATCTCCTGCTCCCTCTCTCTCTTTGTTCTCTCCCACTCCCTCTCTCTCTCAGTCTCACTCACACTCCCTCTCTCTCCCTCTCAGGTCTCTCTCTCCCACTCTCTCTCCCTCCCTCTCTCCCTCTCAATTCTCTCTCCCTCTCCCTCCCTCTATCTCCCTATCTCCCTCTCAAGTCTCTCTCTCCCTCTCAAGTCTCTCTCTCCCTCCCTCCCTCTATCTCTCTCTCCCTTTCTCCCTCTCAAGTATCTCTCTCTCCCTATCTCTCTCAGTCTCCATCTCCCTCTCAAGTCTCTCTCTCTAGACCCTACCACTCCCTCTCCATCTCCCTCTCTCCCTCTCTCTCTCCATCCCTTTGAAGTCTCTCTCTCTCTCCATCTTAGATCTCTCACTCCATCTCCATCTCAGCTATCTCTCTCTCCCACTCTCTCTCCTCTCTCCCTCCCTCTCTCCTCAAGTCCCTCTCCCTCTCCCTCCCTTCCTCTCCCTCCCTCCCTCTCCCTCTCTCTCTCCCTCTCTCTCTCTCCCTCTCAAGTATCCCTCCCTCCCTCCCCCTCTCTTTCTCTCACTCTCAGGTCCCTCACACTCCCACTCCCTCTCCATCTCCCTCTCACTCTCCATCTCCATCTCTCCCTCTCTCTCCCCCTCCCTTTTAAGTCTCTCTCCTTCTTAAGTCTATCTCTCCCTATTAGGTCTCTCCCACTCCCTCCTTCTCTCTCTCCCTCTCCCTCTCTCTCTCTCT